>JAPQNM010000037.1:5983683-5996183 GCA_029783475.1 Metacarcinus magister | reverse complement strand
TATGACTAATAATTACGCAGTAAAATTAAACTTTATATTTATATACAAACATGACTTTCCTTCTAATTTCCCGAAAGCTATTAGAGATATTGGAAATATCATTGCAGCATCTGATAGAACTAATTAAACTGTACAACTGTAATTATGAATATTTGTTCTATGACTAATAATTACGCAGTAAAATGAAACTTAATATTTATATAAAAACATGACTTTCCTCCTCATTTTCTCGAAAGCTATTAGAGATATTGGAAATATCATTGCAGCATCTGATAGACCTAATTAAACTGTACAACTGTCATTATGAATATTTGTTCTATGACTAATAATTACGCAGTAAAATGAAACTTAATATTTATATAAAAACATGACTTTCCTCCTCATTTTCTCGAAAGCTATTAGAGATATTGGAAATATCATTGCAGCATCTGATACACCTAATTAAATTGTACAACTGATATTGTGAATATTTGTTCTATGACTAATAATTACGCAGTAAAATTAAACTTTATATTTATATAAAAACATGACTTTCCTTATCATTTTCCCGAAAGCTATTAGAGATATTGGAAATATCATTGCAGAATCTGATATACCTAATTAAACTGTACAACTGTAATTATGAATATTTGTTCTATGACTCATAATTACGCAGTAAAATGAAACTTAATATTTATATAAAAACATGACTTTCCTCCTCATTTTCTCGAAAGCTATTAGAGATATTGGAAATATCATTACAGCATCTGATACACCTAATTAAATTGTACAACTGATATTATGAATATTTGTTCTATGACTAATAATTACGCAGTAAAATTAAACTTTATATTTATATAAAAACATGACTTTCCTTCTCATTTTCCCGAAAGCTATTAGAGATATTGGAAATATCATTGCAGCATCTGATAGAACTAATTAAACTGTACAACTGTAATTATGAATATTTGTTCTATGACTAATAATTACGCAGTAAAATGAAACTTAATATTTATATAAAAACATGACTTTCCTCCTCATTTTCTCGAAAGCTATTAGAGATATTGGAAATATCATTGCAGCATCTGATAGACCTAATTAAACTGTACAACTGTCATTATGAATATTTGTTCTATGACTAATAATTACGCAGTAAAATGAAACTTAATATTTATATAAAAACATGACTTTCCTCCTCATTTTCTCGAAAGCTATTAGAGATATTGGAAATATCATTGCAGCATCTGATACACCTAATTAAATTGTACAACTGATATTATGAATATTTGTTCTATGACTAATAATTACGCAGTAAAATTAAACTTTATATTTATATACAAACATGACTTTCCTTCTAATTTCCCGAAAGCTATTAGAGATATTGGAAATATCATTGCAGCATCTGATAGAACTAATTAAACTGTACAACTGTAATTATGAATATTTGTTCTATGACTCATAATTACGCAGTAAAATGAAACTTAATATTTATATAAAAACATGACTTTCCTCCTCATTTTCTCGAAAGCTATTAGAGATATTGGAAATATCATTGCAGCATCTGATAGACCTAATTAAACTGTACAACTGTCATTATGAATATTTGTTCTATGACTAATAATTATGCAGTAAAATGAAACTTAATATTTATATAAAAACATGAATTTCCTCATTTTCTCGAAAGCTATTAGAGATATTGGAAATATCATTGCAGCATCTGATACACCTAATTAAATTGTACAACTGATATAATGAATATTTGTTCTATGACTAATAATTACGCAGTAAAATTAAACTTTATATTTATATACAAACATGACTTTCCTTCTAATTTCCCGAAAGCTATTAGAGATATTGGAAATATCATTGCAGCATCTGATAGACCTAATTAAACTGTACAACTGTAATTATGAATATTTGTTCTATGACTCATAATTACGCAGTAAAATAAAACTTTATATTTATATAAAAACATGACTTTCCTCCTCATTTTCTCGAAAGCTATTAGAGATATTGGAAATATCATTGCAGCATCTGATGGACCAAATTAAACTGTACAACTGATATTATGAATATTTGTTGTATGACTAATAATTACGCAGTAAAATAAAACTTTATATTTATATAAAAACATGACTTTCCTCCTCATTTTCTCGAAAGCTATTAGAGATATTGGAAATATCATTGCAGCATCTGATAGACTTAATTAAACTGTACAACTGTAATTATGAATATTTGTTCTATGACTCATAATTACGCAGTAAAATAAAACTTTATATTTATATAGAAACATGACTTTACTCCTCATTTTCTCGAAAGCTATTAGAGATATTGGAAATATCATTGCAGCATCTGATAGGCCTAATTAAACTGTACAACTGTACTTATGAATATTTGTTCTTAGACTCATAATTACGCAGTAAAATAAAACTATATTTTTATATAAAAACATGAATTTCCTCCTCATTTTCTCGAAAGCTATTAGAGATATTGGAAATATAATTGCAGCATCTGATGGACCTCATTAAACTGTACAACTGATATTATGAATATTTGTTGTATGACTAATATTTACTCAGTAAAATAAAACTTTATATTTATATAAAAACATGACTTTCCTCATCATTTTCTCGAAAGCTATTAGAGATATTGAAAAAATCATTGCAGCATCTGATAGACCTAATAAAATTGTACAACTGTCATTATGAATATTTGTTCTATGACTCATAATTACGCAGTAAAATGAAACTTAATATTTATATAAAAACATGACTCCTCCTCATTTTCTCGAAAGCTATTAGAGATATTGGAAATATCATTGCAGCATCTGATACACCTAATTAAACTGTACAACTGACATTATGAATATTTGTTCTATGACTAATAATTACGCAGTAAAATAAAACCGTATAATTATATAAAAACACGACTTTCCTCCTCATTTTCTCGAAAGATATTAGAGATATTGGAAATATCATTACAGAATCTGATAGACCTAATTAAAATCTACTACTGTCATTATGAATATTTGCTCTAGTACTAATATATACTGAATTTTACTTTTTTTGAAATTACTTTTTTCCTCATTTTCTCGAAAGCTATTAGAGATATTGGAAATATCATTGCACCATCTGATACACCTAATTCAACTGTACAACTATCATTATGAATATTTGTTCTATGACTAATAATTACGCAGTAAAATAAAACTGTATATTTATATAAAAACATGACTTTCCTCCTCATTTTCTCGAAAGCTATTAGATATTGGAAATATCATTGCAGCATTTGATACACTTAATTAAACTGTAAAACTGTCATTATGAATATTTGTTCTATGACTAATAATTACGCAGTAAAATGAAACTTAATATTTATATAAAAACATGACTTTCCTCATTTTCTCGAAAGCTATTAGAGATATTTGAAATATCATTGCAGCATCTGATACACCTAATTAAATTGTACAACTGATATTATGAATATTTGTTCTATGACTAATAATTACGCAGTAAAATTAAACTTTATATTTATATAAAAACATAATTTTCCTTCTCATTTTCCCGAAAGCTATTAGAGATATTGGAAATATCATTGCAGCATCTGATAGACCTAATTAAACTGTACAACTGTATTTATGAATATTTGTTCTAGGACTCATAATTACGCAGTAAAATGAAACTTAATATTTATATAAAAACATGACTTTCCTCCTCATTTTCTCGAAAGCTATTAGAGATATTGGAGATATTATTACAGCATCTGATACACCTAATTAAATTGTACAACTGATATTATGAATATTTGTTCTATGACTAATAATTACGCAGTAAAATTAAACTTTATATTTATATAAAAACATGACTTTCCTTCTCATTTTCCCGAAAGCTATTAGAGATATTGGAAATATCATTGCAGCATCTGATAGAACTAATTAAACTGTACAACTGTATTTATGAATATTTGTTCTATGACTCATAATTACGCAGTAAAATGAAACTTAATATTTATATAAAAACATGACTTTCCTCCTCATTTTCTCGAAAGCTATTAGAGATATTGGAAATATCATTGCAGCATCTGATAGACTTAATTAAACTGTACAACTGTAATTATGAATATTTGTTCTATGACTAATAATTACGCAGTAAAATAAAACTTAATATTTATATAAAAACATGACTTTCCTTCTCATTTTCCCGAAAGCTATTAGAGATATTGGAAATATCATTGCAGCATCTGATAGACTTAATTAAACTGTACAACTGTAATTATGAATATTTGTTCTATGACTCATAATTACGCAGTAAAATAAAACTTTATATTTATATAGAAACATGACTTTACTCCTCATTTTCTCGAAAGCTATTGGAGATATTGAAAATATCATTGCAGCATCTGATAGGCCTAATTAAACTGTAGAACTGTACTTATGAATATTTGTTCTTTGACTCATAATTACGCAGTAAAATAAAACTATATATTTATATAAAAACATGAATTTCCTCCTCATTTTCTCGAAAGCTATTAGAGATATTGGAAATATAATTGCAGCATCTGATGGACCTCATTAAACTGTACAACTGATATTATGAATATTTGTTGTATGACTAATATTTACTCAGTAAAATAAAACTTTATATTTATATAAAAACATGACTTTCCTCATCATTTTCTCGAAAGCTATTAGAGATATTGAAAAAATCATTGCAGCATCTGATAGACCTAATAAAATTGTACAACTGTCATTATGAATATTTGTTCTCTGACTCATAATTACGCAGTAAAATGAAACTTAATATTTATATAAAAACATGACTCCTCCTCATTTTCTCGAAAGCTATTAGAGATATTGGAAATATCATTGCAGCATCTGATACACCTAATTAAACTGTAAAACT
This sequence comes from Metacarcinus magister, assembly GCA_029783475.1. Lineage (NCBI taxonomy): Eukaryota > Metazoa > Arthropoda > Malacostraca > Decapoda > Cancridae > Metacarcinus > Metacarcinus magister. The sequence continues at coordinate 5,991,303 of JAPQNM010000037.1, read as the reverse complement.
GACATTATGAATATTTGTTCTATGACTAATAATTACGCAGTAAAATAAAACCGTATAATTATATAAAAACACGACTTTCCTCCTCATTTTCTCGAAAGATATTAGAGATATTGGAAATATCATTACAGAATCTGATAGACCTAATTAAGATCTACTACTGTCATTATGAATATTTGCTCTAGTACTAATATATACTGAATTTTACTTTTTTTGAAATTACTTTTTTCCTCATTTTCTCGAAAGCTATTAGAGATATTGGAAATATCATTGCACCATCTGATACACCTAATTCAACTGTACAACTGTCATTATGAATATTTGTTCTATGACTAATAATTACGCAGTAAAATAAAACCGTATATTTATATAAAAACATGACTTTCCTCCTCATTTTCTCGAAAGCTATTAGTTATTGGAAATATCATTGCAGCATTTGATACACTTAATTAAACTGTAAAACTGTCATTATGAATATTTGTTCTATGACTAATAAATACGCAGTAAAATGAAACTTAATATTTATATAAAAACATGACTTTCCTCATTTTCTCGAAAGCTATTAGAGATATTGGAAATATCATTGCAGCATCTGATACACCTAATTAAACTGTACAACTGTCATTAGGAATATTTGTTCTATGACTAATAATTACGCAGTAAAATGAAACTTAATATTTATATAAAAACATGACTTTCCTCCTCATTTTCTCGAAAGCTATTAGAGATATTGGAAATATCATTACAGCATCTGATACACCTAATTAAATTGTACAACTGATATTATGAATATTTGTTCTATGACTAATAATTACGCAGTAAAATTAAACTTTATATTTATATAAAAACATGACTTTCCTTCTCATTTTCCCGAAAGCTATTAGAGATATTGGAAATATCATTGCAGCATCTGATAGACCTAATTAAACTGTACAACTGTAATCATGAATATTTGTTCTATGACTCATAATTACGCAGTAAAATAAAACTTTATATTTATATAAAAACATGACTTTCCTCCTCATTTTTTCGAAAGCTATTAGAGATATTGGAAATATCATTGCAGCATCTGATGGACCAAATTAAACTGTACAACTGATATTATAAATATTTGTTGTATGACTAATAATTACGCAGTAAAATAAAACTTAATATTTATATAAAAACATGACTTTCCTCCTCATTTTCTCGAAAGCTATTAGAGATATTGGAAATATCATTGCAGCATCTGATACACCTAATTAAACTGCTGGATAGACACCACTTCTAAGAAGGCCACGGGAGTTCGGGTACCCAGTGGGAAAGGTTCCCGCTGGATAATTCTGCACGCCGGCACCAGGAACCTAACTGGAATACTGTATTCTGTCCCACCAGAAAGCTCTGCTAAGATCTGTCGGACTATAGTTAAACTGTACAAATGATATTATGAATATTTGTTCTGAAACCGTATATTTATATAAAAACATGACTTTCCTCCTCATTTTCTCGAAAGCTATTAGAGATATTGGAATAACAAGAAAACACACACACACACACACACACACACACACACACACACACACACACACACACACACACACACACACACACACACACACTGTCCATTAAGAAAGATGAAAGGCAATACGCGTGTAAGAAGAAAAAAAAAAAAAAAAAAAAAAATGTAATTCTTTTAGTTTTGAATGAGACACAATTAATAACGTCATGCTAGGGGCGTCACATTACCTGAAGGAACGCAAAAGTACGACAATCCTACTGCAGTGTACGATTGTTTTGTTTGTCATCTTTTTTACGGGTGAACTAATCTGTTTTCTGATGCGAGACAGAGCGAGAAAGAGAGAGAGAGAGAGAGAGAGAGAGAGAGAGAGAGAGAGAGAGAGAGAGAGAGAGAGAGAGAGAGAGAGAGAAAGAGAGAACAGGGAGTGATAAGAACGAGGTAATCTTCTTTTAGGATTTCCACGAACTAATAAATGAATGTTGTTGTTCCACACTCACTTACTCCTTTACTCCTTTACTCCTTCACTCCTTTACTCCTTCACTCCTTTACTTCTTCACTCCTTTACTCCTTTACTCCTTTACTCCTTCCTTCACTCACTCCCTTCTTTACTATCTCATTTCCTTCCCCATTCACTCCCTATTTCACTCCTTTACTCCCTCACTCCCTCTTCTCCTCCTTCCCCTCCTTCACTCCCTTTTTCCCTCCCTCCTTCCCTCCTTCCCTCCCTTCCTCCCCCTCCAGCTGTCGTCTCTTCTTTCTTCCAATGGAGGAAAAATAGGTTAATAATATATATTTACGTAACACAAGAAAAAACTTATTTCTTGAAAGCGAGAAGAAAATTGTGTGTGTGTGTGTGTGTGTGTGTGTGTGTGTGTGTGTGTGTGTGTGTGTGTGTGTGTGTGTGTGTGTGTGTGTGTGTGTGTGTGTGTGTGTGTGTGCGTGCGTGAATGCCAAAGTTTTTTCTCATGTAGCACACTAAGAGAGAGAGAGAGAGAGAGAGAGAGAGAGAGAGAGAGAGAGAGAGAGAGAGAGAGAGAGAGAGAGAGAGAGAGAGAGAGAGAGATATGATAATAATAATAAACAATAAATATAATCATAAAAAAAATAAATAAACAAGATACTAAGAATTATAAAAAAAAAAAAAGATAAACATGAACACAAAAAAAAATAAATAAATAAATAATGCAGACGTAAACACACACACACACACACACACACACACACACACACACACACATACACACACACACACACACACACACACACACACACACACACCTAAGGGCTACAAAATTGTACTCGTCATTCTATTATTTATCGATTTCCTGTGTAATTATTTCTCTCCCTCCTTCCCTCCCTCCCTCCCTCCTTCCCTCCTTCCCTCCTTCCCTCCTTCCCACCTTCCTTCTCTTCATTCCCACCTTCCTTCCTTCCTCCCTTCCCTTCCCCTCCCTCCTTTCCTCCACCCCCCCCCCTCCGGCCCTTTCAGTTGCTAAGTCATCAATTTTATCCACCATTATATAAGTCAATTTCATAAGGGTTTTGTAAGCTCAATGTGACGGTTTCATAAGTTAAAGGACAAAAGAAGAAGAAGAGGAAGAGGAGGTGAGGTGAGACCCAACGATATTATGGGTAGATCAGTAAATCATAGAGAGCTGCGTTGGTAAGTCATATTTTAAGGCAGTGGTGGTGGTGGTGGTGGTGGTGGTGGTGGTGGTGGTGGTGGTGGTGGTGGTGGTGGTGGTGGTGGTGGTGGTGGTGGTGGTGGTGGTGGTGGGACGTAAAAGTGATGTAAAACTAAATAAATAATAATAATAATAATAATAATAATAATAATAAGTGGGAAAGTTGACACAAATATTAATGAATGGTGATGAAAATGACACTGGAATTAGAGAAAATGAGTTAAAAAAAATATGTAAAACAATGAAAATAACAAAATAGCAGTTATAAAATGTGAGTGAGTGAGTGAGTGAGTGAGTGAGAGAGAGAGAGTGAGAGTGAGTGAGAGTGAGAGTGAGTGAGTGAGTGAGTGAGTGAATGCAATGTTGAAAGCAGGTTAAGATCATCACACAAATATCTTTCCATAATCGAGACCAAACTGTTTGTGGTGAGGTTAGGTTAGGTTAGTTAAGTCAAGTTTCCAAGAATTTGTGGTGGCAATATAATGTGACTTGAAGTGATATGATGAAGGTGACTCACTGAATATAACTCAAGAATGTGTGTGAATTAGAGTTATTTTAAAACACCTCATTCAACGCGATTTAAGATTGTGAATAAAAGTTGTATTTTTTATATAAGTTGATAGACGTGATGTTTTGAAAGACTTAATGCAATAGAAGTTATATTTTGATAGATAAATAGAATGATTGTTTTGAAATATTTCCTGCAACTCAATAATGTAAATAGGATTAATAAAAATAGTATTGGTAGATTGACTCAATGTTTTTGTTTTTTTTAAATAAGCCAAGCAACAGCACGAGTATAAATGAAATAAGATCTAGAATTGACATCTATCAATAAACAAAAGAACGAAGACTTAACAATACTGAACAAAAAAAATATAATAGATAAATATATATAATGAAAAAAAGCATGAAAATTACATATAAAGGAAAATAAAAGTTGTCTATCAATATGTTTCTATATCAACACTTTCAAAAAATCGAAATTACCCGCCAATTTTCTTCGTTTGACCTTCCCAGAATTTTTTTTTTAGGCTCGTAAGAATGATGAAACGAATTATTTTTTCTCTCTCTCTCTTACATTTTTTCTACAATCCTTTTAGACCCAAACTAATAAAAAAAGAGAGAGAGAGAGAGAGAGAGAGAGAGAGAGAGAGAGAGAGAGAGAGAGAGAGAGAGAGAGAGAGAGAGAGAGAGAGAGAGAGAGAGAAGATAAATTACAACTGATGAGACAACAAATTACAAAGCCACACAATATATATGACGAAAAAAAAATTGAACACACACACACACACACACACACACACACACACACACACACACACACACACACACACACACATACAAAAAACTCATTACCATAAAAAGGTATTTCTCTCACAGGTAAGCAAGGTGTGGCTGAGAGAGAGAGAGAGAGAGAGGGAGAGAGAGAGAGAGAGAGAGAGAGAGAGAGAGAGAGAGAGAGAGAGAGAGAGAGAGAGAGAGAGAGAGAGAGAGAGAGAGAGAGAGAGAGAGAGAGAAAGTCAAAAGTAACCAAACCCCCCCACACACACACACACTCAACAACAACAACAACAACAACAACAACTACTACTACTACTACTACTACTACTACTACTACTACTACTACTACTACTACTACTACTACTACTACTACTACTACTACTACTACTACTACTACTCCTACTACTACTACTACTACTACTACTACTACTACTACTACTACTACTACTACTACTACTACTACTACTACTACTGCTACTCCACCTTGACACACATTTCAATTACCTGCAAAGACCAGTATATAATCAGGTGCTTTCTGGGGCCATTGTTAGGGTAGGTTAGAGTGATTGCGTGTGTGCGTGTGTGCGTGTGCGTGTGTGTGTGTGTGTGTGTGTGTGTGTGTGTGTGTGTACTATGTCTTATGTTGTTAAATTGTTGTTATTGTTATTCTTGTTATCATCCTCCTCGTTCTCTTCCTCCTCCTCCTCCTCCTCCTCCTCCTCCTCCTCCTCCTCCTCTACTTATCTATCAATCAAAAGTAAAAATAGCCATCTGTTTAGAGAGACAAAAAAAGAGAGAAAAAAAGAGAGAGAGAAAAGGTTAGGTATATGATTTAAAGAGAGAGAGAGAGAGAGAGAGAGAGAGAGAGAGAGAGAGAGAGAGAGAGAGAGAGAGAGAGAGAGAGAGAGAGAGAGAGAGAGAGAGAGAAGATAGAGTGAAGCAGGAGTGTAAGTCAGTGAGAGAGAGAGAGTGGTAGAGTACAGACCACTAGGAGGAGCGCGCCCGTGTATGTGTGTGTGTGTGTGTGTGTGTGTGTGTGTGTGTGTGTGTGTGTGTGTGTGTGTGTGTGTGTGTGTGTGTGTGTTAAGTCTCATCTTTTTACGTTATATTTTCAGTAATTATTTTTAACAGTGTTCTATATAGTGAAAAAAAAGAAAGAAAAAGAAAAAGAAAAAGAAAGATAGACAGAAAGAGAAAAAGAGAAAGAGAGATAGAAAAGAAAAGAAAAAGGAAAAGGAAGATAATTGTGACAATATTATTACATCAAAAACTGAAAGAAAGAAAAAGAAAGATAGAAAGAAAAAGAGAGAGAGAAATAAGAGAGAAATAAAGAGAGAGATAGAAGAGGAAAGAAAATAAAAGAAAATAAAGAGAGAACGAAGACAATATTATGAACTAAATTCCTTCTTCCTTTATTTCCTCTTAGAAAAAAAAAAATATATAATGGAATTTCATTAACTTTTTTCCCATATATAAAATTACAAGTGAGAAAATTCTAGTTAAAGAAAAAAAAAAAAAGATAGAGAAAATAAAGAAAATAAAGATAAGGAAAGAAAGAAAGTGATTATTTTTCTACAAACTTCAAAATATTTCTCGCTACAAAAAGGATTAAAAAGGTTAGTCTCTCTCTCTCTCTCTCTCTCTCTCTCTCTCTCTCTCTCTCTCTCTCTCTCTCTCTCTCTCTCTCTCTCTCTCTCTCTCTCTCTCTCTCTCTCTCTCTCTCTCTCTCTCTCTCTCTCTCTCTCACTACACTCGCTTTTTGGATTGGATATAATTAAAGAGAGAGAGAGAGAGAGAGAGAGAGAGAGAGAGAGAGAGAGAGAGAGAGAGAGAGACAGTAAGCTTCAATGTAATAAGGACACAAGTGCATTTCAGGTGTATTCTGATCTCATGTACACCTGGTTTTTTTTACCTGTGTTCTTGTTCTAATTAAGTAAAGGTGTGAAAGCAATCTCTCTCTCTCTCTCTCTCTCTCTCTCTCTCTCTCTCTCTCTCTCTCTCTCTCTCTCTCTCTCTCTCTCTCTCTCTCTCTCTCATTCATTCTCTTTCTTCTTCGTCGTCATTATTATCATCATTGCTATCATTGCCTCCTCTTCCTCCTCCTCCTCCTCCTCCTCTTCCTCTTCCTCTTCCTCCTCCTCCTCCTCCTCCTCCTCTCCTCCTCCTCCTCCTCCTCCTCCTCCTCCTCCTCCTCCTCCTCCTCCTCCTCCTCCTCCTCCTCCTCCTCCACCTCCTCCTCCTCCTCCTCCTCCTCCTCCTCCTCCTCCTCCTCCTTACCTACACACTAATTCCAACCCTTTGTCTGATAACTATAAGGGCGAGACTCTGATCAAACTATAAGGGCGAGACTCTGATCAAACTATAAGGGCGAGACTCTGATCAAACTATAAGGGTAAGACTCTGATCAAACTATAAGGGCGAGACTCTGATCAAACTATAAGGGTAAGACTCTGATCAAACTATAAGGGCGAGACTCTGATCAAACTATAAGGGTGAGACTCTGATCAAACTATAAGGGTAAGACTCTGATCAAACTATAAGGGCGAGACTCTGATCAAACTATAAGGGTAAGACTCTGATCAAACTATAAGGGTAAGACTCTGATCAAACTATAAGGGTAAGACTCTGATCAAACTATAAGGGTAAGACTCTGATCAAACTATAAGGGTAAGACTCTGATCAAACTATAAGGGCGAGACTCTGATCAAACTATAAGGACGAGACTCTGATCAAACTATAAGGGCAAGACTCTGATCAAACTATAAGGGCGAGACTCTCATCAAACTATAAGGGCGAGACTCTGATCAAACTATAAGGGCGAGACTCTGATCAAACTATAAGGGCAAGACTCTGATCAAACTATAAGGGCGAGACTCTGATCAAACTATAAGGGCGAGACTCTGATCAAACTATAAGGACAAGACTCTGCTCAAACTATAAGGGCAAGACTCTGCTCAAACTATAAACGAACATTCTTTCTCACACTTATAATGAGAAGGAGGAGGATTAAGTTAGTTGAGTTTAAAATTGGTGTGTTTAAAAATTTATTGTAATTTAATTTAACTTTCTTTAGAATTTACTTTTTTTTCTTCTCTCTCTAGTCACTTTCCTTCAAACACTCTTTCCTCCTCCTCCTCCTCCTCCTCCTCCTCCTCC
>JAPQNM010000037.1:5956183-5978683 GCA_029783475.1 Metacarcinus magister | reverse complement strand
TCCTCCCTAACTCTCTTTATTTCCTCCCTAACTCTCTTTATTTCCTTCCTAACTCTCTTTATATCCAACCTAACACTCCCTAAACTTTATTATTTCCTTCCCTAACCTCTATATTTTCACTAGGACAAGTATTTTTTTAGCTACAACGGAATGTACAACTAAATATATAATACATATAATTAGTATAATAAATCCGGTTTCATTTATACAAGGCAAACAGGTAGCAGTAGTAGTAGTAGTAGGAGGAGGAGGAAGAGGAGGAGGAGGAGGAGGAGGAGGAGGAGGAGGAGGAGGAGGAGGTAAAAAGTGCATCCAAAAACCTGAAGGAGAGTTCTCAGAAAAGATTACATAAAAACAGAGCTAGAAGCAAAATAAATGGTAATATATTATGCAATGTAGGTGGGAGGTAAGGAAGAAAAACTGGAAATAGTTATTGGTGTTACTGGCAACCTACTTACCATCTTCTGTGGCTGTTGTAGTAGTAGTAGTAGTAGTAGTAGTAGTAGTAGTAGTAGTAGTAGTAGGAACACTAGCTAGCACTGCGCACAATATATAATCACGCGCGCACTAGTTTTTTGTTTACATCTATACTGAACACCTACTTGCGTCTTCTTAACGGGACCATAAACTTTAAATATTAGTAATTGTTCTGTTATCTCATACTTCATAGCTTTTCTTTATTTGTTGAATACTTTATTACATTTTTCTACATTTTTTGTATCGAAGTCCTTGGTCTGTTCTCTCGTTTTCTCTGTTTTTAATCTATTTTAGGCATTTCAATTAGGCAAGGAACGGAATATTAATTACTTAACTACATATTGAGGTTAATGACAGCTAAAACTACAACCATATTCAAACAGGGAGAGGAAACTAATTGCCTAACTACATATTGGGTGTAATTTCAGCTAACTACAATCACATTCAAACAGGGAAATGATTATTATTATTTAACTCCATATTAGAGGTAAACACAGCTAACTACGATATTATTTCAGACAGAGGCATGAGTGGAGAGTCACCCCTCCCCCCCCAACCCATGTCCACCAATACACACCCCCACGCAGCCCACCCCAACCCTAATAGTGGGGGTGAGGAGGGTGGGGGTGATGTTGGGGGAGGAAAGAGCGCCCACGACAAGAAGAAGGAGGAGGAGGGTGAGAAGGAAGGAAGGTTGGAAGCACAGCTGAGCGAAGAGGATGAAGAGACGTAAGTGTGGAAGGAGTGTTAGGTTGTGATACTGTTAGTGTTGTTGTTGTTGTTGTTGTTGTTGTTGTTGTTGTTTTTATAGTCATTCATAAAGTGTTTTGATTATGTTGTGATCATATTTTTATTGTTGTTGTTATTATTATCATTATTGTTTTCATAGTCATTGATAAAGTGTCTTAATTCAAAGTTATTATGTATAGTATGTACTGTAAGGTAATAACGTGCACTAATAACAGGTGTGTGTGTGTGTGTGTGTGTGTGTGTGTGTGTGTGTGTGTGTGTGTGTGTGTGTGTGTGTGTGTGTGTGTGTGTGTTTCTATGTGTTGTGTGTGTGTTCCAGGGGGTGTCTTGGTCGGGTGAGTGGGTGCCTTACACTGGGTCTGCAGGACTTCTTTGAGCGGCACGGGCGTGTGGTGGCCTCGTCCCCTTACCTGGTGGTGGTGTCCTGCCTGGTCCTCACCCTCCTCTGCTCCGCCGGCCTGCTCACCTTCACCAAGGAACTCAGGCCCTTCAGGCTGTGGCTCCCGCAGGAGTCAGAGTTTGTCAAGGTAAGGGGGGACTACACTTATTGTATTAGTATCCTACACTTAAGTATCCTACACCTCATATTCTATCATTATCATTGTTCATCATCATGATCATTGTTGCAGGTGATGGACTGGCAGGTGCACAACTTCCCTTCAGACTACCGGCGTCACCTTGCCGTGTGGGAGGCTGACAACGTGCTGGCAGCGGACGTGGTGCGTGAGATGTGGCGGCTGCACGTGCGTGTGTCTTACCTCGCCGTGGGACCCAACCTCACCTCGTGGAGTGACCTGTGTGCCCGCGTGCCCACCATGCCCAGCCAGGAGCCAGCCTCAGCAGGGTTCGATTACGAGGATTTCGATTACGGAGTGTTGGGCGGCCGAAGGCGGCGGCGGCGGCGGCGGCGACAGTCCGCACCGGTGGTGGGCGTGTCCCAGGAGGACCTGAGCCTCAGTCTGCCCCGGGAACAGTACTGTGACAGCCTGAGCACCCTGCCCAGGGTGTGCCTGGAGACGGGTCTGCTGGAGGTGTGGGGCCACAACGAGGAGGTCATCATGGCACTCACGGACGAACAGGTGATCACTGACCTCAACGCGGCACACATCAGCAAGGTGTTCGGGTACCAGGTCAACATCACCAACTACCTGGGCAGCGTCACCCACGACGCCCAGGGACGCGTCGTGGCCGCGGGCGCCGCCACACAGACGTGGGTGAGCGCCCTGGACCAGGCCGCCTTGGCAGCGGGCCAGGTGGTGGTGGACCAGGGCAATGGTGAGTTGGTGGACGCGGTTGGGTTCTCGTGGGAGCAGCGTTGGGTGGAGGCGGTGCTCAACACCTCCGAGGTGCTGCCCGCCGGCGTGAGGCTGTACGCCCAGGCCGCCAGCAGCTTCGGGAAGGTGAGTGATGACAACATTTGGGGCGACGTGAAGTGGCTGGTGGCCGGCATGGTGGCCATGTGCATCTTCGTGAACGGAACACTGGGCCGCAGGAACCTGGTGCAGCAGCGGCCCCTGCTGGCCTTCATGGGCATGATCAGTGTGTACCAGGCCGTGTGCATCTCGTACGGCGTGTGTTCCCTGCTGGGGGTGCCATACTGCCCCATCAACTCCATCCTGCCCATCCTGCTGGTGGGGCTCGGCGTGGACGACATGTTCGTGATCATTGCGGCGTGGGAGGCGGCGGGCGGCGTGGACCTGCATGAGCGTGCTGGGCGTGCCATGCGTCACGCGGGCGTGGCCATCACCGTCACTTCCCTCACGGACGTGACAGCCTTCGCCGTTGGTGCCACCACAGTCCTGCCGGCGCTGCGATCCTTCTGCGTGTACGCCTCGGTGGGCATCCTGGTGGTGTACATGATGCAGGCGACCTTCTTCCTGGCGTGGCTGGTGCTGGACGAGCGGCGCCTCCAGGCACACCGTAACGGCCTGGTGTGGTGCATCACACACAAGGACTGGTCACCCAACGCCTGCAGCCAGTGGGACCTGATGCCCATGGCCTTCAAACAGTGGTGCCGCCTGCTGCTGAGCACGCCCTTCCGTGTGCTGGTGCTGCTGTTCTCCGGCGGCCTGCTGGCCTGCTCCGTGTGGACCGCCAGTAACCTGCATCGTGAGTTTGACCCTGCCTGGTTCATTCCCACCTCGTCCTACCTTCACAACACCTTCACGGCCACCACCAAACACTTCCCCGAGGCCAGCGAACAAGGTTACATCTACTTCGCCAACGTGTCCTTGCCTGAGGAGCTGCCTGCGTTGAACCACCTCGTGGACGCCCTGGTGGAGAGCCGCGTGGTGACGGAGGTGAACGCCTGGTTCACCACACTCAGGGAGTACATGGCGATGCAGAACAAGTTTGACAACACCACACTCACCTACTCCATCCTGCAGGACACACTCTCTCTCTTCCTGCAATCGTCCTCCGGCGCATCTTACCGTGAGGACTTCACCATCGACGGGGCGCTGGACTGCCGCCGCCCCGCCCCGCCCATCATCTCCTTCAGGATCGGCATCACGCACCGTCCCGCCAAGTCCCCCGCGGCCCAGGCCCAGGCACTCACCACCATCAAGGCCCTGCTGGACGAGGTGCAGGTGGGCGGCTACCGTGCGGCGTGGGCGCAGGCGTACGGCGTGTGGGAGACCAACGAGGTGGTGGGCGTGGAGCTGCTGCGTAACGTGTTGTTAGCGGGTGTGGTGGTGGGCGTGGTGACACTGGTGCTGCTGGCGTCGCTGCCCGCCGCCCTGCTGGTGCTGGGTGCCGTGGCCGCCACTGTGGTGGGCGTGGGCGGCACCATGTGGGTGTGGGGCCTCACCATCGACACTGTCTCATGCATCGCCATCGTACTGTCCATCGGCCTCAGCGTGGACTACGCCGCCCACGTGGCCCACGCCTTCCTGGCAGCACGCGAGGCGGGCGGCAGGAAGGAGCGTGCGCGTGCTGCGGTGGTGGGCGTGGGTCCTGCGGTGCTGCTGGGCGGACTGTCCACCATGCTGTCCTTCATGGTGCTGGCGGCCTCCACCTCGCACGTGTTCATCACCTTCTTCAAGGTGTTCACGGCGGCCAGTGTGCTCGGCCTGTACTACGGCCTTGTACTCCTGCCTGTACTCCTCTCCCTCATCGGACCCAAGCCATACCCGGCCCCGCCCACACCCGACAAGGTCGACCCACAACACTACTCCAACGGTGCCTTCACACCCGACGCCCAACACAACCCCGAGCTGCAGCACGCGTAGTGAAGGCACTGTTTGCCACTGCAGGCAGAGCGGGAGCGAGGCGTGCCAGTGTTGTGTGATGGCACCTGTGATGCCACGCGTCCCTGTACACACACACACACACACACACACACACATTCATGGCGCCCAAAACCAGCTTAGTGATCCTTCCCCTTGTCGCCAGGAGTCGCCTGTGTCGCCCTCCGCCTTGAGTCTTGTGCTGTCACCTCGCTAACACATCTACTGCCATCAAGAAGCATGTAGCCAGTCCAACAACAGGTGCAGGTGTTGTGGTGGCGCGGGCACAACACCTGCAGCGTACGTACACCTGTTTGCAGACACCCTCAGCACACCTGTGACTATTCCTTCCTTGTATAGCTTTATAGACTAGTTCTGTTTAGGTGTAGTGTCGTGTTAGCCTGTAAGTCCAACAGTACAAATAGTTAATAAACTCTTGAAGTAGTGTGATCATTGGTTTATAGTGTTACACCTCCACTCTGTACCAAAGGAAGATACTCGATCCTATCTGTGTATAGGATGAAGATTGAGTTAGGGTATTGAATCCTGTTTAAAGAGTATTGAATCCTACTTATTGGGTATTGACTCTTCTTTATAGTGTATTTAATCCTGCTTAAAGGGTATTAAATCATTTTTATAGTGTATTGAATCCTGTTCATTGGGTGTTAAATCCTGTTTATAGTGTATTGAATACTGCTTATAGGGTATTGAATCTTCTTTATAGTGTATTGAATCCTGCTTATTAGGCATTAAAATCTGTTTATAGTGTATTGAATCTTGTTTATAAGGTAGTGAATCCTTCCATGCACCTTGGTAAGTGGAGGGTCAGTGGGTTTGGGGTTACCTGTCTCCTACCTTTCAACCTGCCTCCTGACTGGCGCTGTGACACAAACCAGGTGAGTAACACAGCTGACACGGAAGCAAGATCGACAGAGAAGAAATAAATAAGGATACATTTTTACATCTTCACCATAATGCACCTGGATCTATATAACACACTTTTCGTATAAATTTTGATCTATTTTGAATGATTTTGACTTTTATTTCCGTTGCAAAAGTATATATTGGAAGATATCCTCATCTCCCCCAACAATCTGGGTTCTTGTGGGAATGCTGGGTTCTTGGGTGGGGTGGGGGGGATGGAAGACGAAATACAATGATTCACGCTAAAAACAAGATGCCAGAATCACCTAACCTTACCTAACCTAACCTAACCTAACCTAACAATGACCTATTCACGAAACGGGCAATGTACTGATGGTCACACACACACGCTTCTTCCTGGGGTAGAACTAGCTCTATACTATTTATACGTTGAGGTCAGAGTGCTTGGTCCTGAGTCTACCTTAAGGTCCTCCAAGGTGCGTCCAGCATGTTTTTACCCGTGACTTTTTCGACGCAAATGTGTACCTGCCCCAAATCTCAAGTGTGCTAATAGAAAACATTGAATATCTCAACAATTAGGAACTTTCGACGGAAATCTAATTAGGAAAACCTTTTTAGAATATATCAGATAATGTAAAAATGTAACTTTCAATTCTCTAGAGCATTATGGTAAGGATATTAATTAATACCTAAAAATGAAGAGAGTGCGTAATAGAATAGAAGAGACTGGTTGAAAGTAATGAGTGAAAGGGACAAACTGATATTATATGAATGAAAAATATATAGATTCTATTTGATATGATAAAATAAAGAAAAAAGGGAAACTAAATAATGAAATACAGATAAATAGAAAAAGAGAAACTCACAACACATCAAAATATCCTCGTTAAAAGGGCATAACAACCACCATACCAGACAAAATTAATAAAAAAGGAAACTAGATAATGAAATACAGATCAATAGAGAGAAATAAAACCTCATATCACATCAAAATCATCAAAATATCCCCGTTAAATAGGTCATACAACAAAGTATCCCCGTTAAAAGGTCGCCATACAACACAAGATCAAGATCACAGCATCACAACGTTCTGGCCGCTCCGAAGAAACACACTATACACAAAACAACAACTCGAACCTTATAGACGCAACTCACACTTGGAAGAACGAGCAGGTGTGTGGAAGAGAAGCTTAAGGTGAGGCAGGTAAGGCAGGTGTGTGGAAGGTTAAGTTAATAGTGTCGTTATAACCGTGTGTGTGTTTGCGTGTGTGTGTTCTTATTTCTCTAGGTGAGGTGAGATAGTGGTCAATCTGGATAACTACTGCTGCTACGATAATGATATAAATACGAAGTGGTACATACTATACATAATGTACTTAACACATCTGGGAAGGTTTCTGGCCTAACCTAACCTAACCTAACCTAACCTGCTGCTGCAATATACGACGCCACCTTAACGTTTTCTGAGACCAAGACCCACAGACCCTTTACTAATATATCCAAGGTGACTCTGTTTAAGGTGTAGTCTGGTCTCATGTTCTGCCTTCCTAAGTGTATGAGTTTACATATAGTAGAGTTGAAGGTCACCCACCACTTGCTACTCCACTCCTTCAGTGTAACCATGTCGCTGCGTAGTGTTTCTGTATCCTGGGGTGTGCTGATGGTCCTGTAGATCTTTGCGTCATCTGCAAACACACACACACACACACACACACACACACACACACACAGGCCCCACTACTGATCCTTGTGGTGCTCCGCCGTGCACTGGTAGCCTGGCACAATAGTTCCCTGGTGTTGGTACTGTGGGGTGGTTAGTCAGGAGGTTCTCGGGTCACCTCAGTACCTTGGCTGTACTTCCCTGCCATTCCAGCTTGATGACCAGCCCTTTGTTGGGTACTCGGTTGAATGCTTTCTCACAGCCCAGGTAGATCACAGCCATGCATGTCAAGTTAGGTTAGGTTAAGTTAGGTTCAGTTAGGTTATTTAAGCTTTTTATATTTTATAACCCAATAGTTAGGCATTTCATCCATAAAAAAATTTCTGCATTGCCACATATGTCCTATATTTGCTTATACGTAATGGTGATCACCGCCTTCAACCTTCACAGATGTGTTGAGTACACTGTGTATAGTATGTACCACTTCATATTTGTATTAATATCGTACCAGTAGTAGTTATGCAGATTTACCCTCTAGAGTGGCTACAAAGAACGTAGTAATAGCCTTGCACTATATATATCTATTCATTTATTTTGTATTTATAGTCATTTACACAACATTCAACACAACACTAGGCCCCCGCCTTAACAAACACATATATTTTTAACTTCCACGTATATTCTTGTAATGGTTCTTACACCTTCAAACAGTTCATAACTAAACCTTACGACACGTTTAATAATCTTACAAACTCTCCTGGATGTGTAAGATTGATCTCAACCCATAGTGTATTCTCGTCATCTTTTTCTATTCTGGGAACAAATGCTTTTTTATTTGCCAATGGATTTTGATGTTTTTAAATTGTGTTGTATATAGAACCAATATAATACTTTTAGCAAAGTTGCAAGTCATTTCAACGGAAACCTTTATTTCTAAAAATAAATTGATTTTGTTTTATAAAAAATCAAAATCATTATATTAGCTTTAATACCTCAGTAATGTTGATGAATAATATATCAGATATTCCTTATAAAACTACCAATTAATAGAAAAAAGCAGCCTTTTCAATTAGGGTTTTTAAATTAGATGCAAATATTTTTTATTTAATGGTATAATTTTTTTAGTAAACAAATATTTTCCTTTTAAAATATCTATTACAGTACTTTTAATGCACAGTTAAGTTCCATCCATAACACATTAATAGGATATGATAGGAGGCATCAGTAACCCACCCACACTCCTTCCTACACACCCTGGCCAGCCTCTCCAGATGACCAGTTGGTGTTAAGTCTGTGTGTTAATGATTTTTGTGTTATACTTCATGTCCTAATTAATACCACCACCACGGTATTAATGACCTTCTCTATGTAGCTTATGTTATTATTATTGAACTTTTTTCGTAGTTTATGTTCTAATTAATGACCTTTTTTTGTAGTTTGTCTTTATCAATACCACGTTTAACCTTTTCCAGGGGTGAAGTTTGACCTGCAGCGCCATGAGGTCACAGGAGCGCCAGGGAAGCAGGTCGGGGTCACGGCAAAGGCACCGGAACGGGTCACTGATGAGGGACGGCCATGGAGGTCAGGTCAGGAGGAGGTCAAGGTCAAGGGATAAGGTCAAGAGGTCACCATCAAGGGACAGAAGGTCAAGATCGAGGGAGAAGGTCAGGAGGAGGTCAAGGTCAAGGGATAAAAGGTCAAGATCAAGAGAGAAGGTCAGGAGGAGGTCAAGATCAAGAGATAAGGTCGAGAGGTCAAGGGATACAATTCAGGAGTCGAGGTCAAGGGATACAATTCAGGAGTCGAGGTCAAGAGATAAGGTCACCAGGAGGGAAAGATCAGACTCGAGGTCAAGAGATAAGGTCAAGAGGTCAAAGTCAAGGGATAGAATTCAGAGGTCAAGAGAGGTCAAGAAATCAAGGTCAAGGTCAAGAGATAAGGTCAGCAGGAGGGAAAGGTCAGAGCCGAGGTCAAGTGAAGAGGAGAGCAGTGAGGAGGGGTCACCAGAAAGGTCGGCCTCAAACTCAGCAGCAAGTGAGGAGAGCAGGTCACCCTCGAGAGAAAGGAAAAGGTCGAGGGAGAGAGAGACGTCACACTCAAGGGAGAGAAGAGAGAAATGGTCGCACTTGATGGGAGGAAGAGAGAAAAGGTCGCACTCGAGGGAAAGGAAAGATAGGAGGTCGCACTCAAGGGAAAGGAAAGATAGGCGGTCGCACTCAAAGGAAAGAAGAGAGAGTAGGTCATTCTCCAAGGAAAGGATGAGGAGGGAGAGAGAGACGTCACACTCAATGGAAAGAAGAGAGAAATGGTCGCACTTGATGGGAGGAAGAGATAGGAGATCGCACTCGAGGGACAAGAAACCAAGGTCGCACTCAAGGGAAAGAAGAGATAAAAGATCACACTCCAAGGAAAGAAGAGAGAGGAAGTATGAGTCACCTTCGAGGGGGAGAGAAACATCATACTCGAAAGAACGTAAACCAAGCGCGTCTTCAAGGATGAGGGAAGGGTCACACTCCAGAGAGCGCGGCAGACCCTTGACACACTCCCCCGAGGACCACCGGCGACACCAGCGACCCAACTCAAGGTCAACCTCGAGGGAGAGACAGCTCACCAAACACAGTAAGGAAAGAAAGAAGAAAAAGAAGGAAAAAAGTAAAAAGAAAAAACATGGGAAGGAGAGGAAATACACCTCCTCCTCGACCTCGTCCTTGAGTTCTGAGAGTGACTCGGAGGGAGGGGGGGAGATGACCTTCCTCCAGCGGCTTCAGGAGGAGAGGGAGAAGGTGGTGAAGGACAAGATCACCCTCAAGAAACACAGGAAACAACTTGAAACTCCTGCTGAAAAGAGGCTCAGGAGACTACAGAAGAAGGTGATTATTAGTGTTATTGTTATTGTTATTATTATTGTTGTTGTTATTATTGTTGTTATTGTTGTTGTTATTGTTGTTGTTATTGTTGTTATTATTATCTCACTCACTCCTAACCTAACCTCACCTTCTTCCTCACTCTTCCTAACCTAACCTAACCTAACCTCACCTCACCTCACCTCACTCCTTCCTAACCTAACCTCACCTTTTCTTTCCTCATTCCTCATTCTACACTCCTAACCTCACCTCATCACTCCTCACTCTTCCTAACCTAACCTCACCTCATTCTACACTGCTCTTCCTAACCTAACCTCACCTCATTTTACACTGCTATTCCTAACCTAACCTCACCACCTCACTCCCTAACCTAACCTCCTCATTCTACCTCCTTCCTAACCTAACCTAACCTCACCTCACCACCTCACTCTAACCTCACCTAACCTAAACTCACTCCCTCCTCCACCCCCAGGAAGCCAAGGAGAGGAAGAGGAAGGAGAAGATGGGTTGGGACAGTGAGTACCTCCACTTCACCAATGCAGACAATCCTTATGGTGATAACAACCTCCTCGACACCTTTGTATGGAAGAAGAAACTAGAGAAGGAAGGACTCACTGAACTAACCAGGTAATTTGAACCCCTACCCCCCATGCCGCTATATCCCATGAGTGTGTGAGGCCGAGGATGAGTCTGTGTCCTGCGGTAACGGATTAATTTCCACCGCAGATTCAAAGGCTGATGTAACGGGAGGTGAACGCACGGACTTACGGACAGCTGTAGCGTGTTGATTCGTTTTGTTTATATATATGTTTCTCCTACAGGGTCTGGCAGCGAGTGGGATTTATTTTTACTTTTGATCTGTATTTGTTTATTTATTTATTTGTTTGTTTGGTGTATATTAGAAAAAAATAAGTAGTAGTAATAATAGCCTCAGGTAGATACAAGGTCACTCGGATAGACTTGTAATTATTAAGTTGTAAATAATAGCGTCTTGTTAGAGAGAAAGAAAGAAAGAGAGAGAGAAACCACTAGATCATTCCACTATTTATTTCTTTACATTCTTTTTTTATATTTGAAGGTTAACTAAACAAAAAATAAATACAATAAGAAATAACACTCATCCCGCCATATTTACATTCAAGAAACAAAATAAAAAAATTAATATATACACATACCCCTAACACACCCATCCTCACCCACACCCGTACCCCCAGAGAGGACATAGAGAAGAGGAGCCGCGCCAAGATGGATGAGAACCGGATGGAGCTTGAGAAGGTGAAGAAGAGGCGGCAGGAGAGAGAGCTGGAGAGACAGGAGAGGGAGAAGATGATGGAGTTGGAACAGAGGCAGAGGGAAGCAGCACAGTTCTCTCAATTCTCAAGGCAGGAGGATCAATTTCAACTCGAACAAGCAAGGTAAGGCAGATATAATAGATGATTTAACCCTTTATTTCACTTTAATTATATATTCCACACTTGTTTAAACCTTCCCTAAACTGTACTGTATCTATACTTACACTTATACATACATAAAGTTAACGATATAATAGATAGAATTTCAATATTTACATAACGCACACCTATTTTAACCTCCCCAAATCGTGACTGCGCCCATACTTACACACTTTACGCGCACACCCCCAGGCTGCGCTCACAGATCCGTATACAAGATAGCCGAGCCAAGCCTATTGACCTGCTGGCCCAGTACGTAAGCTCTGAGGGAGATGTAAGTGCAGTGGACATGCATGAGCCGTACACACACTTGACGGGGCTTACCCTAGTCGACCTTGAGGATCTACTCGAGGATATCAGGGTGTACATGCAGTTGGAGAAGGAGGTAAGTGTGGTGGTGGTGGTGGTGGAAATTTTCTTAGTATAGTGATTGTAGGTTAAGTTTATGTATTGTTGGTTATGTACTTACTGTATTTTATTCTTGCGTGTTTTCTGTATCTCTATAGACTCATTCGTATATAACTACAGGATCTACGCGTCGCTTATTTTTTTTTGTTTAACTTCATTCATTTTCATTCATCTTCAGTTTATTTTTATTTTTTTTTGTCATTTTCTCATTATAAGTAACATCAACCTTTTGTCTATTTTTATTTATTATTTCCTAACCAACGCTCATTTTCATCTTGTCTATATTATTATTTTTATTCATGATTTCCTAACCTCATCACCAACACTCATCTTCATCACTCATTATCACTCACCTTCCTCACTCATCTTCCTCACCTTCATCACTCATTATCTTCCTCACCTTCATCACTAATCATCATCATCATCTTTCCATAAACAGGACGTGAATCAGAGTTACTGGAATGACCTCACCACCATAGTACAAGACGAGCTGCGCCGCCTTAGACAGAGAGACGTGACCTCCCTTGACCTCTCAGCACACCACCGGCAGGGCATCCACGCAGCCGTCGCCTCGGATGTGTCAAACGTCTTCATGAACAAGTCTGTAGCGGAACTGAACCAGCTGCAGCGGAACATTGAGTCTAAGCTGGCCGGCCCCACGACAGGGCTGGATATAGGCTACTGGGAGTCTCTTCTATCTCAGCTAAGGGGTAAGGGGGGAAGGTGGTGGTGGTATGTGGTGATGTTGTGTGGTAGTGGTGGTATTTTAGACAATTGTTAGGTAGATTAGACTATGTATAGGCATTATATAACTATTTTTTAGGTATATATAGTATTATTTATAACTATTTTTAGGCATTATTGAACTATTTTAGATTATTATTAGGCATTTTTAGCTATATTTTCACTATTTTCTGTCCCAGCTCAGGGGTAAGGGGGTGGTGTTGATGGTGTTGGTGTGTGGTGATGGTGTGTGGTAGTGTAAGGTGTAGGTGGTGTTGGTGTAAGGAGGTGGTGCAGGTGGTGTAGATAACCATTTGTGTTGCGAGAGGAAATCCAGGAATATTTGTAGGTAGGTTGAGT
This sequence comes from Metacarcinus magister, assembly GCA_029783475.1. NCBI lineage: Eukaryota > Metazoa > Arthropoda > Malacostraca > Decapoda > Cancridae > Metacarcinus > Metacarcinus magister. Next base: position 5,965,878 of record JAPQNM010000037.1, on the reverse strand, counting down.
TTCAGTGTTAAGATAGACTCAATTTGTTTTACGAGAGGAATGAGAGAGAGTCTGTAGCTAAGATAGATTGGTGTTGTAGTAGGTAGTTAGTTAGTTAATGTGAAGAAAACAAGAAGTAAGTAAGGGCCAGACATCAAAGGTCATATAGCATAGGTGTTGAGGTAGATTTTTAGTTAGGTTACGAGTGGCTGAAAGTGTATGTATAGGTAGGGTAGGTGAGGCAATATCCACAGCCGATAGGAAATTATTTATATACTCAGGTCAAGGGAAATAATAGAATATACTAGTGTTATTTATTTTATTGGTAACTTTCAACTCCCATCACATCACAGATACAGAAGTTATTTAATTGTACAGTTTTTTTAAGATAGTGAGCCTAGTTGTATTGTATTGTCACAGGATTGGATAAGATGTAGGAAATAGATTATATATATTACAATTAAATCCGATAGAACATTATATTCCTACATCTTTATATATATTTTCTTTGCTACATGAACACTAGAGGAATATAAATAAATACAGTTAAAACTATACTTATTATATACTTACATGTTTTTTATTAGATATATTTCAATTCAATGCCATACAAACATAATTACGTCAAAAAATATCACAAATGTGTCAATAAAACAAACTTAAACACATTTTTTTGAGGGGAGATCGAATTTAAACCTATCTATTTTTTTGTTTTTCAATAGACGTTTCAATTCAATCCCCAAAAAAAACAAATAGGTCTATAAAAAAAAATATCACAACCAACCATTATAATCAAGAGTACATACATACATACATACATACATACATACACACACATAGCATTTATATAATTAACAAAACCATTTATCCTTCCAGCTCACCAGGCCCGGGCCAGACTGAGGGAGAGACACAGAGACAACCTGAGGAAGAAACTAGAGATGCTGAAGGCAGAACAAGGTGTCAAGGAGGAGGAGGAGGAGGAGGAGTACCAGAAACTCTACCTACAGGAACAGGAACGTGCCGCAGCCTTGGAGGTGAAGGAGGAAGCTATGAGTGGAGAGGAGACGCTACCAGAGCCAATACCAATGCCAATGGAGGTGCCAGTGCCAGAAGAAAGGTAAGTGAGAGAGAGAGGGAGAGGGAGGTAAGGGAGGCTGTGGTGAGTCTTGACTGTGGTTCGTAAACATCCTGTGGGGGACATCCTGTGGGTCTGTGGGTCGAGAGAGAGAGAGAGAGAGAGAGAGAGAGAGAGAGAGAGAGAGCGAGAGAGAGAGAGAGAGAGCGAGAGAGAGAGCACCTCATTACCCCTTTCTTTCCCTACAGGACGCAAGAGGACTCTGAGAAGGAGGAAGAAGAGAAGGAGAAGGAGGAGGAGAAACAGACAGAACCAGAGACCAACGAAGAAGCAACGTCAGACAAGGAGGAGGAAGAGAAGGAGGCATCAGCAGCAGCAGCAGAAGAGGAGGAGGAGAAGGAGTCATCCGGAGAAGAGGAGAAGGAGAAGGAGGAAGAGGAAGCTAGTAAAGAAGCTACGAAGGAGGAGGAGGAGGAGGCAGCAGAGAAATTGAAGGAAGAGGAAGAGGCAAAGAAATCCAAAGAGGCGGCAGAGAAATCAAAGGAAGAGGAATGGGAGTTAGCCTGTGAGGGAGACTCTGCCATTACAGCCTCCATCGCCGCCTACACCTCAGGCCGCTACTCCCCTCGCCTCTTCCAGTCCAACAAGCTGGAGCCGGGCACGGTGGTGGTGGACGAGGCCGAGGATACCCAGCGTCTGGCCTGGGCACGGCAGCGGGTGGTGGGCGCCGGGCAGGCCGTGGAGAGTGTGCTGACGGCAGAGGAGAAGGTTATGCAGAGGGAGGCTCAACGGGCTATGACAAGGTGGGTGTGTGTGTGTGTGTGTGTTGGGGGTGTGTGTATATGTGTTGGGGAGGGTGTATGTGTGAATTACTACCTGGCCTACTTGGGTTAGTTAATCAGTCTCTCTTTACAACACCATCAAACAACCTTTTGTATCACTTTTGCACATTATAAAGTAGAAATATTTCAACCTGAACCATCTTAAATAGACTACTTAAAAATTTGCATTCAATACAGTGAATAATATAATCACATTACTACACCTTACTTCCTTACTTGTCCAGCATCCTTGTCTACACTGCAACCTTCACTTAACAGACTCACTTTAACACACTCCCTCCGCTGCTGGACAAACAGACCCATTCAAAAAATCTGCTAGGTTGAAAAAAAGAAAGTTAACCGTAACGTAATGCAGAAAATTTAATTAATTAGGAAATTAGTGCATTCCACGCCAGTACAAGTTCTTGGCAAGTGCGTTAATGTGATCCTGACCCCTCGGCACACTGTGTATGTTGTACACCACACCACAGTGTGTATGTTGTACCACGCCCTGCATGGCTGGCTCCATGTGAAGCCATGTGGATTGATCCACTGACACTCACACCGCCTTGTCATGCTGGCTTTGCACACATGGACAGCAGAAGGGAAACAGGAGGACACGCTGGATATTTAGACGGCCCACAATGACATGAGAACACTTGCTGTGCACACCATTGCAAACTCAGTCTACCGAGACCATCGACCCATACCAACCAACACACTTTTCTAATAATGGACAAGTAGATTCCCTATTTAGTCTTGAATCAAGGGTCAAGTGTATTCAAGTTAACATGACTAAGTCTTAATAACTCCCTTAATGAAGCTGTATTATACTAAATCAACAATGTACCCATCTTAATGTTCCTTAAGTTAAAATCCATCCCCTCCTCCTTCCCTTCTTACTCTGTCTCACCACCATTCCCTTCCTTCCCTGCACAGTGAGGAGGCACAGTTCAGCGTGGAGGCTCGGCTTGACCCTCAACACTTCCTGTGGTCAGACAAGTACCGGCCGCGCAAACCTCGCTACTTCAACCGCGTCCACACCGGCTTCGAGTGGAACAAATACAACCAGACTCACTACGACATGGACAACCCACCGCCTAAGATCGTCCAGGGATACAAGTTCAACATCTTCTACCCTGACCTCATTGACAAGTCCAAAACACCACAGTACGAACTCATCCCTTGCAGTGACAACCGGGACTTTGCACTGCTTAAATTCACTGCTGGGCCGCCCTACGAAGCCATCGCGTTCAAGATCGTGAATCGTGAATGGGAATATTCGTACAAGAGAGGATTCCGCTGTCAGTTCCACAACAATATATTCCAGCTTTGGTTTCACTTCAAACGCTACCGGTACAGGAGGTAGTGGAGGGGGTGAGGGGAGAAGGGGGGTGAAGTTTGCATCATGGTGGGGGGGGTAAGGAAGGGGTAAGGGGGGGAAGGATATCATTATTATAGGTTAGTGAGTAATGGTGCATCAGTGTAGATAAAGGATTGTGTGTGTGACCTTCAACCTCAGTGATGGGATCTAAAAAATACTCCACTCAATGTTAGGCTTGAAGGATCATGTTCTTATTGTCTAGTCATTTGTCTCCGAGTGAGGTGATGACGGACAGAAAATAAATAAATAAATAAAAAAAAAGGTTTATTTACACGGAAAATATTGTTAACTGGAAATGTGAGTAAATATGATGATTAGCGGAAACAAATAAAGTTTAATATCCATGGAAAATATTGTTAACTTGGAAGTGTGTGAGAGAGTGTAATTATGTGAAGGAATAAGGTGTGGAATATTTACCTGTCCTTGAATAGTACAATGGCAACTGTGTGGATGATGAAATGTTGAAACTACTACTTAGGTATTTGAAAGGAAGGAAAATATGATGAAAAACAATATAAATTTGACACCACATATCTTTTAATATAGTGTGCTTCATGGTGTGTATGTATGTGTCCGTGTGTGTAAGTGTGTGTGTGTGTGTGTGTGTCCTTGCTTCCTCCCTTCAGGTGACAGGTGGTATGTGGTGTTAATGCAAGTCCTGCTTCACCATTGTGTGTGTTGGCAGGTGTGAAGGAGCTTGTACTTGTGTGTTTCTTGTTTTCTTAAGGCACGACAACAAGGCTTCTCTGTAAACAATATAAAAAAAAAAATGATTAAAATGTTATATATGTAAGTTTATGAAATGGTAATATTTTTGAAAATGAACCAATATGTATGTAATATCTAACCTCTTTTATTATTATCCTACTGAAAGCTGGTAAGTAAGTATTATTATTATTATGTTACAAATATTAGTCAAAAATAGTCCATCAATAACGACCGCAATTATTGATAAGAAAAACAACATTAAATAAAATTACGCATTATGGAGGCACCGAGCTGAGTGGCAGGGAGGGAGATGAGCAAGTGTGTGCAGGGTAATCATGGCTATAACACGGCTGGCTGGCAGGGTAACAGGGTGGGGGAGGAGTGCAGGGTAACAGGGTGGATCGAGCATCTTCCGGTGTCATCCCGTGAGAGCTAATAAGGGTGAGTTTGTGTGTTGTGGGGGAGAGGGAAGGAAGTGAAGGGAAGTGAGTGTGTGTTATGGGTGTTGATCTGTAAACGTGAGGGAGTGAGTTGAGTGCATGTGGTAATGATCGAGAGTCAAGGTGAGGGTGGGAGTGTGAGGCGAGACTGTTATTGTTGTTGTTTTGTTATGAAAGGGGGGAGAGATATTAGTTTTGTTTGCATGATTTGTATTTAGAATAATGTACAATGGATGTTTGTTTGTTCGTGTTGTGTGTGTGTGTGTGTGTGTTCTTGTGTGTGTGTGTGTGTGTTACGGAATTGGATGTTTATAGGCTGAGTCAGGTTCGTGGGATGTTGTTATTTCCTAATCCTTGCTGTGTGTGTGTACATGTGTGTTCTCTGCCCTAGCAACACCCCCCGCCCCCCCCGCCCACACACACACACACACACGCACTCAGAGTCCTACTATTGCATTATACAAGCACAAGCAGAATCGTCAACCTATCTCCACTTAGTTCCTGTTCTTTCTTCCCTCCGCCAGTCAGTCACACCTTTCTTCCTCTCCCCTCCTTCCTAACACACCTTTATATATTTTTCATTTATTTTGTATTTTTTTTTATTTCCTCTGGCTAAGTTTCCCTTGTTTGCTCTTCCCTTGAGTCAGTCCACTTCCGTAACCAAACATTGCTATTTTTGTCTCAAGTTCAAGATACATTTGTGACTCAACTTCCCTTCCCTTCCCTCCTGCTTTAACAAATATTCCTTTCCTTCCTTTCTTCTTTAACAAATATCCCTTCCCTTCCCTTCCCTTCCCTCCTTTAACCAACAGTCCTTCCCTTCCTCCTCCTTCCTTCCTTTCAAAATCGCAACATACAGGTCAATTATAATACATTTTAACTACCCTCTCGCGCTTTTGTAATTATTTTGATATTAGAAAGACTTTACGTATCCTAATAATAAAAATAAAGCAACAATTACAATATCAAAATGACCTACTTCTACTACGAAATCATAACCACCACTACTACTACTACTACTATTACTACTACTATTATTACTACAACTGCACCACACCCTTAGCAACATTCCTTCACTCTCCACTAAACACACACACACATATTCCCTCGCCCAGCTCGATGCATTCAACTCTGGGGGTGTGTGTAAAGGTTTTTGTACTGTTCTAACTTTCACCAACACCTCCCTGTTCCTCGGCACATATGAAGGTTACAAGTGCAGACCACCTTGGACTCTCCCATACACACACACATATACTCGTCCCTGCAACCCTTCATCTCCTCTCTCTCTCACTCTACCACTATTATTTTACCACTATCATCACTACCAATGCGTCTTTCTAATGCTCTCTCTCTCTCTCTCCTCTCTCTCTCTCTCTCTCTCTCTCTCTCTCTCTCTCTCTCTCTCTCTCTCTCACTACACTATCATAATTTCTTTCGTATAGTTTTCATATTTTCTTTTCCACATATCATTTTATTATTTTCTTTCTGTCTATAACACTTTCTACCAGTCTGTCTCAGCTATTAAATGTAACAAGTTTTCTCTCTCTACTTTCTTTCAGGTAAATTTTTAGTTTTTTCATCTCAAATTTCTCTTCTGATTCCTTTCACAAAGTTATATTTTTGTCTCTTTATATATAATTGTTTTGTTTTTTTATATACATAATTATTTCCTTTAGTATTCATAGTTTTATATTGCTTTTTATTACGTTCCTTTATTACTCTCTCTCTCTCTCTCTCTCTCTCTCTCTCTCTCTCTCTCTCTCTCTCTCTCTCTCTCTCTCTCTCTCTCTCTCTCTCTCTCTCTCTCTCTCTCTCTCTCTCTCTCTCTCTCTCTCCGAAACAGATAATCAATCACTCTTCTTTTTTCACAATCTCTCGTTTGCTTGATTAATGTTCTCTTCCTCGAGGCTATCAATGTACCCACACACACACACACACACACACACACACACACACACACACACACACACACACACACACACACACACACACTAAAAGTAACAAGAAAAAACCAGTCACTTATCTACTCTTCCTCCCTTCACCTTCCTTTTCCAGCCTGTGTGTGTGTGTGTGTGTGTGTGTGTGTGTGTGCGTAACCTAACAGTCACATGTGTACGTACTTTACATCAATTTACATACATTTTTCATTCTTATCTCACCTTTATTTTTTTTTATCCCAAATATATTCCTGGAAAATGACGGTTAAAAAGAATGAAAAAAAACAAAAAAACATCGGAATACCAACGCGTCACTTTCAAACCCCATTACTTACCTCCCATTAGCACCCATTAGTCCCCATTAGCCATTCTCCACACCATCAACCTTACTTCCATTACCACATGACAAGTAGGACACCATAATTACTACCTACCACTACTAGGAACCATTACAAGTTAGGTTATAGTAAGGTAAGGTAAGGTAAGGAGTCACCAACAGCCTTCCAGCACACTTTACCTCCCTCCTTCCATCCCTTTCCCTTCCTCTAGTGTCCTTCCCTTCCCTTACCTTTACTATTTCTCCTTCCCTTCCTTTACTGTTCTTCCTTCTATTCTTCTTCCTTCCTTTCCTTTCCTTTCCTTTCCTCTCTCTCCCTGATCCTTTAACGTCTCTCTTTCCCTCCCTCTCCCTCCTTCTAATGTCTCTTCTCTCCTTCTATCATCCATCCTTCTCTACCTCTCCCTCCCCTCCTTCTCTTCTCCCTCTCCCTCCAGCGTCCCTCCGTCCCTCCGTCCCTCCCTCTCCCTTTCCTATAAATATCTGTCACTACTACGAAACACTACTAGGACGGGAAGCCTAATGTAGCTGTGTGTGTTGCAATTTGAACATCCTACATCCTTGTTTATTCATGTTTATTTATTTATTTTTTTAGGTGTAAGGTGGTTGGACAAGGACTAAGAAAGGTGTTATATAGGTTTAAATAGATAGAAAAAAAAAGTTAGTTCATAATTTATTCTATATATTATACACGATTTTTTTTTAGTTTTCTCTTTTTTTCATCTTCCTATTGTATTTTTTTTTCTTCATGTATTGTAGACTATATGATTTTTTTTCTCTCTCTCTTCTTCCTTTCTTCTTTCAATAATAATATCCTCATTGTATGGTTCTCTTCTCCTCCTCTCCTTCCTTCCTTCCTTTCTTCCCATTCTCTCTGTTCCTTTATTCTTCCTTTCAATTCTACCTCCTCGTCTCTTCACTTTCACTTCCCTCTCCTCTTCCACTTTCACAAACTCTTTCTATATAACTTTTTTTTTCTCTCTCTTAATCTGCCTTTTTTTTTTCCTTGTCCCATAATCATATTCATCGTTTTCTCTTTCAGTGATTTTTTTTTTATTTATTTATTTATTTATTTATTTTTTGTGGAGATATAAACTTAAGGATTTATTATATTCGTTGTGCGTATGTTAATTTGAATCCAATAAGCGTATTTTTGTTACATATATATTCCCGTTATTTCATTTATTCTCTCCGTTTACACTAGTTTAATCTTATCAAACGTATATTTCGATAATAATAATAATGTATAATAATCTGTTGAAATTACGTAGTCCTTTCTCTCATTCTTTCTTTATTTCTTTAGATTATTTATGTAATTCTCTCTATTTTGCTCTCCATTTCAATTTTTCATTCTTCAATTATCTTTCTTTTTTCTTCTCTTTCTCTCTTTATCTCCTTCCCCAAAACCTTACCTCTACAAGTTCGTCAGCATCTCTTAATTTAACTCACACCTGTCTGCTTTATCAACACCACACTTTCACCTGCCATTACTATTCGATTCTTAATTAATAATGACTCGTACATTTTATCCTTCCTTCAACCTTTTCTTTATTTTTCATTCAAGTTAATCTATTCCACAAAACAAAAGAAGATGCACATTTTCTATTGATATTTTTTTTTATTATATATATACTTTGATTTATTTGAGTTCATTGTGGAATATTGGCGCTAAAACGAGTGACATTTAATAACTGACGAGAGACGAGAGAGAGAGAGAGAGAGAGAGAGAGAGAGAGAGAGAGAGAGAGAGAGAGAGAGAGAGAGAGAGAGAGAGAGAGAGAGAACAAAACAACTATATATACCTTTCTAGCTAAGATAGTGTTCCTAATAATAGAATGAAGCTATCTGAATAACAAAAATAAAGTGATCTTACTAATAAAATAGTATTCGTAATAAAATAAAATAAAATAAAACTATCAAATGAGCTGTTATCATTATCCTTTTCAAACCCTTACTGCTTCGAATAACAAGTGCAGCGCGTTAGGTATTGAAGTCTCGTTATGAAACAGTGAACCAATCCTTTATAGCGACTCAAACCTCTAAACCTTCGACTCTAATGCAATCCAATCACATAAATTCCTCTATATTTAACACTTTATTGTAGATTTCCTTCTTATTCTCTCGTAATATTTCCCTGATAAAGAAAATAGAGGAAGGTTTCGATAAGTGGATTATATTACGTTATTTTATTTTTTTATCTATTAATCTTTTGACGTAATGTAGAAATGGATTACTTTCTTTATCTTATTGTTTTTTTAGTTATCGTACGAGAGAATAATGGAAGAAAAGAATGAAGGAAAGAAAGATATATAGATAAAAAAGAAAGAATGAAGGAAGAAGGAAGAAAAGAAAGAAAAAAGGACAAACAGAAGTAAGGAAGGAAAAACAAAAATAAAGAGAAACAAATAAGAAAAGAAAAAAGAAAGGAAGGAAGAAAAACCGGAAAAAATAAAGGAAAAAGGGAAAGAAAGAAAGAAAAAATGCGAGAGAGAGAGAGAGAGAGAGAGAGAGAGAGAGAGAGAGAGAGAGAGAGAGAGAGAGAGAGAGAGAGAGAGAGAGAGAGAGAGAGAGAGAGAGTTGATCAGCTATCGAAGGTCAGGTAGACACGAAATATGGAGGTAGTGTAGTAAGTCCCTGGCATTCACAACTTCACCTGACCTAACACCAACAAAGGTCAAAGGTCAAGCGCGCTCTCTCTCTCTCTCTCTCTCTCTCTCTCTCTCTCTCTCTCTCTCTCTCTCTCTCTCTCTCTCTCTCTCTCTCTCTCTCTCTCTCTCTCTCTCTCTCTTTGTTTTTCTTCCTTTTCATTGCTCTTTTTTTCAATTATCTTCTATTATTTCCCTTTTTTTTTCTATTTTTTTCTTCGTTTCTATAATTATTAAGAATTTTTTTTTCTCTCTCTCTCTCTCTCTCTCTCTCTCTCTCTCTCTCTCTCTCTCTCTCTCTCAACATATTACCTCATTCTAATAATCTCTTTCCCACATCAATCTATCCCTTAATTCACTTTTTCTATA
>JAPQNM010000037.1:5921183-5933683 GCA_029783475.1 Metacarcinus magister | reverse complement strand
TTCTATATCCTTGGCGCCGGTAAGCTAATTAATAGAGGCGTTATATGGTTGGCCTCTGCCCGTTAGTAGCGCGGGTTAGATTGTTTTGAAGTGACGCCTCCTCGTTTCTTACTTAGGATTAGTCTTTATTATCATTATTATTATCCTTACCATGACCCCCCCCCCTCTCTCTCTCTCTCCTCAGCTTCATCTCGTCCATTGGAACAAGACTAAGTTTTCAAGCTTCGCCGAGGCTGCCGCTGCCGATGGAGGCTTGGCTGTGTTGGGCATGTTCCTAGCGGTGAGTGTGTGTGTGTGTGTGTGTGTGTGTGTGTGTGTGTGTGTTGTGTGTGCGCGTGTGCGTGGTGTGTGTGTGTGTGTGTGTGTGTGTGTGTGTTTTATCTGTTTTGTATCTGTTTATGAATATTTCTGTCTGTTTGATTTTCTTTTTCTCTCTTCTGTTCAAGGTCACCCACTGTTTATTCATCTATCTGTCTGTCTGTATGTATATTCACTCCCTCCTTCCTTCCTTCCCTCCTTCCTTCCTTCCTTCCTTTCCTCTATCTATCCATACACTCACACATTCACTCCTTCCTTCCTTCCCTCACTCCTTCCTTCCTTACCTTACTCCCTCCCTTCCTCCTTCTCCTTACTCCCTCCTTCCTTCCTTCACTCCTTTGCTCATCTATCCCTTTCCTCCCTCACTCCTTCCTAACTTCTTTCCTTCCTTCCCTCCTCTCCCTTACTCCTTCCTCCCTCACCTATTCCTTTACTCCCTCACTTCTTCCTTCCTTCCTTCCCGCCCTACCCACTTCCACCTCTCACCCTTCTTCCTTCCCTTCCCACCTCTTCCCACCTCCTCCCCTGCTTTCCCTCACTAACACCCAGCATCTCTCTTGTCTTCAGGTTGGTAATGAACACCCTGAGATGAAGAAGATATGCGCCCTCCTGCCCTTTATCACCCACAAGGGCCTAGCCATCACCATGACCGATGCAATGCGCCCTGAGACCTTCCTGCCCAGTGAGTGAAGGATCTGTAGGATGGAAGGATGGGGAAGGAAGAGATGAAAGGATGGGGGGGAAGAAGGAAGAGATTTGGGTTATGGGAAGGATGGAGAAGGATGTGGAAGAGAAGGAAAAGGATGGAGGAAGGGAGGGAGTGGACTGTGTAGGATCGAAGGATGGGGAAGGAAAGGGATGAAGAGAAGAGAAGAGAAATGAAGGGAAGAGAAAGGAAAGGAAGGAATGGGGAATAGATAGAAAGGGTTTAAGAACAGCAAAGGATGGAAGGGGGAAGAGGGAAATAGAATAAGAGAGAGAGTAAGAGAAAAAGAAAAGAAAGATAAAGAGAGGATGATGATTAATAGAAGTATAAATAAAGATATAAAAAGAAAAAAAAGTTAGAAAAAAAAAAAAAAACATAACTACCTGTATATATATATGTACGTATAGATAAACCCATGTACGTATCCATCAAGCTAACCATGTACGTGTGCGTGTGTGTGTGTTACAGAGAACGGTTCCTACTACACCTACAGCGGTTCCTTGACCACGCCCCCTTGTTACGAGTCTGTCACCTGGATTGTGTTTGAGAAGCCCATCCAGGTGTCACAAGCACAGCTGGACGCATTCAGGTGAGAGAGAGAGAGAGAGAGAGAGAGAGAGAGAGAGAGAGAGAGAGAGAGAGAGAGAGAGAGAGAGAGAGAGAGAGAGAGAGAGAGAGAGAGAGTACCCCTAAAATATCAAAAACATTACTTAACTACCATTCAAGTTTTATCTTATCCTTTTCTATATATGTATAAGTATGTCTCTATCTATCTATCTATGTATGTATCTATGTATGTGTATCTATCTATGTGTATGTGTATCTGTATGTGTATCTATCTATGTGTATGTGTATCTGTATGTATGTATTGTTTCCAGGTCGCTCAAGTCGTATCATCCTTGTGAGCAGTGCCCCAAGGACGAGCTGGGAGGCGCCCTGGTCGAGAACTACCGCCCACCTTGCCCTCTGTGCGACCGTGTGGTGAGGAAGTTCAGCGACAAGGAGGAGGAGGAATAAGGAGGAGGAGGAGGAGGAGGAGGAGGAGGTGGGAAGATGACATATGCATCAAGTAGAGAGATAAATAATTGTTTGTTTGTCTATGAAGCTGGAGGGAATTTGCTCTATCACTCACTCTCTCTCTCTCTCTCTCTCTCTCTCTCTCTCTCTCTCTCTCTCTCTCTCTCTCTCTGCTGGAAGTTGTGTTGTTGTTGTTTTTGTTGTTGTCGTTTGGCAATGTTGTTGGCGGCACAGCGGAGGTGTGTGTGTGTGTGTGTGTGTGTGTGTGTGTGTGTGTGTGTGTGTGTGTGTGTGTGTGTGTGTGTGTGTGTGTGTGTGTGTGTGTGTGTCACCCTTCAGCAAGAGGAACAATCAAAAGGTTCAGAAAAAATAAATAATAATAATGTAATATCAATACGAAGAAGAAGAAAAGAAGAAGAAGAAGAAGTAGAGAAGGACTAGATAAAAAATAAAGGCGTGATATAAGAAGAGAAAGAAACAAAGAAGAAGAAGAAGATGAAACAGAAGACTAAGAAGGAAGAAAAGAAAATAGAACAAAATAATCACCAATCTTCAACCACTAATGACTATCCATCTTAGTGTTAATTAAAGGACAATCTAATTAAGACGCTGCTCACCTGTGGACAAGCGTAGGGCGTAGGGCTTACCTGACCTTACCTGACCTAACCCTACCTTACCAAACCTAACCTAACCTTACCTAACCTAACCTAACCTAACCTAACCTAACCTAACCTAACCTTACCTAACCTAACCTAACCTACCTAACCTAACCTAACCTAACCTAACCTAACCTAACCTAACCTTACCTAACCTAACCTAACCTAACTTAACCTAACCTAACCTAACCTACCTAACCTAACCTAACTACCTAACCAAACCATACCTAACCTAACCTAACCATACCTAACCTTACCTAACCTAACCTAACCTAACCTAACCTAACCTAACCATACCTAACCATACCTAACCATACCTAACCTTACCTTACCTAACCTAACTTAACCTCACCTCACCTTACCTCACATTAGTGCTTCCGTAGCCTGCACCTCCCCTCTGAGGACACACCTGTGAAGCAATAAAATACACCTGTAATTACTACCACGTCACAGGTAATGCAAAGGTAATCAAGTGTTAGGCTTACCTGTCTTCCCGTGTGTGTGTGTGTGTGTGTGTGTGTGTGTGTGTGTGTGTGTGTGTGTGTGTGTGTGTGTAGCATCATACCAAACACAGCTACTGACTTTATCTAGTAAACAAACAAAAAAAATAATAATAATAACATGAAAAATAACTCGAAAAAAATATCTTCATGTATAATAATATAATAATAATAATAATAATAATTTCTCTGCTTGTAGATTCATAGTTCTTAGTGATACAAAAACTTAACCTCCTAAACTACAGGTAATACAGGTAACAGAGACACTAATCAGCCTCTGTAACCTAACCTTGCAGAGGGTAACTTAAATAAAATAATTAAATAAATCACAAAATAAATACATATAAAAAAAAATTATTCTATGCATATTTATCAGGCAAGTTACTATCGCGAATCGTGTTTGTTGAATAATAATTAGTATATAGTATTATTATTAGATTATACATCGTAGTTATAGTGGATTACATAGTGAATTATATAGTTGGTAGTGATAGTGGATTCAGTAGTATTACGCTGGGGATACAGTCTGTCTGTTAGTCTGTATGCGTGTGTCTGTGATAAAAATAACTTAACTAAGCTTCCAGACAATTATGTAAAAATGATGATGATGATAATAATGATAATCGAAAGTTTTCATAATTTGTTGACTCGTATTAATTAATATATATATGTATCAAAAGTTGTTCTAACACGTTTATTTGTTCCTGTTCAAAGCAAACTATATATAATAATAATAAAAAAAAAACCAATTGATGTAAATTAATAATATAACAAAAAAATTATTTATATACATACATGTACAGAAATCCTTATAAATATATATAAAAACAAAATATAAACACACACATTTGTTTCTGTATACAAAACCTGAAATCTACATGAAAATAATAATGAAAACTGAACATAATGTATAAAAATCAAGGTGTAAAAAGAATATATTTTTCATAATGTTTCGTTGAGGTTCAGGTTTTCATTACAGGTATGGGACACGTAACACCTGGGGGGGTGGGGGGTGTGGGGGGGGGCGTGTACAGGTGATTAGGCGGCCAGGTGGGTGATTTTTAAACCCACCTGCAGCCCTTACCTATACTCTGCCCCCCACCCACCCCTCCCCCCCCCCGCCCACCTGTCACCAATTACCTGTGGGCTCTGTCTCCAACCCAGCGAGTGTACGTGTGTGTGTGTGTGTGTGTGTATGTATGTATGTGCGTTATAAAGAATAGCCGTGTATACCTGGCTTTACTTCAATCCTTTTATGTACGTTTTTTTTTGTGTGTGTGTGTGGTGTGTGGTGTGTGTGTGTGTGTGTGTGTGTGTGTGTGTGTGTGTGTGCTTCAAGGTCACTCGTCAACACAAAGGTAAAGAAATGAAAGAGTTGGTGACACTCGTTCGTTTTATTTAAGTATGATTGAATTGAATTGGAATGTTTAGTAATCGAGAAAATTCATAGTTTAAATTTGACAAAAAACAAACTTTAATTTTATCGAAAACTATAAATAAAACAAAAGAAAATAAATAATGATCATAAAACTTGAGTCCAATTTTCATGAGATTCGGAAGTGTTCAAATTTTCGCGGGTTTTTTGCAAGATCTAATATTTTTGTAATAACTCTAAAGGTATAATAATTCAAACGGTATAAGGGTTTTTTGCAAGATATTATATTCTTGTACTAACTCTAAAGGTATAATGTTTCCGTAAGACAAGTATTTAAATAGTAAAAAAAAAAATAAGCAGAAGTCGCCCGTTCTTTTAATGATCTATATATTTAAATTGAATTGGAATATAAGAAAAAGATACAAATTATAGTTGAAATTTTTTGCACATAACTTTAATTTCCTCAAAAACTATAGAGAACTCAAGAAAAAAAAATATACAAACGCGATCTATTTTTTTTATTTATGGAAGTATGGAACAAAATGAATAAATAAATAGATCAATAAGTGAATGAATAAATTAATAAATACTAGAAACACCTTTAAACAACAGAACATCAACTCCACAACAGAAAAAATAAAATAAAATGGAAAAAGAGTGAATGAATATTTAATTTCCAAAAACGAGTTAAATTAAATCGAAGTCAAAGTAAAAAATCAAGGAAGTTTAAAATAGAAAGAAAAAAAATTAATGGATTTCCCTTCTCACTCCCCCTCCACCTCCCCCCACCCCCCTTCTTCTTTCCTCCTCCTCCTCCTCCTCCTCATCCTCTTCCTCCTAACACCCACATAACGATATTACAAAGGAGAGGATGGAGGAGGAGGAGGAGGAGGAGGAAGGAGCAATTACAGAAACTCCTTCGTCATGCCGTATTGTGTGTGTGTGTGTGTGTGTGTGTGTGTGTGTGTGTGTGTGTGTGTGTGTGTGTGTGTGTGTGTGTGTGTGTGTGTGTGTGTGTGTGTGTGTGTGTGTGTGTGTGTGTGTGTGTGTGTGACCTTTCTGACATTCTAATTCATAACTATTTTCCATTTTTCTGAACACCCATATAATAATATAATATAATATAATATAATAATAATAATAATATAATAATAATATAATAATAAATAATAATAATAATAATAATATAAACCAAACATAATTCATTGAGTCATTTTCTCTCTTTCTCTCCCTTTCTCTTTCTTTCTTTCTTATCGCCGTTACTCGTTCCCTCAATTCCTTTACTATTGCATGAACGTCTTTGTTAACACACACCCCACCCCACACACACACACACACAGAGGAAACATTAATACAAAAAATGAAAGAGAAAAAACAAACTGCAAACACACAACACCACAGTCTCCCATCCACTCCATCCATTTTCTCTTTCATCATCTCGGCCAAAAGTACACAAGTCACCCTAACCACACCGTTACTACATCACCTCTCGTTTTCTTTCAACCCCCCCACCCCCAGGCCCCCCCCACCCCCCCACCACACACAACACCCCCCCCCCCACACACACACACACGCCTGTCGCTTTGCTTTCGTCTTGGCGGCAAAGCGTGGGAAATTCTGACTACTTCCTCATTGGGTGATGTTTGGTTATGTGCAAAATGTTAGGGAAAGAAGACGCGGAAGGAGGAAGGAAGGGAGGGAGGAAGGGAGGGAAGGAAGGTGGGATGGTAGGAAGGAGGTAAGGTAGGGAGGAGGCAAGGTAGGGAGGGAAGGGAAGTAGGGAGAGAAAGGGAGAGTACAAATGTGGTTGCGTGCATGAATGTGGGAAGAAAGAAGGAGGAAGGAAAGAAAAGGAAAGGGATAGAAAGGGATAGGAAGGGAAGAGAAGGAATAGGAAGGGATAGTGAAGGGATAGGAAGGGAAGAGAAGGAATAGGAAGGGATAGGAAGAGATAGTGAAGAGATAGTGAAGAGATAGTGAAGAGATAGTGAAGAGATAGTGAAGAGATAGAGAGGAATAGAAGGGAAAGAATAAAAAAAGGGAAAGGAAGGGAGAGGAAGGATAGGTAAAGGATTTGAAAAGATAGATAAAAAAGAGAAAGAAAAAGAGAGTAAGAGTCAAAAAAAGAAGAAAAAAAAGAGAGAAGAATACTGAAAGAGAGAGAGAGAGAGAGAGAGAGAAAAAAAAACATAAGATGAAGCAATTGTTGACATTTCAGTTTTCAGTCCCACGGAAGAACTGCCTGGAGGAGGAGGAGGAGGAGGAGGAGGAGGAGGAGGAGGAGGAGGAGGAGGAGGAGGAGGAGACTTGAATCTTCTTCTTCCCACGACCCTGAATAGAAGATGGTGTGAGAGTCTCAAGCTCAATCTGCTATGCCTGGAGGGGAGGGGGGGGGAGGGAGGAGGGGGAGGAAGAGGAAGAGGGGGAAGGATGGAGAAGGATTGAGTTTGGGGAGAGAAGGGAGGATAGAGGAGAGAGAGAGAGAGAGAGAGAGAGAGAGAGAGAGAGAGAGAGAGAGAGAGAGAGAGAGAGAGAGAGAGAAGGAAGGAAAAAAAAAGTCAGATAAATATTTCTTTTCAACGGAACTGTTATATATTTTTTTCTCTCTCTCTTTCTTTCTTTGTTTAATTACCTCTCCTTTCCTTCCCTCCTATCTCTCTCTCTCTCTCTCTCTCTCTCTCTCTCTCTCTCTCTCTCTCTCTCTCTCTCTCCTCTCTCTCTCTCTCTCTCAATCCTACTTCTTACCATACCCCTTAGGCAAGAGAGAGAGGGAGGGAGAGGGAGAGAAAGAGAGGGAGGGAGAGAAGCGTAGTGTGGTGCCTTCCTCCCTGACCACCACCACACACACACACACACACACACACACACACACACACACACACACACACACACACACTCAGTTCACGGTCAGGGTCTCTCGCTCTTCACACACACAGGTATTCTCTTCTAGCGATCAGGTGCCCTCTCCCGCGCTCTCCTCTCTACCTTACCTGCCTACCTAACCTTACCTTACCTGCCTTACCTTGAAAACACCTGCAGGAACTTGGGTATTTAGTGCACTTTAGTTATACACCTGTTACCTGTGTTTGTGGTGAAAGACAGGTGTGTTTAGTGAAGTTTTGGTGACTAGTTTTGATTTGGAAATACCTGATTGATGAAATTATGTACAGGTGAGTTGCTCTCTTTACGTGCCTCTGACCCCTGAAATATTAAGACTGGTTATTGGCGTGTGTGTGTGTGTGTGTGTGTGTGTGTGTGTGTGTGTGTGTGTGTGTGTGTGTGTGTGTGTGTGTGTGTGTGTGTGTGTGTGTGTGTAGGAAGGAAGGAAATGAAGGAATGTAACTGACTGGAAGGATGAACAAAAAAAAAGTTATTACACTGACAGAGTTAATGTAAAAAGGTGTTTATGTATGTATGGTATTGAGAAAGGTTATGAAGGAAGGAAGGAGGAAGGTGAGGTGAGGTAAGGTAAGGTGAGGTAAGGTTAGGTTAGGTTAGGTTAGGTAAGGTTTGGTTAGGTTAGGTTAGGTTAGGTTAGGTTAGGTATGGTTAGGTTAGGTTAGGTTAGGTTAGGTATGGTATGGTTAGGTTAGGTTAGGTTAGGTTAGGTTAGGTTAGGTTAGGTTTGGTTAGGTTAGGTTAGGTTAGGTTAGGTATGGTTAGTTAGGTTAGGTTAGGTTAGGTAAGGTTTGGTTAGGTTAGGTTAGGTTAGGTATGGTTAGGTTAGGTGGTGTGGTGTAGTGAGGTGAGGTTAGGTGGTGTGGTGTGGTAAGGTTAGGTGGTGTGGTACGTGGTCAGTTAGTTTGCAATGTGACCTAGTGCCTGTGGGTGTGTAAGGAAGGGAAGGAACGCTAGCAGTGTTTTAATGATTTGCAAAGTGACTTATCTACCTCTTTCTCTCCCTCCCTCTCTTCCTCTCTCTCTCTCGTTAAGGAAATTTCACGTAGATAAGAAGGAAGGAAGGAAGGAAACTAAAAGGAATGAACTGAAGAAAAACTTATATAAACTACTTCGAGTGTGAGAAAAGAAAGAAAGAAAAGAAAAAGAAAAAGAAAAACACGAAATTATCTCTAACAAGAGTTCTTTGTGTTGAAAAATCTGAAAAAAAAACTATAAACAAGAAAATAATAATAATAGTGAAAAGAAAAGAAAAAGAAAAAGAAAAAGAAAGAAAGAAAATAGTGCTCAGCCTACCACAATAATAATTTCTCCCTCTACTAACTTTCTTCCCTCCCTTTCCTTCCCTTCCTTCCCTCCACCCCTTCCCTCCCTCCAGGTTCCGCCCACCGCCCACAGAGGCTCCCGGGGTGAGGGTGGGCGTGATGGAGAGGTGGGCGGCTCAACCCACCCTCCTCCTCCTCCTCCTCCTCTTCTTCCTCCTCCACCCACACTCCACCCACGGTAAGTTCAAATTTCAAGGTCATAGAATTAAGGTGTACATTAGGTATACGTACATAAACGCACATAGAATACGTATACATGTGATTAATACGCACATGTTAGTTGGTTACACACACACACACACACACACACACACACACACACACACACACACACACACACACACACACACACACACGACCCCATCCTCTTCCACCTCTATAAAAAAAATAAAAAATAAAAGAAAGATAAAAAAAAAAAGATTTCAACAGGAATTAGGAAGGAATCCAACTGACCCAGACTCCTCTCTCTCTCTCTCTCTCTCTCTCTCTCTCTCTCTCTCTCTCTCTCTCTCTCTCTCTCTCTCTCTCTCTAAGTGATATAGATAGATAGATAGATAGATAGATAGAGAGAGAGAGAGAGAGAGAGAGAGAGAGAGAGAGAGAGAGAGAGAGAGAGAGAGAGAGAGAGAGAGAGAGAGACGGATGCTGGGGGAGGGTTAAGGGGGGGGGAGTGTCTGCAAAATTTTGGCAAGTATTAGAAGTCTCTCTCTCTCTCTCTCTCTCTCTCTCTCTCTCTCTCTCTCTCTCTCTCTCTCTCTCTCTCTCTCTCTCTCTCTCTCTCGTCTGGGTTGACTGACCAGCGGGGCAGAAGGAGTGAGAGGAGGGAGGGAGGGAAGGAGAGAGGGAGAGAAGGAGGGAGGGAGAGAAGGAGGGAGGGAGGGAGGTAGGGAGTTCATACCCCAGGGTCTTATAAGGTGGGGAGGGGTGGACGGGGGGGGGGGTGCATGTGGGGAGGTTTCCGTTAGAGAAAATTACTCCCTCTCGCTCTTCGCGTCTTATAACCCCTCTCTCACTCTCCTCATCTCTTCATCTCAGAGGATCCTAGCGCACTAACAACTCCGCTTAGACTTGATCCCTCCCCCTCTCTCTCTCTTCTCCCTCCAGTTCTCTCTCCTCTCTCTCACTCTCGTCGTTCCTTCATCGTCACACGCTCTCCACCTACCCATCCAGTCCACTCTTCCTCTCTCGCCATCTCTATCTCGGTCATCTTCTCCCCTCTATTTTCGGTCGTCATTCATCATCTCTCGGGAGTTTCGGACTAACACCCTTCAAGTCCCCCACCCTCCCTCACATCTCACCATGAGACTGGGCCAGGATCGCCGCTCCAGTATATCACGAATCCTCTATTCCCCCAGTTGACAACTCGTACGCGTTACGCAGAGTCATTCTACTATTCAGGAATCTTCCTTGCCGGTCACTTCCTGTCGCAAGACTACTCTAAGAAGATAGTGAGCTCTTCTCCAGAGTGTCCACCCCATCAACTCGATCTCCATTTTAATACCAAGCTTCCTAAACACAAGAACCCAATACGCACAGATCGAGAAACAGAAACAATCCCTTCCACCCCTTGCTACTCCTCATTCTCTCCGCAGCAGTCGACCCCTTAACAACGCTGTCTCTCGCTTCCCCAAGATTTGTATCTCCTCACCTCCGTTATCGGACCCGCTATTATCCACCCTCCCTCCATCGAGCAAATATTAGGACCCCTCCCCTTTTTACAACGAGCCCCTTTGAATAAGCCCGTTAGCTGACACCCCTTAGAATCTGTTACCCTTCCCTGCAGTCCTGGCTTCGTCTTGCCCTCAGACCCTCCCTATCGAACCATCACCTCCTTTATTAAAAAATATTGGTTTTCTTTTTTCCGTCCCTCATTAACGACTATGTTTTACTCCCTTCACTTGGCTTTTTCTCTCCTCTCTCTCCCCTCTCTAATCGATTCTCCCTGCCCTATCCTTCTCTTCTCTCGTCCGCCTCCCTTCTCCTCTCTCCTTCTCCCTTTTCTGTTTCCGCGCGGCCGGCCGTACCGCGGCGCCTCTCTGTTTTGTTTTTTCCTCCATCTCCTCATCCTTCTCTCACTAGAATAGCAGCTGGTCGGTCTCTCTCCTTTTACTTTTTTTTTCTTTCTCCTTTTTTTTTCATTCTCCGCTCTCTTCTCTTTCTCCCTTCATCTCGGGTCTTGCTTCTTTTCCCTTTCTTCCCCCTTCTTTCCCCTCGTCCACTTTTTATTTTTTTTTTATCTAATTCCTCTCTCTTTCTCGTCCTTTTCTCTCTCCACTCTCTCCCTCCTCTCTCCGGGGTCTCTCTCTCTCATCTCCCTCCCTCTACTCATCCTTCTCGGGTCTCCCCCATCCCTCCTCCTCTCCTCGTCATCCCCTCTCTGGCCCAAATCTCATGTCTCAATGAATAGAAAGGCGGTAATCGTCTCTCCTGATCTCATCCTGTCACTCGCACTCAAGCAAGTCCCTTATCTCTTCCATTTCTCGAACTCGCCGTCGGTCTCATCTCTGCTCTGCTCCCCCGCTATCTCTCGTTCTTCCTCTTCTCGTCCTACTCAACATCATGCCTCTCATCTCTCCTCAATCATTCTCTCCCGAATCCTTCCTCTCGTCCTCAGGTCTCTCATTCCTCTGGGTATCTCCGGATCTCATTTTCACTCTTTGCTTCTAATGTCTCTCCTGTCCTCTCCTTCCTTTCTCTCTCCCTCTCGTCTTTACATCGCCATCCAGATTTCTTATCGCGTCTCTCCCGTCCCTTGCCCGTCCTTCTCTATTCCGCTCTTCTACTCCTCCTCACCGCCCTCCCCGCCCCCCCGGTCCCCCTTTGTCCCCTTGCCCCCCCCTTCTTTTCTGTTGCCCCGACTTTCCCGTTTGGGCTTTATTTTTCCCTTCCCATGTCCATCTCTCCCCCTGGTACCCATTAAGCAGACCGTGATCATCACTTTGGTTACAAGGTTTTGGTTGTTCTCCTCCCCCTTTTTTTTTTTTTTTTTTTTTTTTTTTTTTTTTTTTTTTTTTTTTTTTTTGTTTTTTTTTTTTTTTTTTTTTTTTTTTTTTTTTTTTTTTTTTTTTTCTTTTTTTTTTTTTTTTTTTTTTTTGTTTTTTTTTTTTTTTTTTTTTTTTTTTTTTTTTTTTTTTTTTTTTTTTTTTTTTTTTTTTTTTTTTGTATTAATAGTTTTTTTTTTTTTTTTTTTTTTTTTTCCTTTTTTTTTTTTTTTTTTTTTTTTTTTTTTTTTTTTTTTTTTTTTTTTGTTTTTTTTTTTTTTTTGTTTTTTTTTTTTTTTTTTTTTTTTTTTTTTTTTTTTTTTTTTTTTTTTTTTTTTTTTTTTTTTATACACTTTTTTTTGTTTTTTTATTTTTATTTTTTTTTTTTCTCTCCCCCATTTTACTTTTTTTTTTTTTTAATTTATCTTATTTTTTTTTTTTTTATTTTTTTTTTTTTCTTTTTTTTTTTTTTTTTACTTTACTTTTTTTTTTTTTCTTTTCTTACTTTTTTTTACTTTTTTTTTTCTTTTATTTGTTTTTTTTTTTTTTTTCATATTTTTTTTTCTATTTTACTTTTTTTTTTTTTTTTTTTTTTTTTTTTTCCTTTTTTTTTTTTTTTTTTTTTTATTTTTCTTAATTTTTATTTTTTTTTTTTTTTAATACTTTTTTTTTTATTTTTTTTTTTTTCTTTTTTTTTTTTTTTTCTTTTATTTTTTTTAATCTA
>JAPQNM010000037.1:5878202-5916083 GCA_029783475.1 Metacarcinus magister | reverse complement strand
TCTAACATCTCCGGCTCCTATCCTATCTCCTCCGATCCATCTCAACATCTCTCTCCCCTCCCCTCTCATCCTCTCCTCTCTCCCCTTCTCCTCTCATCACCCATCCTAATCTCTCCTCCCCTGCTCAATCCACCGTCCCTCTCAATCCCGAATCCTCGCTCCACGAATCCCGACTCAGAACCACCAACTCCTCCCTCTATCCATTCCATTCCTCTCATCTCTTACCTCCACCTGCTGCCCGTCTCCCTCTCCGACATCTCCCGTCCCATCTCTCCATCATTCTCTCTCACACTCATCTCCTCTCCCTCTCCTCATCCTCCCACACCCTCACCACCCCACCAGACCACGAACCCCTCTCCTCCCTGCCACCAAGCATCTACTCCTCCTCATCCTCCCCTCCCCTCGCCATCGTGGTCATCCTCCTCTCCTCTCTCTCTCAATCTCCATCCTACGAATCTCCTCTCCTCAGCCTCTCTCTCTCTCTCCCCCGCCTCCTCACATCTCTCCTCCGCTCCCTCTCCATGCCGCTCAATCCCGATTCTCTTCTCCTCCTATCCTCATCTCACCTCTCTCCTCATCTCCTCCTCCCTCCTCTTCACCACCTCCTCACTACCTCACCTCAACCGTCATCTCCTCCCTCTCCGAATCTCTCCCTCCCCAAACCTCCCCTCTATCCCACCCCCTCAGAGCCCAACAACCCCATCATCCTTCTCCCTTCTCCTCGACCTCTCTCTAGACCCTCCTCTCTCTCTCCTCTCCTCTCCTCTCCCCATCTTCACCTTCTCCCCAATCTCTCTTCCTACCTTCCCCCCTCTACCATCCACGCCATCCCTCAAGATCCCCCCAGCCCCCAGCTCTCCTCTCTCTCCGTCCTCTCTCCTCACCTCTCCTACTCCACCATCCTCTATCTCTATCCCATCCTCATACAAACTTCACCCCCTCCTTACAACTTCTTGCCTTCCCACACCATCATCCCTCCTCCTCCCAAAAAATCCCTCTCCTCTCATCCTCTCCTCTACACTCTCTCTCGAAGTCCCTCTCTCTCTCTCTTCTTCCTATCCCATCCAATCTCCTCTCACTCCTTCATAACCTCTCTCATCTCATCTCTCACCTCCCTCTTCAACACCACTCACCTCTCTAATCTCTCGTCTCCTCCTCTCTCCCCCCGAAATCTTCTCCCTCATCTCTCTCATCTCCAACGACATAATCAAACCTCCTCAGCCTCACCCCCTCTCTCGTCTCCACCCCTCCCTCCCTCCCCCCCCATCTCCTCATTCTCACACCCTCTCATCTCACATCCCTCTCCCCATCCTCTATCTCGCCATCTCCTCCTCTAACTCATCACACTCTCTCTCCCCCCTCTTCTCGCCACTTCTACAGCTACCCATCGCATCCGAATCACACCGTCCTCCCACCTCCTCTCCCTCATCCTCTCACCCTATCTCTCATAAGTCCTCCCCCTCCCGCCTCTCCTCTCCGCATCCTCTCTCATCTCTAATCCCTCCGACTCCTCATACAACACATCCCTCACTCATCCATCTCCTCCTCCTCTCGCTCCTCTCTCTCCCACACCCGTCACCCCTCTCTCCCCTCTCTCCTCCATCCTCTCCTCACTCTACTCTCCATCCTCTACATCCTCTCATCCCTCACACTCTCTCTCTCTCTCACTCACCTACCCAATCTCCTCGCCCCCCACCCATCACTCACCTCCCACCTCCCTCCCACTCTCCTCATCATATCCATCACTCCCATCCAATCTCTCTCCTCGTACCCCCTCCCTCCTCATCATCTACTCTCCTGCCCCCCCTCACTCCTCAACGCACCCGGCTCTCTCTCCAGTCTCACACCTCCCTTCCACTCCTCCTCGCTCGTCATCATCTCTCTCCATCCATCCTCAAACCCATCAACTCGCCCACCCTCCACACTCTCATCTCCTCTACTCTACTCCCTCGCATCTCTCCAATCCTCCTCTCTCCAGCGTCTTCCCCGAACCCTCCTCACCACTCTCTACACGCCCTCTACTATCCTCTCTCACTGCTCTACCTTCCGCCTCACTGCTCAAGCTCTATCTCACTCCGCTCCAACCCATCGCATCCAACATCTCCCTCTCCTCCCACCCCACCTCTCAACCGTCCTCCCCTCTCCATCCCTCCTCACTCACCTCTACCTCTCATCATCAACTCGCCCCAACTGACGCCCTCTCAAAACTCCTCCATCCTCCTCCCAGGAAAATAACCACCCCCACCCCGCCATCCCCTCCCTCTCCCACACCCCCACTCCCCTCACATCATCTCACTCCCCCTCACCTCCCTCCCGCATCCCCCCTACCTCTCATCCTCTCCCATCTCTCTCTCCCTCCCTCCCAAACCCCCTCACCCATCAAACCTCCCCCTCTCTCTCCCCTCCTCCCTCCTACAACTATCTCTCTCTCCTCACTCATCCGCCTCTCCTCCTCTCTGCTCCTCAACACCCCTTCTCCGTTCTTCCTCTCTGAACTCCTCGTCTCCATCCACCTCTCTCATCTTCCGCTCCTCCCCTCCTCCTCCCTCGCCCCTCCCTCACTCTCATTCCCTACTCCGCTATCCCTCTCCTGCTCTCTCCTCGTTCTCCTTCCCTCTCCACCTTCCTCCTCATTCTCTCTCCTCCCTCTCTCTATCTCCACTCCTCCTCTGTCCCCTCCCACTCCTCCGCCCTCTACCCTCACCCCCTTCTCCCCTCCTCTCCATCCCTTCTCTCCTCATTTCCTCCTTCTCCCCTTTCTTCCTCTCTCCCTCTCCGACCTCTTCCCCTCCCTCTCATCCCCTCCCTCCTCTCGCCTCCCGGTCTCACTCTCCTCTCCTCCTCTCCCTCATCCGCCCTCCTCCTCCCTTTCCCCTCCTCTCTGACGCACTCCCGTCCCTTCTCCTCTCCATCCCGCCCCATTCACCTTCTCAAACGCCGTGCCCAAACAGACCAAACACCATCCTCTCTCCTCTCATACTCTCCTCTCCATCCTCCCACATCTCTCACCTCCCCACCTCACCACCCCTCACTCTCCCTCCACTCCTCCTCATCTTCTCCTCTCTCCTCTCCTATCCCTCCTCTCTCCTCCCCACCCTAAACCCTCTTCCCTCATCTCCTCTCCTCCTCCTCTTCCTCTCACCAATCACATCCTCTCCACTCACTCTTACTTCTCTATCTCTCTCCTCCGCCACCTCCATCCTCTAATCCCTCAACTCTCCCCCCCCCCCCCCAACAAAAAATCACATTCCTCCTCCTCATCTGCCATCCCCCGATCACGCAAACATCGTCATCGTCCCTCTCCTCACATCCTCCCACTCCTCCCTCCTCTCACTCCCCACTCCTCTCTCCCTCTCCTCCCCTCACCTCACTCACTCTCTCTCAACTCCTCCAGTCCCCCTCCTCCCCTCCCCTGCCCCTCAACTCCATGCCCCATCATCCGCCTAAAATCTCTCCTCCCCTCCTCTCTCCCTCTCCCAAGACCTCAATCTCTCCCCCTCTCTCCTCCTACTCTCCATCCACCAACCCTTTCCCTCTCCTCTTCTCTTCCTCCAACTCTATCTACCTTGCCTCCTCTCTCTCTCCTCTCCTCCTCTTCTCTCATCAACATCATTCTTCCTCTCCATGTTCTCTCCTCTGCTCGTCCCCTTCTTAGTCTCTCCCTTCGCTCCTACTCTCCTCCCTCTCTCCTCTCTTCTATCCTCTCTCCTCAGTCTCTCTATATCTCTCTTCTCTCCCTCTCTCTCTCTCCATTCCTCCCTCGATCCCCCACTCATCATCCCATCTTCTCTCCCATCCTCTCTCTCCTTCCTCCTCTCTCGAGAGACGAAAAAGAGAGAGACAAGAGAGAGAGAGAAGAAAAGAGAGAGAGACGAGAGAACACAAGAGAGGAAGAGAAGGAGAAAGAGAAGAGAGAAAGAGAAGAGAGAAAGAGGAGAGAGAAGAGGAGACGGATAGAGAGAGAGATGAAGAAGAGAAAGAAGAAAGAGAAGAAGAGAGAGGAAAGAGAGAGAGAGAGACGACGAAAGAGAAAGAGATAAAAGAGAGAAAAAGAGAGAGAGAGGAAAGAAGAAAAGAGCAGAAAGAAAGAGAGACAGAGACGAGAGAGAGCGACGAGAGAGAGAGATAAAGAGAGAGGAGACAGACTAAGAGATTGTATGAGAGAGAGATGAGAGAGATATGAGAGAGAGATAGATCAGAGAGAACAGAGACGAGAGAGAGAGAGACGAGCTAGAAGGAGACATGAAGAGAGAGAGCAGAGCAGACAGAGAGAGTCAGAGAGAGAGAGAGAGAGAGACACAGAGAGAGAGAAGAGAGAAGAGAGAGGAGAAGAGGAGAGAGAGAGCGAGAGTAAGACAGAGAGAGAGGAGAGAGAAGAGAGAGAGAGAACAGAGGAGAGGAGAGAAGACGAGGACGAGAGGAGAGAGCAGATATCACAGACCAGAGAGGAGAGAGAGAAGAGAGATAGAGAGATCCGAACACAGAGATGAGAGAGGAGAGAGAGACGAGAGAGAGAGACGAGAGAGAGAGAGAGGAGAGAGAGACGGATAGAGAAGAGAGAGAGAGAGCGCAGGAGAGAGAGAGAGATCGAGAGAGAGAGACGAGACAGAAGAGAGAGAGCGAGACAGAGAGATGAAAGAGAGAAGAAGAAGAGAGAGAGATAGAGAAATATAGAAGAGAGAAACAGCAAGAGGAAGAGAGCAATACTCCGCATCTCCTCTCATCGCTCTCTCTCCTCTCTCTCTCTCTCTCTATGACATCGATCGGTTTAGGATAGAATTTTAGGAGTGGTTAGAGAGAGAGAGAGAGACGACAACAACCAGAGAAGAGAGAGAGAGAGAGAGAGAGGGAGAGAGACGGAGGAGAGTAGAGCAGCACGAGAGAAGAGAGAGAGAGGAGAGAAGAAGAGAGAGAAGAGAGAGAACAAAAGAAAAAAAAAAAAAAAACAGACAGAACAAAACCACGACAACACAACAAAAAATTAATGAGAAAGGAAAAACGAGATCGAAACCATAGAGGGGAGGCAGAGGAGCGGAGAGGAAGGGGTAGGGACAACAGGGAGGGGCAGCGAAGGGCGAAGGAGAGGCGGGAAGAACTAAGAAATGAAAAATCTGAAGAAAGAACGGAGAGAGAACACCACAAAAAAGCAGAGCAGGGGGAATGAAAAAAAAAAAGTAGAAACAGGTACAGAAAACGAGGGAACTAACCGCGAGAGAGAGGGAGAGCATAGAAGAGGTGGGGGGCGGGAGTGACCACATGACTTGAAATCATCCTTCCCTTCACCTTTAGAGAGCAGAGTAATAGAACCTATTTCTAAGCGCATCTCTCTCCCACATCTTCTTCCCTCCTCTCCATCCGACAACCCCTCTACTAACTCTTGCACCCCATCGTACTGCCCACCTCCAAACTCCTCGTCTCATCTCCACTCTCACCCACGGTCCCCGCCCCAGTCCTCCAAGGGTCACAGGAGTACATGGCTGACATTCAATTTCCCGCCCCTTCACGTGTTGTGTTGTCCATGTGTGATGGGTGTGGTGTGTGTGTGGTAGTGTGTGTGTGTGTGTGTGTCGTAGTGTTGTGTGTGTGTGTGTGTGTGTGTGGTAATTATTAGTTTACGTTTATATCATCCTACATAAACCTTGCAGTTTTTTTTTTTCCTCTCTAACACTCCTTCCCCTTCATCGGCCCTCTCTCTCTCACTCTCTCTCTCTACTCATCGTCTCTCTCTCTCCTCTCTCACTCTCTCTTCTCTCTCTTCTCCTTTCTCTCCTCTCTCTTCCCTCCGGCTTCTCCTCTACTCTCTTCCTGTCATCTCCTTCCTCCTCCTCCCTCCTCTCTCTCTCCTCGCTCATCTCTCGTCTCGTCCTCTCCTCCTACCTCGTCCCCCTCCTCTCTCTCTCTCTCCTCCTCACCTCTCTCTCATCTCCTCTCCTCCTCTCTCTCTCTCCTCTCTCTCTCTCTCTCTCTCTCCCCTCTCTCTCTCTCTTCTCTCCTTCTCTCCTCTCTCTCTCTCTCCTCTCTATTTATCTATGTATCTCATCACCACCCTTAAACAAATTAGAGAGAGAGAGAGAGAGAGAGAGAGAGAGAGAGAGAGAGAGAGAGAGAGAGAGAGAGAGAGAGAGAGAGAGAGAGAGAGAAAACAGCATCATTCCCTTGTTAAATAGAGAGAAGAGATGATACAGTTAAAGCAATATTGACCCGAGAGAGAGAGAGAGAGAGAGAGAGAGAGAGAGAGAGAGAGAGAGAGAGAGAGAGAGAGAGAGAGAGAGAGAGAGAGAGAGATAGAGAGAGAGAGAGAAGGAAACAGTAATCTATCTTCATCTTCTCATTAACTATATATAAATTTATACATGTCTTTAATTTTTTTTTTTCTCTCTCTCTCTCTCTCTCTCTCTCTCTCTCTCTCTCTCTCTCTCTCTCTCTCTCTCTCTCTCTCTCTCTCTCCTTCCCCTCACACTTATCTGTTTGTATTTCCTATTTTTTCGGGTGAACTAAAAATTATTATCATTATTATTATTATTATTATCTCCATCCTCTTCTATTTCCTCCCCTCATTATCTTCCCGTCACCCTTACCTACCCCTTCTACCTCCTCTCCTCCTCCTCCTCCTCCTCCTCCTCCTCCTGCGGTCCTAAATTCATCAATGTTATCAACCTACCAGATCCTAGTATCATTTTCATCACTTTATCATCATCAACACTAATATATTTTACCTCTACTAACACCTTACCTATATTTCTCCTCTATTTTAACCATTTTCTTCCCCTCCTTCCCTCCCTCACCTTCCTTCCCCTCACCTTCCTTCCCCTTCTATTATAAGTTATTTCCCCCTCTCCTTACATCCCCTTCTTCATCTTCCTTCTCCTCCTCCTCCTTCCCCTCCGTTAAAAGTTTCCTTCCTCTCGTCTTTCAGGTGTGAATCCAAAGTGTGGGAAGGAAATCTACGTAGGAAGAGGAGAGAAGACACTGATTCGATTCTGGAGCAGTGAAGAGGAGGCGAGACTACAAGCAATAAAGGAAGGAGGAGGAGGAGGAGGAGGAGGAGGAGGAGGAGGAGGAGGAGGAGGAGGAGGAGGAGGAGGAGTAGGAGGAGGAGGAGGAATTGGAGTACCAGGAGGAGTAGGAGGAGTAGGAGGCGTAAGAAGACCAGGAGGAATAGGAGTAGGAGGAGTAGGAGGAAGACCAGGAGGAGGAGGAGGAGTAGGAGGAATAGGAGGAGGAGGAGGAGGAGGAGGAGGAGGAGGAGGAGGAGGAGGAGGAGGAGGAGGAGGAGGAGGAGGCGTAGGAGGAGGAGGAGGAATTGGAGTACCAGGAGGAATAGGAGGAGTAGGAGGCGTAAGAAGACCAGTAGGAATAGGAGTAGGAGGAGTAGGAGGAAGACCAGGAGGAGTAGGAGGAATTGGAGGAGTAGGAGGAGTACCAGGAGGAGGAGGAGGAGGAGGAGAGCAGGAGGAGGAGGAGGAGGAGGAGGAGGAGGAATGATAACCAAAAGTGACACCAATCGTTTGCGAACTGAACTTAAAGATGAGACGAAGAAAGTGGAAGAGGAAGAGATGGATAAAGAAGAGGAAGAGGAGGTAGGACAGAAGACTAGTTTTACCTATGGATCTCGTCTTCCTCCCTCCTCCTCCTCCTCCTCCTCCTCTTCTGATAGTAGTAGTAGTGGTAGTAGTGGTGGTAGTAGTGTAGCATCACCACCACCAACATCACTACCACAGACCACCACCACCACCACTACCACTACCACATCACCACCACCACCAACATCACTACCACAGACCACCACCACCACCACTACCACATCACCACCACCACCAACATCACTACCACAGACCACCACCACCACCACCACCACATCACCACCACCACCAACATCACTACCACAGACCACCACCACCGCTACCACAACATCATCACCACAACAGATATACGAGGATGACATCACAACGACCATCACCCCAAGAAAGCGTCCTACATCACCACCAACATCACCACCATCACCACCACCACCACCACAGACCACACAGCCACCCCTACCCCCCCGTCACCACCACACAAACCAAGAAGAGATGAACGACCACTCAGATCCAACGACCACACGCCCTCAAGTGCCACAAACGACCTTTAGATACTACCAGAGAGCCACAGGACCACCACAGACAACAGAAAACGAGGTCACTGAAAGTCCAACAACCACAGCCACAGAAATGCAAGATACAGGCGATAAAGTAGCCACAGAAGATGGTATGAAGGAGGAAATTCAGATAACCACAGAAGGTATAAATGTACATAGACTGGCAGATTCAGAGACTACAAAACCACTCACAGAACCGCCCACAGAACCGCCCACAGCACCGCCCACAGCACCACCCACAGCACCACCCACAGAAATCAGTCAGCCAGTTAGTATAGACGCCACAGGAGACGTAGCTAAAGATACAGAGACGTCAATTTCCCTCACAACAGAAACAGTCACAGAATACTTACAGGAGACCATTCCAACTAACCAAAGTCCCACAGAGGAGGAAGAACAGAGACTCGCCACCACAGAGGGCACCACAGACACCACAACAGAGGACTTCCAACAGGACACAAACACGGTAACACCCACAGAAAGGATAAAACTAAGAGGTGAACCCATACCAACCACAACGGAACCCACAGAAACAACAGGAACCGACACCCAAGATACTCCAACGGAAATATCAACAGGAGGAGTCACAGAGGCGGCTAACAGAGGAGGATCAGAAGGTGCAGACGTGACAATAGACTCCAAGGTGGACGGAGCAGAGGAGATCAACACACTGGACAAAGGATTAACGGGTGGAGAGGAGGAAGATAAACAAGAGCTGGGCATGGAAGGGTTAAACTTGATGATGCCACTTAACGGAGGACAAGACACCACTACCTCCACCACCACCACCACCACCACCACCACCACCACCACCACCACCAGCAAGCATGACCCTTCCTCTATGCTTGAAGCTGCAGGAACGACCGTTAGTGATGCAGTTGAAGGTTTGGAAATGACTACTATTAGTATACCATTACAAGGGCAGGATGGTGAGGAACGTGGAGATTTTACTACTACTACTCCTATTCCAACTACTACTTCTACTACTACTGCTGCTGCTGCTACTGCTGCTGCTACTACTACTGCTGCTGCTACTACTGTACTACTGCTGCTGCTGCTCCTAGTGATCTTGACGTAGTAGCAGAAACAAGAACACAGGAAGAACAGGATAAAATTTCTAACGGTGACACACAAGCCATCACTACTACTATTACTCCTTCAACTACCACTACTACTCCTCCTCCTCCTTCTACTACTACTACTACTACAACCACTACTAATCCTACTACTACTACTAATATTCCTACTACTACTCCTACAACTACCACTACTACTCCTACTCCTCCTCCTCCTCCTTCTACTACTACTACTACTACCACTCCTCCTCCTCCTCCTCCTTCTACTACTACTACTACAACTACTACTACTCCTACTCCTTCTACTACTACTACTCCTACTACTACTACTACAACTCCTCCTCCTCCTCCTTCTACTACTACTACTACTACTCCTACTACTACTACTACTACTACCACTCCTCCTCCTACTACTATTACTACTACTACCACTCCTCCTCCTCCTCCTACTCCTACTCCTACCACCACCACCACCACCACCGCCCCAAGACTCAGATTCCCAGGCGGTGATTTCTTCGACAGTATAATTGATGCCCTCACAGCCGCCCTTGAAGATGGAGCCGATAAGAAGAGTGACGCCCACCACCACGTCAATGTACAAGGGAGTGAGGAGAAGATGGAGGTACGCGAGGCGGTCTCCAACATCATGTATTACCCGAAGAAGAAACTCACGCAGGCGACGCAGAAGGTGACGCGGAAGGAGATACAGGAAGAGCAGAAGCAGGTGACGCAGGTGACGCAGATGACGCAGCAGGGGACTCAGGACATGCAGACGCAGGAAACGCAGAAGGAGGAGACGCAGACGCAGACGCAGAAGACGCAGACGCAGACGCAGGAGACGCAGACGCAGACGCAGACGCAGACGCAGACGCAGACGCAGGAGACGCAGACGCAGGAGACGCAGACGCAGCAGACGCAGACGACGCAAACGCAAACTGAAGGTGACGTACAGCTAGAAACAACGACAATATTAAACGCAAACGACCCAAACATCACCGAAAACGACAACTTCAAAGGTTACGACTACTACGACGACCTTGTGGACTCCTTGGTGGCACAGGAACGACCTTACCCCTACCAGCAGCCCCCTGATGCCCCTACCACCACCACACTCCCTGAACCCCCTACCACCACGGCCCCTGATGCCCCTACCACCATGCCCCCTAACCGGTTTCTGTACCCTGGCCTCGAGCTGACATTTGACAGACACGACACGACCCAAAGCACCAAACAAGAAGATGAATTAATACTTGAAAACGACACCACCACCACCACCACCACCACCCCCACGACCATCACCACGACCTTCCCAACGACTACTGATGCGGGTCCTTCACTTGTCTACGACGTGAACGACCTTCCGCTAGATCTGCATGTGCCGCTAGTCGTCCTGCGTAACCCAGAGATGCTGAACGACTTGCTGAGTGGCCAGAGGGAGGGTGTGGGTGTGGGGGGTGAGGGTGAGGTGATGATCAAGGAGCAAGGCAGCAAAGTGGTTATAAATACACCGTTAGTTGACTCCTCCACCACCTCCACCACCACCACTACCACCTCCTCCACCACCACACAGGACTACCACGACTCTACTACCTTCCCTGACTCCACCACTACCACCACCACAGTCACAGAAGACGACACTACCACCACCACCACCATCGACACAGAACGACAAACTCAAGACCCAGGTTTAAATAGCAGATACGACCTCCCAGTAGACGAGGAGGCAATCCACGACACGACCACAACTGAACGACCTTACAGCTACACCACTGAGGGTCTATGGTCGTACCTAATGCGCACGAACAGTCCCAGCACCGAGGACACGCCCATAGCACCTCCCTCAAGCGAGACCGAACCACCAGGACAAACGGACCGTACCACAAGCGAGACTGACAACTTATTCACCACAACGACCACAATATTCACTGATGACCAACCTACCACTACCACTACCACACTCTTCACCACATCTACCCTCCCCCCCACTACCATCACTACTACAGAATCCGAAATGGCTACTATTCTTATTCCATTTTCGTTTGTTAAGTATTTGGGTCAGAATACGAAGGCCCGTCCGTCCCTGGGGCAAGACGGTGAAGGAGTGGTGGTAGGAGGAGGCGCTGAAGGAGGAAGCACTGCAAGTCTTGTGAAGGATGAGGAAGATGAGACAGCGTACAGTGAACATGATGCCGCATACAGTGAAGACGAAACGGCGCACATCGAAGAGGAATCCGTATACGATGGAGATGCAACGACGTATGATGAGGATGAAACGACTTATAATGAAAATGATGATGACTATTATGATGAAAATGAGGATGAAACGACTTATAATGAAAATGAGGATGAAATGACTTATAATGGAAATGATGATGAAGATTATGATGAAAATGAGGATGAAACGACTTATAATGGAAATGATGATGAAGATTATGATGAAAATGAGGATGAAACGACTTATAATGGAAATGATGATGAATATTATGATGAAAATGGGGATGAAACGACTTATAATGAAAATGATGATGAATATTATGATGAAAATAAGGATGAAACGACTTATAATGAAAATGATGATGAATATTATGATGAAAATGAGGATGAAACGACTTATAATAGAAATGATGATGAATATTATGATGAAAATGAGGATGAAACGACTTATAATGAAAATGAGGATGAAATGACTTTTAATGAAAATGATGATGAAAATGATGATAAGGCCGCGTATACTGATGAGGTAACCGCATTTAACGAAGATGAGGTCACTTACAATGAAGACAAGACCCAAGATAAAGACAAGATCGTGTATAATGACGATGAAGACAAGACACAGAATGAAGACAAAATCGTGTATAATAACGATGATTTTAGTTATAATGAAGACAGCATCGTAGAGGGAGAGGACACACCCACACACACCCACGACTCCAGATACGATGACGACACCCACACGTATAATGACGAAGGGGAAGCTGGCCGAGGAGACAGTTCCAAGTGATGTCAATTTAAGTTATGAAGGAACAGCGGATTTCAGCGACACTTTCCCGGACCACAGCGTAGGCAACCCGAACTTCAGTGCAACAATGACATATTACGATGAAGACGATCATGATTATAGTGAACCGGTATCAGATTATGGTGAAAATAAACCGGATTTCAGCGCAGATTTCTCGGATTACGGGGAAGAAAATACGGATTACAGCGAAGATATTCCGCATTACGAAGAAAATCCGAATTTCAGCGATAGTTTCCCGGATCATGAGGAAGAACATACGGAATACAGCGAAACGAATCCAAGTTTCAGCGCAAGCATTCCTGATTATGGCGAAAGGAGTGAAACAGAGAACATTGGTGAGGCGGAAGAAGCAGTGGGAGCTGAAAGAGGAGGAGGAGGAGGAGGAGGAGGAGGAGAAACAAGAGTAGGAGAAACAGGAGCAGGAGGAGTACCAGTAGTAGGAGGAGGGGTAGGAAGTCCGGGTGTAGCGGGAGGTCTGAGTAGGAAGGAAGATTCGTCCCCCGCCCACTACCCCGACAGTCCGTTCTTCATTAACCTTCCGGGCACACGCGACGCTGTGCCTGTTTTCCTCACTTATGAACCGGTGCAAGTCAACTACGTGCCCACTGATCACACCGGAGGAGGAGGAGGAGGAGGCTTACAAGGAGAACAAGTTGACACGAAAGATTCAACAATTTCCCAGAAAGAATCTCACTCGACTGGAGCGGATGAATTAAACAGAGGTGAAGAGGAGGAGGAGGAGGAGGAGGAGGAGGAGGAGGGGAAGACAGAGGGTGAAGAGGAAGTGAAGCCAAGTCGTGAAGTGACCACCAATTCCTTCACCGGATCTTTAATGAACGGTATTTATCGTATTCTTGACGAGGCTTCAGCAGCTGTCAACGAATACACCAACACACACCAACACCACCACCACTACCAACACCCTCACCACCAGCACCACAACTACCACCAGGAGGCGCAATGGAAGGCCACGGAGCTCAAGGAGAAGCTACAGGAAGTCAAGCACAGACTCGAGACCCACCACACTTTGGAGGATGAGGAGGTGGAGATGAGGGAGAATGAACAATATAAAGGAGGACATAAGGATCCATCTCACATTCCTTCCTCCTTCACCCCGTCGCGTCCTATACCAGATCCTTTCTTCCTAATGGAGGCGCCAAAGCTGGGCATACCCACGCCTACACCCACACAGCCTCCCATGGGCACGTCTGACGAGGAGGAAGTAGAGGATGACTACTCCGTGCAGGTTAGCGGTAAGTTTGACATTGACGAAAGGGAGAGGCAGCCAGGGGATGACAAGGGCGCCGTGGAGTACATGGGGACAGTGGAGGATCTTGGCTTCGTGGGGGGACACATAAGGGGGACTGTGGAGGATGCTGGGCCTGTACTGGACACGAAAGGCCTAAACGGTGATCTTGATGCTGTGGAGAGGCTAGGCACGCATGAAGATTCTGAAGGAGGCGTTGAAGAAGGCACTGAGGAGACTTATGCCCTTGGTGCCACTGAGGGTGAGATGAGTGCCACGGAGGCTGATCCCAGAGGCACTGTACCCTGGTGATGCTGCCTCGCTATCCTCACACTCCATCGCCTCCCCTGCGTCACCAGCCTCCCTCTCTTCCTCCGCGCCCACGCCCATCAAACACGACGCCTTCCAGGGACTCAACCTTGACATGCTCACCAATAGGGTATTCCAGCTCCTCACGCCCCCGCCCCCTTCGAAGTCAGAGGATCGCCTTAACCCACAGTACACGCCCTTCCCCGTCACCACTAACCCTCCACGCACCACCACCACCACCACCACCTCCTCCACCGTCAGTTCACTCCCTAGTATGGAATTCTCCCCGATCCCTGAAGCGGATTTCCAGCATGCCTTCTCTCCTGCCGTGCTTTCCGAGGCTGTAGATGAGCAGGATAATGTAATCGTTGAGTCCCGCAGCCCTCCTCGGGTGATCGGGGGCACGCCTATCTTCCCCGGCGGTGACAACTCCATCAGAAGAGTGTCTGCAGCGCCGTTAAGGATATCTGACGAGGCGGTGCACGGCGGCGGCCACGCGATGTACACTACTACAGAGGCGATGCTGGTGCTGGAGGGAGGCGAGGCAAGCGGACACAACACTGACTTCACGGCCCATAAACAGGTATGAATGTATGTATGTATGTATTGATGAATGGATGGAAGGTAAACAATCACACACACCCAAAAATCTCTTCTAACTGAAATGACACTCCTTTTTCCCTCCCCCTCCTCCTCCTCCTACACCTCCTCCTCTACCCTCATTCCCTCAGGTGTGGTCCTTCCCCCAATCCCGCGAGGAGAACCCTTGGATACCCGGCAGGATGGCGCTACAGGAGGAGGAAGTCAAGCCGAGACACAAGGAGATAGAGAGGAAGGAGGAAAAACCAAAACAGGAGGGAGCGAATACTGCCTTGCCAACCCCTCGGGACTTCTTCTCTCCTCGCGTATACACTGCATTCTACTCCCCTCGTGAAATCCCTGGCTTCGACCCTTCTCTCTTCGGGTACAGACAGGTAAGGTAACACCCCCCCTAACCCCCCCTAACACCCCCCCCCCAGGTAATTTCAAACCCAAGCCCCAGTTTTCCTTTTGTGTCTCACTTAGTGTTTTTTTGTGTGTTTTACTGACCTGACCTGACTGTGAGCGGGGGAAAAAAATAATATAGAACTGGTCCCTCTAACTGTGCACCTTCCTGGCCTGGTCTGCCTGGGGTAATTAGGCTGACACAGGTGTGCACGCGTAACCTGTTGATGATGATGATGATGATGAAAAATGATGATGATGATGATGATGACAATGATGATTTTATATTATCTTAAACGTGGAACTTCTCTTAAAATATAATAACGAAAATGACGAAGATAAGCTATAATATTGTCCCCATCATCCCATCTTAACGGTGATTGGCTACTGGAACAACCCTAACAAGCGTCAACGAGCCAATCAACTACCTCCTCTTCCACGACCAATGAGGATTCAGTTATTAATGCTTCTAACACACCTTGACTACCATTCTACATTACAGTCATCTTGTTAATATGGTTGTCATTAATACGTGGTTATGCAATATTTCATTACTTTTAATCACTACCGTTTCTTTTTTAGCGATATCAAGGAGTGAAAAGATAAAATTGTATTATTATTATTATTATTAGTAGTAGTAGTAGTAGTAGTAATAATAGTAGTAGTAGTAGTAGTAGTAGTAATAGTAGTAGTAGCAGCAGTAGGTTAAGTTAGGTTAGTAGTGTAAGAAAAATAATAATAATATCAACATTTTCCTCATCCACACTTTACTAATTAACATTTGAGAATAAACGAAACCTGACAACCTTTAGAAATCCTGTTAAGAGATAAAACTGTAAAATAAAAATTAAAAAAATAATAATAATTGAGTCTCAAAATACAATGTTACTCCGTTACTCCCGAGGTAGGTGGCGTGGAGTGGAATGGTGGGAGTGTGAGGTGATAACGTAGATGAGGAACAGGTTAAAGCAGAACTGGGTGAAGCCGTTTACGAAATAGTAGTAGTAGTAGTTGTTGTAGGAGGAGGAGGAGGAGGAGGAGGAGGTGGAAGAACAGTAATAGATATAAATAAATAAAAAAAACTAGGTATGCCACGTACTAATTTGGAGGAGGAGGAGGAGGAGGAGGAGGAGGAGGAGGAGGAGGAACCTGAAAACTAGAAGGACTAGGTATGCTGAGAGAGAAAAAAAAACTCCACTGAAACCTTGCATCTAACTGTGTATGTATGAGTTGTACCTTGACTAACAGGTAACAAGTCCTGAATACTAGAGTGACTTGCGTAAACCTGCCCTGATGATGATGATGATGATGATGATGATGATGATGATGATGATGATGATGATGATGATGATGATGATGATGATTACAGATGCCACAGAAGGATCATGACGTCGCCTTAACCCCCAAAAATATTCCCTTGGTCATGGACAAACCAGCAGTACACCATCCATTGGGTCCGGAATTCCACGAGTGAGTATTATCTCTCTCTCTCTCTCTCTCTCTCTCTCTCTCTCTCTCTCTCTCTCTCTCTCTCTCTCTCTCTCTCTCTCTCTCTCTCTCTCTCTCTCTCTCTCTCTCTCTGGATCGCTTGACAGAACTCGAGTTTAGTGATAAAGGTTTTTTCTTATTATTTTATGTACGAGTGAGGATCAGTGACGCGCATGAGAGGAGGAGGAGGAGGAGGAGGAGGAGGAGGAGGAGGAGGAGGAGGAGGAGGAGGAGGGGTGGTGGTGGTGGTGGTGAGTGAGCGGTGAAGTGGAGAAAGAAGGAAGGGAAGTGTAAAAGTAGGGAATGGAAGAGGTGGAAGGGGGGAGGAAGGTATAGGGAAGACAGTAAAAGGGAGGAAGAGAAGGAGGGAAGAAGGGAGGAAAGGGAGGGAAGGGAGGGAAGGAGGGAGGAGGGTGGGGGGTTAGGGTGGACAGCTGACGTAAGTGTGAAGGTGAGTGAACTTGTGTACTTGTCCTGTCGTATTTTTTTCCTTCCTTCTTCCTCCTTCCTCCTCCTCCTCCTCTTTCTCCTTCCACCACCATCACCACTTCCACCTCCTCCTCCTCCTCCTCATCCCTCCCTTAAACTACCCCTTGTTTGCTGCTACCCCTCCCTCCATTCCCTCCCTACCCCTCCCCCTTCCTTCCCTACTCCCCCCCCTTCCCTCCCTCTCCTTCCCTAATCCACCCACTCCAACTGTACTATCATTTATTCAGCCACTACTCCTCCTCCTCCTCCTCCTCCTCCTCCTCCTCCTCCTCTTCCTCTTCTTCTTCCTCTTCCACTAAAAATGTTTAACTTAGAAACGAGAAAACAAGAGTAAAAAAAAAATCCTGTTGTGTAAATTGAAGAAAGAAAAGCATACACGAAAAAAAAAAAAAATAAATAAATAAATAAATAAATACAAAACGAAAAAAAAATAAATAAATAAATAAATACAAAACGAAAAAATAAATAAATAAATAAAAATAAAAAGATAGATATACACATAATAATAATAAATAAATAAATAAATAAATAAATAAAACACATCAATAAACACGTAATAAAAACACACATACAATACAATACATTACAATATAATCCTGACCTGGACAACAAGATAAATAAACAAAAATAATAATTCAAAACCAAACCAAACGGGACATAAACATTTACATCCTCCTTCCTTCCCTCCCTCCCTTCCTCCCTTCCTTCCTTCCTCCCTCCTCCCTCCTTCCATTTCCCCGGAACTGCAACGCAAGAATATATTATGAGAGACATCAGAATAAACACCTCACCTTTAGGAGCTCGTACACCTGCCTCGGGGCCTCTGCAACACTATATTAAGGGAGGAAAGGGGAAGAGTATCACTGCGTTCCTTTACACGTGTTCCTTGTTTACACTCGAGGGGAAGGAGAAGCGATGAGGCGAAGGCGATCTATTTACGTTTTCGGCGCCAATCCACTTCGGTTCAATATAGTAATTATGGTGTTATTATTGTTGTTATTATTATTTTATTGTTACTATTATTATGTATTATTATTGTTATTATTATTATTATTATTGTTATTGTTAGTATTATTGTTATTATCTTCACGTGTACTCTCTCTCTCTCTCTCTCTCTCTCTCTCTCTCTCTCTCTCTCTCTCTCTCTCTCTCTCTCTCTCTCTCTCTCTCCCAGGCAGGTGGTGGGAAGTCAATAGTTACGCCACACTGAATAAACATCCATAAGGCTTCTTCTTCCTTACACAAGATAGTCATTTCCTCCCTAGAGCTTCACGGAGCACGAATACACCTTATTTTTTCCTCCCTTATATGTTTCCCTTCCTCCTCCTCCCTCCAGGTACCTCATGAACCTTCCTCCTGACACCCTCGTAAAATTCCTACACCCGGGAGCGATGAGGGCGAGAAGAGAGGCTGAAGAGGAACATATTCATTGCGAGTGGAACATAAAAGTGAGTGTGTTTGAGTGTATTGTTATATCTCCTTCTTCCACTCCCCTAAACACATACCAACACACACACACACACAGTCTCGGAAAAAAACACGAAACCATGACGCCACACACACACACACACACACACATATACACACACATACACACACACAATCACGTCCGACATTTCTTATGCAAAACTTCTTCCACAATGAATTCTTCTTTATATGGTTCTGTGGTTAGCAAGTCACACCAATTTCTCCCGCCAATGAGTGGACAGGCTGCCACCACCACAAGCTCAAAGGTCAAGGAAGCGGAAATGGGCACAGCGGCTGAAATACCACCTGGCGTAAGACTTCTAAAACACCTTGCTTCCTTCTCTCACTATACTATTTAATCTCATCCTTCCTTCCTTCCCTACAGACTGAGCCCGGACTGTACCTGCTACTGACCTTCCATAACCTATCAGCAGCGTACTCAGTGGATTGTCACGGCGCCTACATCGAGGTGGAGAGAGAGAACAATGGTTATGATGCTCGGTGGTGCGGCAACAGAGTCACTCCTGTAAGTCTTATTAAGAGAGAACGGAAGTCTAGCGTAGAGGCAGCACGGTTTTCTTTGCCTTCCTTACTTCCTTCTTTCTTTCAGGCATATCTCGTGTATTATTTTTTTCCCCTCTCTCTCACTGTTCTCGTTTAGTTAATGTTGTGGTTGTTTCATGGCTAACAGATGGCTGTGCTTTCCTATTTAGGAGGAAAATATGTGTGAACGAAGAGTAAGAGTTTGTTATTTTCACTGCAATACGTTTTTTTCTCTTCTATTTTTTATATTTGAAGTTTGTGTGCGTCAGATAAATTAAACATCCATTAACTGGGCAGACTATTTATGGATATATGGTGAAGTCAAGATAGCTTAGTGTCTCTTTCACAAATAGAGAACGAAAGAGAGAGAAAGAGAAAAAAAAAAATCTATTAGAACAAGTCACTAAATCACTTTCCTGAACACACACACACACACACACACAAAAATAAACAAAAAGGGAAGGAAAGAAAGGGGAAAAAACTACTATAGACCAGGCCAGTCAATTACTTTCCTGAACATACACAGGGAAATGGGAAGTTAAATAAGTTAAGGGACAGAATCATGACACTGTTGATCTTACCCGTTGTATTCCAGGGTAAAAAAGAAAGAAAGAAAGAGAGAAAGAAAGATAATGGACGGTAGTTTGAGTTGGCAATGAAGACATGAATCATTACGTGTGTGTGTGTGTGTGTGTGTGTGTTTGTTGCTTTGGTTAATGGACTGAGACATGGAGGGGAAGGGAAGAGAAGGGAAAGGGTAGAATGGTAGGACTCTCTTTCTCTCTCTCTCTCTCTCTCTCTCTCTCTAACGCCACACAGAGAGACTCGCGCCCCCACGTGATCTTCGCCAAATCTGAGGTT
The DNA here is from genome assembly GCA_029783475.1 of Metacarcinus magister. NCBI lineage: Eukaryota > Metazoa > Arthropoda > Malacostraca > Decapoda > Cancridae > Metacarcinus > Metacarcinus magister. Next base: position 5,896,464 of record JAPQNM010000037.1, on the reverse strand, counting down.
CGTGTGACAGTCTTTGATGACGGTGACGAGGATAAGGTGACGCCAACGGGATTCACAGCTAATGTGGAAGGTAGGAAGGGATACGCCTTTGTTAACTGTGCATGAATTAATTACTGTGTGTATGTATGTATGTATGTATGTATGTATGTATTTCTCTATCTCAATTTTTTTTTTATTTGGTAATTTCGTTTGTGTGTTTTTTAGTTGTGATTTTTGTTTTTGTTTGTTTTCTGCTTCCTGTTCTTGTTTTGATTTGTTTGTGTATGTCTTTATCTCAGTCTTTTTATTTCTTTTTCCTGCTTTTTTTTTTTCTCTCTCTCTTTGTCTAACTGTCTTTTTGATTTCGAGTTATATGTGTTTTGTTTTGTTTTTCCTGTTTCTTTTTTTTTCTCTCTCTCTCTCTCTCTCTCTGTTTGTTTTTTTCTTCTCCTTTTTTGTTTTTTTTCGAGTTACGATTATTTTTGTTTCTTCTTCATTTTATTTTGTTTTCTCGCTCAGTTGATTATGCATTTTTTTTATTATTTTCTTTACTGTTATGTTTTTCTTTCTGTTTTTTTCCTTCTTTCTCTACTTCGTCTTTGTCCAATTAACTGTCTTTGTGTTCGAGTTCCGTGTCTCTCTCTCTCTCTCTTGTTTGCTTAGCTGTTTCTATTTCTGTTCTCTTTCTTCTTTCTTGTTTTCCTTCCAATACAATTTTACATTCCTCTTACATCTTCATCCATTCAACAATCTTTTCTTTCATCCAAATCTTCCTCAATTCATCTCTTTGTTGATTCAGTTCACTATATTTCTTTTATTTCTCGTTAACTAATCTTTTGTCTTTCATTCCTCTTTTGTCTTCATCTATTTAACAACTTTTTTTTATATAAGTCACGCCTCAGTATGTCATAGAAGAACACATGAAGCTCACAATGCGTCACTACTACTACTACTACTACTACTACTACTACTACTACTACTACTACTACTGGTCGGGTGTAGTAGGCTGTGTCTGTAGGTGTATACTAGCATGTCTTGTACCGATGTATGTATGTATGTATGTGTGATTTATATGCTGGGTCTTCTTCATAGTTTCCAAGTGTATATGTGGCTGAATCACCTTCCATTTTCTCACCATGATGAATGAGGAGAGATAGATAAACAGACAGGTTAATAGGAAGACGGATACAGATAGATAGAATGGGAGACACAGACAGGGAGATAGACAGACAAACAGACAGACAGGGAGACGAATAGAGAGGTAGACAGACAAACAGACAAAGAAACAAGCAGGAAGACGGACAGACAGACAGCAGACAAACAGATAGAGAGAAAGACAGACAAACAGACAGGCAGAAATGCAGACAGGGAGACAGACAAACAGACAGAAATTCAAACAAACAGAGAAACAGACAGATCAGCAAGCAAGTAAATAGAAAGACACACATACAAACACACATATAGACAGACAGGTGTGCATGAATATTCTCCTTCCCATGCATACTAAACAACCCAATTAGGTGTGTGTGTGTGTCTGTCTGTCTGTCTGTCCTGCGTCCATGCATCAATGAAACTAACATAGGAAGGGTGAGAGGTGATGTATAGGGTGGTGGCTATAGATTGCATTAGGTGTATGATATTGTATGGTTATATATATAGGTTAGGTGTATGGGAAGGTATACAAGGTGAGTGTGTAGGGGTAACCAAAGCTATTGTATGTATGTATGTATGTATGTATGTATAGTTGGTTCAATTATTATGTATTGATTGGTAGTGTAAGCCTAGTAGAAAAAGGGGTTTCTATATATATATATATTTTTTTTTTTTCGTCTTTACCATTTTCCTGGTTTTGAAAGTGTGTTAAAAATGGTTATAAGAATAGTGAAGTTTATATAAGATAATTAATGTGTTTTATAAAAGGGGAAAAAATAGAACATAAATTAGAACATAAATCAAAACACAACCACATCAGAAGGAAAGAAAATGAAGGTAATTTACTTTTCATGAATAAAATAAATAACGCAAATCTAAAGGAATGAAAATGTCAAGAATATAAATAAGAACAGTAAAAACATGGAATAATTAGTGTAATTTTTAACGGGAAAAGATATGAATTAAACATAAAAATACAACCACAGAAACGAGAATAAAAAAAAAAATGGAAGGAGGTAAGGAAAACGCTATCAACGTGTAGGTATTTAGGAATGAATAAATAGCGTGAGTGTTGATGAATGGCGGATAAGTGGTGATTGATACTAACTACCGCATGACAAGAATGACTCATGATATATAAACACGAACACCTATACTAGACCCCACTCCCTGCCTCCCTACACCTCTCCCTCCCTCCCTACCTACCCCCCTTATCTCTTTCCCTCCGTCCCTCCCTCCCCCTCTCCGTACATATATCACTCTCCCTTCCTACTTCCTGCCACTCTCTCCCACTCACTCTCTCTCTCCTCTTCGCAGTGATCGACTTGTTCAACGAATTGGATTACAACGCGTTCATGAGGTCCAAGAATCACCCACAGATCCGTCGTCTGCTCCTTGGATGATGACAACACTCAACAGGATTCAAGCTTTCTGTTTCCTTTCTTAATGGATTCCAATTCTATTATTTACAGCATATCCGTTACTTGTTAGGTTGATTTATTTTATTTTCATTATCTTTCTTTAATAGTTATAGGTCAGCGTGGGACTTAAAACAGGTGAATTACTAGGAAAGAAAAATTAGTGTTGAGTTTATTTAAGTTATTCCTGATATTTGTGATCATAAAAAACGTGCTTCGCCATTTGATACTGACAGGTGAGAAATATTTGTTGTCGTCAGGTCATTTATCATACTTTTATACCGTGATTTCAGCTCTGTGCCTGGCCGGTCAAGGGCGTGTATACAACATACATAAAAGAGGCGTGTACGAGGCGTGAATAAGGACAACATTGATACCACGGTGACGATAAATCAATCCAAAATCAATTCACTAAAACTCATTCAGTCACTCAATTACTTTTATACACGCTCTCTTCACACATTACCGGTGGCTGTACCTAAGCATTAGTATATCACAGGGCATTTGTATATGTTAAGTTAGTATTGCAGTGTGTAAGGAAGTGTTAGTAAGCTTCAGTGTGAGGGCATTATGGAGTTGTACTGAGTGGTGGACGAAGAGAGTCTGTCGCGTTCAGTAGTTTTGTAAATAGTCTATTCTCTGATTACTGAATGGAACGATGCATTAGTTTTAGTTCTCTTAATGTACGTGGGTGTTAAGAGACAAAGTTATGTGCCGTTGAAGTAGTAAAAAGTGTCTCTATAGAAGTGAAACGTGGACATATTTAGCGTCTTATAATTGACTTTGATTTCAGAAAATGGTTTGTGTCTACTTCAGTAACACATTTTTTGTCATCCTTACACCCAATAGCCATGCATTATTGATAACTTAGTGGCCATTTTATATAATTTAGTTCATAACATGCTTTAAACTTACCATATTTAGCAAATAAACTACGAATATATTTGATCTTGCTCAACAAAACAAAATATTAATCTGTATAGACGATCGATTTTCAACTTACAATCAGCAAGACTAACGTAGAAACACAACACAACACAAACACTAATCTCTCATAGCAACACAACACAACTCAACACTAGACTAGAGAGGAACCACTAATTAAGGACTCATAGAAAACGAAACATAGTGAGTGAATTGAAGCAAAGCAGAGTATGTTCGTGACTGATACGAATGAATCAAGGGAAGCTTTTTATACTTTTGATAAATGTGAAGCAATGAATGAAAGTGTTCGAAGGTAATTGACGAGAGATTATTGACTGTATTGAACGAGTGAGTTGTTGACAGAAGAAACGAGAAAAGTGAGAGAGAGAGAGAAATACACTTGTCTAAATATTGTTGTGAATTCCATTGTGGCAGCTAATACAGCCTACCTTACTGTAAATACACACACACACACACACACACATACTGCTTCGCTTGCACTGACAGTATTAACATAGATCAGTATTTAGTTAAGGGCATTACACTTTGCTGGTCTTAGAGGCAGAGAAGTGGGAAGCAACATTCTCTTTTTATACTGTCGATATTCATACTGATGGACATACATACATACATACATACTAAACGAAATTATGTATACAAGAGAAGGTAGGCATTTGATTTTAGTGTGTGTGTGTGTGTGTGTTATCGGTAAGGTCGTTGTATGTTGATAATGCGTTCACTATGTTGTATGTTCTCCAGTTGAGCCAAACACCACGTTACATTATGAATAAAAAATGTGGTTGTGAAAGGAATTTGATTGAACATTTTTTCTGAGTCTGGATTTTCAACGTAATATTGTTCTATGTATTATTATTTTCGTTCACTTTAAAATTATCTTAAAATCACATTATAACACAACATTTATCTTATTATTTTTTTTTTTCATGCACTCAAAATATTTAACCACACTAAAACGTAAAATTCATTCTTATCTAACATTATTTTCATTCACTCAAAATAAATAAATAAATAAATAAATAAACCACACTAGAATTCAAGGTCACACATTTCAACACTTATGAAAAACAAAAACAAATGAACAATACATTTCTCGTGTTTATTCATTAACCTATCACTTCAATCACAGAATATCTACCTCTAAACTGTACTAGTAATGATTGATAAAAGTGATGATCGCTTTGCGCACCACGTCTATCCTGGGATGAGATGATGAAGACAGTGAGAGAGATGCAACAACACACTTTGCATTAACACCAATCGTGAAAGACAAGCATTTTCATCACTATAGTCTTGTTGAAATCAATATGGCACGTACACACACACACACACTATTACTATTACTACTTCTACTACTATACTACTTTGTGTCAAAATCCAAATACCATAAATACGAATGTGTTTAAATGCAGAAAAAAACACTCAATCAATGAAGTGAAATAAATGCATGATCAAAATAATTAATTACTACAAATGTGTGAGTGTGTGTCTGTCAAACAAACAAACAATCAAACAAACACACAATACACTCCCATAACGTTATCCAACAATGATAAATGACAATAATTCACAATAAATTGCATAAAAAACACACTGTATATTTCCTCCTTCCTTCCTTCACTTACTTACTTACTTTACCAACAAATAAACAAACTTATTTATTTACTTAATCAAACAAATCTTATTAAACTTTGGTGAAAAAAACGAATCACTCAAAAATAAATAAATAAATAAAAAAATAACCTTAATCAACACAGGTGACAAAACGTGATCATTAATAAACTCCACAAATTCCTTCTCACTTCATAGACTGACTGAAGGATACCATCACATATCCTTCCTTCCTTCCCAATCCTACAACAGTGCCAGGGCGTCCGGCCACCGTGTGGTCTCTGGGCATTCTCACCCGTAGGCTCTTTAGGGTAGGTGGGTTCCTCTCACAGCTCGGGGTCCCTTCCACCCACTCCCCGGACACATGACAGACTGGAATTCAGCTCAGTGTTCTCTCACACCAACCTTCCATCCAGATTGTGACGCCAAAGGTGGGTACCCGCCAGCTAGTGTACGTCCGTGCCCTATGCCCTAATAACAGTGATGACTTTCCTGCAGGATTCTAATGGATGGGGCACTGCATCCTAACCTAAAACCTTCCATCCTGCAATCCTTAGTTAGTATAAGGATGGTAGGATACACTGGTTAGGTTTTAGTTGATATCCTAACCTTTATCGTTGCCTATTTTCTCCGTTTTCTTTCACTTATGGCAGTCACTCGAACGAACATTGATTTAAGAAGCGGAAGAATGCATAGTCGGGTAAGATTAGGAATGAATAATGCACTGTTTTTCACTGCCTTTACATACACTCTCCCCCCCTCACACACACACACACACACTCCCTTCCCTTCCTTCATCAGCACCCCCACCCTAGCACCAGTCTAAACAGTATGAGCAACACACACACACACACACACACACACACACACACACATACACACACACACACAGCCTCTAGGAATGCACCGCCTTGCGTGGCATTAATTCCTTTTTAACGAAGATGAAGTCGTTAGCCAGCCAGCCCGGGTGAGTAACCTCGGAAAAGACGAGATAGCCGAGGCCTTCCATGTACTTCTTTATCGCTTCCTTCCCCTCGCCACCATGTATAAATTCCACTGAGAGGGTCTGGAAGGCAAGGTGTGTTTAGACCAGCTGGCTTTACCCTACACACCAATAAGATTACATAACAAATCATTAAATATAAGAGAAAGCCACGGTAGTATTAGTGATCGATCTGATAATACCTTTTTTATCTACACACAAACATACATACAACACCAATTAGATTACATATCAAACTACTAAATATAAGAGAAAGCCATGGTAGTATTAGTGATCGATCTGATAATACCTTTTTTATCTACACACAAACACATACATACAACACCAATTAGATTACATAACAAACTACTAAATATAAGAGCAAACCATACAAGTAGTAGTGATCGATCTGATAATACCTTTTTAATCTACACACACACACACACACCTTCCCTTCCCTTACCTAATACACCATGCTATAAACACACACACACCTACACACCTATCCTTCCTACCTTCCCTTCACACCCCCTCCAAACAGCAGCTTACCTTGATGTTCACCTTATCCCAGGGTATCGTTCTGAGCACCCCCAGCTCGGCGCCCTCCACGTCCAAGCTGAAGTAGTCGATGGTAGTGGTGTTGAGGGCGAGTAGGATGGAGTAGAGAGGTAAACACTGCACTTCGGCGTATCCAGTCTTGTTGTGTCCTGTCTCAAGGTCACTGATCTTACCCACGTTGAAACTCTGCTTGAACATTACCTGTGGGTGTGAGGGGCAGGTGTTAGGATGGTGTTAAGAGGTAAATAATGGACAAGTGGTAGTCTAGCTAAGCCTACATTAAAGCCTATTGGTGCTAATGTTTTGTGATGTAGAAAAAAAAGGTGTGTATGTGTTCCTCCTTCACTGAATTTGAAGTATGTTTTTTCATGATCTTATTTTCATTAATATATAATTGTTACAAGTCTTCTACTAGAGCACACCCGAGCGGTACATATATACAAATTAACTTATTTTCTTTCAATTGTTATATTTTATCTTATCATATATATATTTTTGTGTTCTCCCATTTGTCCTCCAGTAAGTACCTTATCTCCTCTTGAAGCCACTAGATAAAAAAGATACAAAGGTTATCTTTTAACATTTGACGACAAAGGGAATTTAATACTTATTTTTGTTTTCCCTTATCAATAGAATTACAAAAAAAAATAAAAAATAAATAAAAAAATAAAAAATAAAAAAACCCTTCTCAGTTCCTGTTAGCAAGATAAGAATTAGACTTAGATTATAGATACTTCAACTCTACTACTCCTTCCTCACGCTGCCTCGTCACCTCCCTTCCCACTGTCAACACTTGTACACATTGATGCCACCACGTACAATGCAACTTTATAGCGACAAAGAGTTCAAAATGACATAGTGTAGTGTTTATATAGCAATTCATATCCTTCCTTGTATCAAATGAATAGAAGTGAAATGACTGTATATTCAAGACGTAAGTGTGACAATATACCTCAGTTTTTAATAGAAGTATAGTAGTAGTAGTAGTAATAGTTCATAATAGTAGTAGTAGTTATTGTCGTTATATAGCACAATATCTGACCTTGAACTAGTGTATATTTACGGAACAAAGTCAACAGCTTTCAAACCATCCAATTAAAATAAACATACATACATACATATGACCTTGTCTCACACGGGCCGCACCTCACAATACACAACCAACCTACATCTATATAAGCTGTCACATCCCACCCTCCCTCCCACACACACACACACAGAACGGAAGCAAGATTCATCACTCCTCCCCCCCACCCTTAACTTACTATCACACATACACACACACACACACACACCATCCCCTTATCACCCTTTACCCTCACACACACACTCTTAACACCTGGCCACACATCACCCTTAACTTACTAACACACACACACACACACACCACACACATCACCCTTACCACCCTTTACCCTAACACACCTCCCTTCACTCACCACATTAGGGTAAGACGAGGTACTCAGACACCCATTAACAGTCCACGCTCTTCGGTTTTTCTTCCTAACGAGTTCAAAGTTCTTAGGGTCGCCTTCTACCAGGACGCCGCGCCACCCGTACTCCTTCTCAAAGACTAAGGTGTTGGATCGTGTCTCCCCGTCCAAGGCACCGCACTCCACAAAGAATCCGCCTTCCTTCACCTGCAGAGGGAAAATAATTATTGATGGTGTTGAGGGGGGAGGATTGAAGTGTGTTGTGGTGTTGTGGTGTTGAGGTGATAGGGTACAAAAAAATAATGAAGGGTAAGATATATATATGACATACACACACACACTCATACATACATACATAAAGTAGGTGATGAAACGAGGTGGGGAAACATACATACACACACACACACACACATATATTACACCACCACATCCCCTTCCAAATAACCTCGACCTGCACATGACAAAACACACACATACACACACACACACACAAACACACACACATTACACCACATCCTCTTCAAAATGACCTCGACCTCCACATAACAAAACAAAAAGTGAAACAAACAAACAAAGCCAAACAAAGAGACAACACACACACACACCTTCCCCCCCCCCAACACCCCCCCCCACACACACACACCACGTACCTTATCACCCAGTATGAGTCGTATTTGCTTGCTCTGCCCCATGGAAGGATCAGAGTTGAAGGAGGAGAGGGAATATCCTTTGGTGGAGGGAGGAAAGAGGTATTTGGCTCGTATCCGCTGGGGGGAGAGAGAGAGAGAGAGAGAGAGAGAGAGAGAGAGAGAGAGAGAGAGAGAGAGAGAGAGAGAGAGAGAGAGAGAGAGAGAGAGAGAGAGAGTGTATTAATAACGATACAATCTCTTATCTTATATATTTTCCTCTTAGCAATACTCCACTAATATTTTTCCTCTATTAACTTGCTATCTATGACTCTCTTTTTCTCTAACTTTCACACCGCGGTAAGAATGAAGACATGACTGACTGATTGCCTGACTGTCTCGTTGGCTGACTGACTGACTGACTGAATGAGGGAGTGAGTGATTGAGTGAGTGGGGAAGGAATTAACTAACTGATTTTGACAAGTTAACTGACTGATCAGGTACACTTTTTCATCCTCTTCGTCCCCCACTCACTCACACACACACACACCCTCCTCCCGCTCACACACCCATCCCAAACACCTTCCACACCCCCCCACACACCTGTATCAGCCTGGCGTCATCTTGGTTCAGAGACACAGGTGCTTTCATGATTTGGTCAAGCGGCACCACCACCTCCTCCAAACCAGAGTGCCGCGTCGAGGCCACTGCAACAACAACAACAACACACATACATACATACACACACAAGGTAACATAACACCATTACACTGACTACGGAAACAAACAACAACAACAACAACAATAATAATGATGATGATGATGATGATGATGATAGGTACATGGAATAATCACACACATATATATATAAGGTAATGACATGCACTGGAAATAATGCATAAGAATTACATATACAATAATAAATAATGATATAAAAACATACTTTGAGAGATCGTTACATACACTGGTTAATGTCTTAGTGTATTAATTAGGTAAAGAAAAGTATCGTATAATAATAATAATAATAATAATAATAATAATAATAATAATAATAATAATAATAATAATAATAATAGAGATGCATTGATGTTACATGCAAATATACAGACTCAGGCATTATTTTCCATTAACACAGATCAATTAGAAATAAAATAAAAAGTTGAAATGGATGACAAGGAAACTCTTTCAAACCTTACCTGAAACTAGTGATGCTCCCATGCACACACACACCCACACCCACACACACCAACACTCACACACACACCCACACCCACACACACCCACGTACCCTCCACGCTGAGTCTGTCCTTCATGGCTCCTTCCAAATCCTCCATCTTGGTCAATACCTTGGCTGTAAGGGTTCAAGTGTGAGCCTTCGTACACACTAAAAACTACTACTAAGACCTACACTATTACTAACACTTCTACTACTACTACTACTACTACTTACTATTACTACTACTACTACTACCACTATCACTATTACTATTACTACTACTACTACTACTTCTACCACTATTACTACTACTACTACTACTACTACTATCACTACAACTGTTCTTATAGCAATAATAATAATAACAACAACATTATTAATCTGAGTTCCTTGGTTCGAGACCCGAGTCAGGCGGACGGACACTAAATGGTCTTGTCTTAAAGGGCGTAACCTGTGTTCACCAAGCAGTAAGTAGGCAAGGTAGGTAAGCAGGTGATTTGTGACCTTGTAAACATGGCAGGAGCAAAAGGCTGGAAATCCTGCCCTCCTCTGTGTGTGTGTGTGTGTGTGTGTGTGTGTGTGTGTGTGTGTGTGTGTGTGTGCTACGTCGCATCCTAAGGGGTTAAGAGGCTAAGAATTACCTACATCAATTAAGGAATATTACCCCAAAAAAAAGTATGATAATAATCCAGTCGAGGTCTGCTGCTGCTGCTGCTGCTGCTCCTGATGATGATGATGATGATGATGATGATGATGATAATAATGATAATGATGATGCAATTATTCCATATAGTATTGTTATTATATTAGTATTGACACAAACAAAAGCAAACATTTAAAGCAACCTATATATACACTCTCTCTCTCTCTCTCTCTCTCTAACACACACACACACTATCACTCATACTCACTGAAGGAGGGTGAGATATCGAAGGTGAAGAGTGCCACTGAGGTGAGCAGCAGACCCGCCACCACCACTACCATCAGCTGGAGGGTGGCTCGACTCCTTACACCCCCGGAGCTAATAATAATAATAACAATAATAATAATAATAATAATAATAATAATAATAATAATAATAATAGTATGATAGTTGTAACAGTAATACAGAATGACAGTCTCGTTATAACCTAAATCTGCAGTGGTTATGTGGAATTAAACACGTACATTTTATTTATTTATTTAATTATGTAGATGTGTCAGGTGCGTGAAGCCAGGTTATAAACAGGTGTCACGATACGAGGTGAATAAAAATGTGGTAAATATGAGATATAATATAAACGTACTACATATATTTGAATGGAATGTCTGTATATATGTTTGTCGTGTATATAAATCAAAATAATTATGAGGTAACTCTTTCTTTCATGGAATTTAACTACATTCTCGTCAATTTTAATATGATAAATAACCTCTTTTTTTTCTTATATATCATTCCTTTAACTCCCATTCAATGCAAAATTTCAAAATCCAAGGAATTTATACTTAATTTAACTAGAACCTAACTTAACCTAACATCATTTACTCAGACTAACTTAACCTAACATCATCTAACTAGACTAACCTAACCTAACATTATATCGTGTGTGTATTAGCAAAGAGAACTAATATTAGGCATCAAGCTAGTAATGTTGTTGTTGTGGTGGTGGTGGTGGTGGTGGTGTAGGTATGTGTCCCGTTGGTAAAGTAGAAAACAATGTATACGTACTAGTAAAGAGTTCAATTCAATAGCGTTTCCTTGACATTCCTAGCAAGTCAAGTTAAATTCAAACTATTTGTCTGCGATATTTCATGGACAAAGTATGATTTTATTTTTTTTTTCTCTTCTTCCGTATCATAGCAACGAGATATGATTTGTAATGTACCAGTCACACACACACACACACACACACACACACACACACACACACACATCCCCCTTATTAGCAGCGACCAAGAGTAGAGATAAAGGCTTCTCTTCATTAATTCATCGCTCTCTCTCTCTCTTCTTTCGAGTGGTCCTGATAAGAACCCACAATTCCACCCCTATACGCTGAGAGAGAGAGAGAGAGAGAGAGAGAGAGAGAGAGAGAGAGAGAGAGAGAGAGAGAGAGAGAGAGAGAGAGAGAGAGAGAGAGAGAGAGAGACTGGGGGTGGGGGAGATCAATACGAGAGAGAGAGAGAGAGAGAGAGAGAGAGAGAGAGAGAGAGAGAGAGAGAGAGAGAGAGAGAGAGAGAGAGAGAGAGAGAGAATACATCCGTTCACCACCACCACCACCACCACATTATATAGTAACTAGACACCTCTCTAATATTACACTACTACAGGCAACACACACACACACACACACACACACACACACACACACACATACACACACACACACATAGAGAATATACAATCACATAGAAAGTAAAATACACGACCTCAATAACATACTATTTCACACATACACACACACACACACACACACACACACACACACACTATAATAGAGTTTGAACAACCAATTGATTTTCTTCAGTATAACATTACAACACTAATTATCAAAGTAATTATCAGCAGTAATGACATATATATATTAGAGATAATTGACAGTATGTATATTGACTTACATACATATCTCTATTACCACACACGCACACAAAGACAGACAGTGCATCTTTAACATTAGCGAAGGAAATAACGTGTGTGTGTGTGTGTGTGTGTGTGTTATGTGCTAGCTGTGTAAATAAATAAAAAAATAAATAAATAAATAAATAAAAAAAAATAAAAAAAAGAATATGAATAAGTAAATAAAATAAAAAAATAAATAATAAAAAAAAGATAGATAAAAAAACAAAAAAAACACCATCTGCTTCTTATCTTGTAGAGCAGATAAGGCAATTACGGTCTTGGGACACCAACAACTGTACTCTTAAGACTATCAACAACAACACCAACAACAACAACAACAACAATAAGAGACATATGTTAAGTCAGTCATTATAACAAGAAACAAAACAGCATCGTAATAAATGAGAACGAAATAACAGGGTTTTCAGAAAGAAGTGAAGATGGGAGGTGGTGATGGTGTTGGGTGATGGTGTTGATGGGGTAGAGAGGCGGTGAAGGGGAATGAAGGGAAGTGAAAGTGATAATAGGTGGTGAATGGCACGCACACATACATACACACACACACCTCTCTTCCCCCACCTTTACACACACATATACAACAATTCCACAATTAATATATTCAAATAAACTTCTCTTCCCTTTACAAACATTCTAGCAGCTCAATTAAACACTATCCATTTGACCTTGAAAGATATATTAAAACTTTCTTTCAACTCATATTTTACCACCTTGTCACTCCTCTTACACTCTCTCTCTCCTCTGTTCCCTTCATATTTTGGCGCCATGACCTCATTTTCTGTTCTAACGGCTCCAACTCAATCAATAAATCAAATCTTAACCTAAACCCTTGCTTCACAATTTCACACATAGTTAGCTCGCCTTCAAGTTTTAGAAAAAATATAAAAGTAATGTTATTCCCTGTTCCAATACCGCTAGAAACGAGACAGGTGATTTGTATTTATATCGTTGTAGTTCTACCTTACTTATTCCCCTCACATTTCACTTCCTATTCTCTATGTGTGTTGCGTAAACGATCTATTTGTTTGGGAATCAGAAGCCACGTCGATGCAACAGAACTAAACCATTGTGTGGAAATCAATGGTATGTGTGTGTGTGTGTGTGTGTGTGTGTGTGTGTGTGTGTGTGTGTGTGTCTGAGCGGTGGCGAGAATTCCAAGCGAGACTCACTGACTGACTGACTTTACTTGCTACTCCTCGCGCGCAATCGATGTTCAACTGTTATCGAGAATTGCTGGCTACCATGAATGCCAGTCTAGTGAGTAAGCTAAAAATTACGTGGCTAGAAAAAGAGAGAGAGAGAGAGAGAGAGAGAGAGAGAGAGAGAGAGAGAGAGAGAGAGAGAGAGAGAGAGAGAGAGAGAGAGAGAGAGAGAGAGAAGCAAAAAAAGGTAGGCAGTCTCCCCTATGCAAGTTTAAGGTCGATTACCTCATGCATATATTTAGAAAACGTATACGCAGAAGTTTGTATGTTGATGCTGCGTGACTTAATTGCTAAGGTACTACACACTGCGGACTCCCTTACCCCATACCCCTACCCTTACCCTTACCTGTACCCTACCCTACCCTACACTACCCCTGCCCTGCCTCTGCTGCCTCGCCTCTCCTCGTCACTTCCTGGGAATACCAACACGTTTTCAGCAAGGTCGGCAAAGCGTTGAGGCACCACGCTCTCTGCAACGACAATGATCTCTGTGTGTGTGTGTGTGTGTGTGTGTGTGTGTGTGTGTGTGTGGTGCATAGACTCAAACTACTAACTCATCTTGTCCCTTGTTGAGTCACTATGCAACTCATCCTGTCCTGTTGTTGTGTGTTGCTATTCTAGTCATCCTGTCCTTGCGAGTCACTATCCAGATCCCCCGTCCAAGGCTTACCCGTCACCATCACGACTGTCACCCAATGCCCCGCGTGACACAGTCTAGTATTGCGTGGCGGGTTGTGTGTGTGTGTGTGTGTGTGTGTGTGTGTTCGTCTTGATGTTATAACCAGCTATTATCACGCAAACAGGCTAACACACCTTCCTGCTCCTGCTACGACTGCGGAAATGTGAACGAGTTGTATTGATATATTCATTGTAGAAGGTGTGTGTGTGTGTGTGTGTGTGTGTGTGTGTGTGTGTGTGTGTGTGTGTGTGTGTGTTGAGTGGTTAGCAAAGTGGCACTAGAAGAAGTCTTGCCTAACATGGGTGTAGCAAACAGAGAGGATGGTTAGTAGAGGAGTGAGTTAATGTATATAAAGTTAAAGTTAAAGTTAGCGCCAGGCATCACATCAGAGGTCAAAGGGCGCTGCTAGGAAAGGAATGCAGGAAACAGGAAAGGAAAGGAATGCAGGAGGAGGTAAATCCAAGTTGTATTCACTCACATAACTAAACTATCTCAAACAACACACACACACACACACACACAGCTGACAGATCAACACTAGAACACATGATTGAGGAGAAAAGTTCAATGCAGTAGTGAATGGGAGGCAGGTTAGGAAGGAAGGAAGTGAAGGAAGGGGGGTAAGGGAAGGAAGGAAGGAAGGGAAGGAAGGAAGTGAAGGAAGTGAAGGAAGGGAGGCACGTGGCATAGCAACACACTAATGCACCGCCAAGAACTTTACATGATGACTACACTGCATGAAAGGCTTCCTGTTTTCACACACACACACACACACACACACACACACACACACATCTCATCCAAGGCTTATTTTTTGTAGACTTCCTGAAGAGTTTGTGATTATGAACTTAAATGATCAAATAACTTTTACACAATCTCACACAACTAAGCTCAACGCATTTATGATTATCAGTTACAACAAGCGCATTCAAATCTAATCAAACTACTTATTTTCCCTTCTTCTTCTTCTTCTTTAGTCGCGTTGTTAATAGTTGGACTGTTAACACTTTGAAAACCAGATTAAAGTATACATAAATAAATATATATATACATAATAATTCACAACTTGCATTATTTCTTCTTCAAATAATGTTAAGTTCGTTACGTAAGATTTTTTTTTCTTTTCTCTCTCTCTCTCTCTCTTATCAGTGTTTGTGTCGACATCCGGTTTTCTTTTCATTAGATAAGTGCAGTTATTTCCTATAATCCCCCCCCCCACACACACACGTTAAGATGAAGAGGTTTGCTGCAGTCTTCATTTATTTCATTTTATATTCCTCTATACACACACACACACACACACACACACACACACACACACACCTTATATTCCTTCTCGGTTAAGGCAAAATGTACCTTATCATGTTTTATTTATTTTAACTCACGACTGATCTTTTTCCAAACCATCCCGCATCCTCTTGTTGTTCCTCCTCCTCCTCTTCTTCTTCTTCTTCTTCTTCCTCCTCCTCCTCCTCCTCCTCCTCTTCCCGGATGCTCGCGGCTTTTCCCTATCACTGACTAAGAATTTCAACCCACAAGTGTAGTAAGTTTAGCCAAATGGTGAATAAAACTTGACTATCTCTATATATATTTCTTTTCTTTTTTTATGATTAAGACACACACACACACACACACACACACACACACACACACACGATCACAGGATAAAGATGGGTGTAATAATATCGTTAAATTCATCACAAACGCACACACACATAGTCACACACATACACACACACACACCATCCCCTGTTACGCGTCTGGCAGGGATGGAAGGGTGAGTTCAGGACAGCAGCACTAACCTCCCCTTCCTCCCTTCACCTCTCCTCCCTCCCTTCACCTCCCCTTCCTCCCTTCATCTTCCCACCCACTCATCCTTTCTCACGTTTCAAGGAGATTCTGAGAAAACTTTTTTTTTTTCTATCAATCATTTTTCCTTTTTTCTTTTCTTTACGAGACTGTAAGGAGTTGGTGTGTGCATTCAAAATATAAGTGTATGGTGTGTGTGTGTGTGTGTGTGTGTGTGTGATGACAGGTAAGCTATTAACATGCATGGATACTAATTCCGAGTATGTTTTGTTAGTAAACACTGCCACGAGGATATACACACCTTTGATCAACTAAATTGCTGTCATACTGTCCTCAGAATGTTATATGCATCTTGAGGCTTTAGCAGCAATTAGCCTCTCTTCGTTCTCAACATATGCAAGCGAGAACGTAAACTTTCGAGGCGTCACTATAAAAAATCTAAAAACCTACGCCAAATAACAGGCAAGAGGCAAGTCCATCTGTGCCTCCATAAAAAAAAAGCCTGCGGGCGCCAACGGTTTATGATATAGAAGAAATAGAATGTGTCACGTTACTTATAGATCGAAGTGAGACCCAAGGGAAGGGAAGGCAAGGCAAGGGCAAGGCAAGGCAAGGCAAGGCAAGGCAAGGCAAGGCAAGGCAAGGCAAATTCAGATCCACAACATTTTAAAGTTCTTTATGGAATAGTAAGCAGGTGTTATTTCTGCACACCTGTACTGAACTTTGATGTCAGAAAATAAAGATAAATGTTGATCACACATCTGTATGAAGAAATTATGTGTGTGCGTGACGAGGTTTCACACCACACACACACACACACACACACACACACACACATACATACATACATACACACACACACACACACACACACACGGGAAAGCAAAGAGGTTAGGGGAAGGTTGTATGAAATGGAGATATGGTATTGGATAAGCAGAGGGAGGAGGAGGGTTGTGGTGAGTAGTGATGATGGTGATGGTGGTGGTGGTGGTGGTAGTGGAGATGTGGAGATGGATGGTGGTAGTAATGGTGGTGGTGGTGGTAGTAATGGTGGTGATGGTGGTAGTAATGGTGGTGATGGTGGTAGTAATGGTGGTGATGGTGGTGATGACCTTCACAACACACAGCTTGTAAATTTATTATGTTACAATCTACTAAACCTTTCTCGTGTTACCGAGTCAGACCGTGAAGACAGATACACAGATACACAGATACACATACACACACACACACACACACACACACACACAAAGCGATACACCACTCCGGGCAACACCACATAAGGCGATGATGTAATAGACTAAAATTGTGTGTGTGTGTGTGTGTGTGTGTGTGTGTGTTGAATACTACAGTGGTCCGTCTCCTATCCGTATTAACTTGTAAGTGAAATATTATTAATTAAACTACAAACAGTACAAGCCTTTTCCACACTTAGACCAGGCATAAAGGAAGGAAGGAAGGAAGGAAGGAAGGAAGGAAGGAAGGAAGGACATAACGAGAAGAAAAAACACCACCACCACAAACCATCATTCCTGCTGTGAAGAGCGGACACACACACACACACACACGTCACACCAAACATTAATCTTCACTCAATTTGCTGTCAACTTATATATATATATATATATTTTTTTTTTTAACTTTTACCCATGGCGCCGGTAGGCTTCAGGGAGACCTTAGATGGTTGGCCTCCGCCTGTTAGTAGCGCGGGTTAGATTTTTTTTTTAAGTGACGCCTTGTTTCTTCTTATTGATAGGCTCATGCTGCCAGCGGAAGCTCCTCGCGCATATAACGTTGCAGTCCCGGCGAGGATGGTGTTATGGCAGCATGTGGGTGATCTTAGGCCACTCGGCGGTAGTAACGAAGAAAAGTGGCCAGCCCGTGCCGAGGCTCGAACGCGGGACCCTGAGCTGGTATGCCCGACCGCTAGCCACTAGACCACCGCCTCCCCATAAGAAATCGTAATACATAAATTGCAATAAAAATTTAGTTAAGTGTAGGAAAAAAAAAAAAAATTGTAAAGCGGGTGAGACACTTGACT
>JAPQNM010000037.1:5863202-5873202 GCA_029783475.1 Metacarcinus magister | reverse complement strand
AGTGAAAACAGACAGACATTATTTTAGCTTGTGTGAAAATCTGTGTAAATATTATAGTTTACCTCTAAAGTCTGCTGGATCCTGGGCCACACACACACACACACACACACACACACACACACAGTACCGCCGCCCCCCCACCCCCCTCACCCTACACATTCCCACAACAATACATAATAATTCACATAATTTTCTCGCACCAGCCACGTAGATAATGGTGGTGGTGGTGGTGGTGGTGGTGGTGGTGGTGGTGGTGGTGGTGGTGGTGGAGACGGGTCACTAC
Organism: Metacarcinus magister; assembly: GCA_029783475.1. Classification (NCBI taxonomy): domain Eukaryota; kingdom Metazoa; phylum Arthropoda; class Malacostraca; order Decapoda; family Cancridae; genus Metacarcinus; species Metacarcinus magister. The sequence continues at coordinate 5,872,919 of JAPQNM010000037.1, read as the reverse complement.
CACTACTATATACCACTTTTTTTTTTCCATCACTCTCATTATTGTCTTCCAGATCGCATTATACTGATATTTTATGGCACTTATTGTTAGCAAATTTATTCACGATGACATTTTAGTCTCCTTTTTGAAATATAACACTTCATACAAGGAAATATTAAGGAAACAATGAAGTGATATCAGGTGTCTTATTTTTCACGACACTCAGCCTGTCACTGTCAAGCAATCATCCAGCACGGCGTCACTTATAAAAAAAAATGAGGTATACTTACATCCTCATACTTTCATAGTCAAACAACTACTAAGCAATAGATTCTGAAACAGATCACATCATACCTGAAAATTGATAAGATAATACTACGATTGCGCTTCTAAAAGTTCCTGATTGTACCGGACCTTAATATTGTCATCCTGATTAATTCTTTCCCTTATCATCATACCGCATTGAGATGTATTCATTCCTCTACCTCTTGCCTTCGTTCTATCTTTGGGTGTTCACGCTAAGTGCTTTGTTATAAAATTTCCCCAGAACTAAAAATCCAGTGACACATGAAGATTATGTTTTCAAATATTTTCTATATCATTAACCGTTGGCGCCAGTAAGCTTATGGAGGCACAGATGGACTTGCCTCGCCTGTTATTTGACGTAGGTTATTCTTCCTTTTTAAACACTTATACATCAATTTTAATCCTCCTTAAACATTAGACTTAGGAATGAAAGAGAATGTAGGATTGACTATATGACTTAATTAAACTTAGGAATGAAAGGAGAGAAGGTAGGATTGACTAAGTGACCATCAATTAGGCTTAGGAATGAAAGAAAAGTAGAAAGGATGGCATAGGTGACAATTAATTAAAGTTAAGAAAGAAAGAAGAAAGGAAAGACGGAATAGGAAACTTAGAAATAAAAAAAAAAAGGAGACGAATGTTGGAATATAAAACTTAGGAATTAAAGAAAAGAAAACGATAATAATAACAATAATAATAATAATAATAATAACACTTTTTCATTCCTCAACAAAGCATATTCCATTTGTCTTATTATTATTATCATCTTTATAATCATCTTTAGGATACTATTTCAAGAGTATTTTTCTTTTCTTTTTCTTGTACATAACGTTATTCACTTTTTTTCTGGGGGAGGAGTTGGGGGGGGCTGGGGGCGGGGGGGTGGGGGTGCGTGTATAAAAACTGCCCTTCAACACGGTAATATAACTCTTGGTGGTGGTGGTGTGGTGGTGGTGGTGGTGGTGGTAGTTAGGTGTGATGACCCCTATAACTTGCTAAACTTGTCTTCATACATGACCCCCCTCCCCCCCCCCCCCCCCCCCACCCCCCAAAAAAAGACCACCGCTTACACATGAGTTATTATCATTATCATTATTATTATTATTATCACTATTTCTACTGCTGAGAAAACCATTACACAATACACATGAACAATTTATATAACTACACTCCGTTTTCTATGATGCGGGGAGGTAGATAGATACACACAAGGGGGAACTAATGTATTATTTTTGCTATTACGTATATTAAAAAAAACCCTTAATTAAACGATAAAAACTCCAAACAAAATAATACCTAACTTTATATAACATTATTTGCGTTATAATTCATATCTTTACGTTTTTTTTCTCTCTTCTTTTAACGTATCAATTTTCATGTTTTTTTTTCGATCTCTCTTTTTATTATTATGATTTTTTCTTTCGTTCGTGTATAAAATTTACAATAAAGAATATTAAAAGCGAACATTGCCCTCCACCGAACCAGCTCCTCCGTTAAGATGTCTCATGCATAAGAATAATAATAATAATAATAATAATAATAATAATAATAATAATAATAATAATAATAATAATAATAAAAGAAGGAAGAGGAATGAAAGAGAAAATGAAAAGGGATTAAGAAGTATAGTAGTAGTAGTAGTAGTAGTAGTAGTAGTAGTAGTAGTAGTAGTAGTAGTAGTAGTAATAATAGTAGTAAAAACAGCAGTAATTATCACCTAACATACTAATACATAATTTAAACAGCTAAAATAATAATAATAATAATAAAAAATAAATAAATAAATAAAAAATTGTCCTAGTCTCTCTCTCTCTCTCTCTCTCTCTCGTGCCCGGTAAAACACGAACTATTACCCTCATTGCCAACAGGCCAGTCAGGTCATATATACGCCCGTGTGCTCGTCTCTGCCTGCCACTTGCTGTCCACCACCACCACCACCACCACCACCAACACCACCACCACCACCACCACCACAACACCACAACACCACAAGACGCAGGCTGAGACGGTGGTTGTTCTTCTTGCTTTCAACACCCTTTGGTAATTATGAATATGTGTGTATGAGTGAGTGTGTGTGTATGTATGTGTGTGTGTTTGATAATGATAATACAAATGCTCTTCATCTTCACAGCTTGCCATGAGAGTGAGGATGTCAACGGCGGTGATGATGATGATGATGGTGTTGTTGGTGTTGAGCGCTGTGTGTTGCGTGGAAGGTCATGTGTTTGCCGTGGGCCGCTGTCCTACTCCTAACGCCGAGACAGGGTTTGATACTGATGAAGTGAGTTTGGTGGTGGTGGTGGTGGTGGTGGTGGTGATGGTGCACTTAAGACACCTCCATTACACTATTATACAAGGATTTATTAGATAGTTATGAAGGATTAATGAACTATACTGACTGAATTAAAGTTAGAACATTCATATCTACCTTCATTCCCTTTCCTCCTCCTCCTACTATACTACTACTACTACTACTACTACTACTACTACTATTACTACTACTACTACTACTACTACTACTACTACTACTATCCCCCTGCCAGTTCTCAGGAGTGTGGTTCGAGTCTCAAGAGCTGTTCGAACCCTGGGCCCAACGAGCATGCATCTCCGTTGTGTTCATTCAAGATGGTGACAACGCTTTCGACGTGGTGATCCGGTATGAGAGCAGGTAAGGGTGTGTGTGTGTGTGTGTGTGTGTGTGTGTGTGTGTGTGTGTGTGTGTGTGTGTTCATTTATGTATGTTTCTCTCTAATCTCTCTACTACTAGTTAATCCGTTTTTATTACTGTCCTAAAGATCTATGTCTGGTTAGGTCAATTCATCATTTTTTTTATACATTATGCATTTATTCCTCCTTTTAATCTCTCTCTCTCTCTCTCTCTCTCTTTCTATACTCCTTATTAGAGAGACTTATTTCCCCATCTTCCCCTCCTGCAGTGACCTTGAATCCTTGTGTTTCCTCCTAGGCTGACAGGAGTTGTGAAGACCTTTCCGGGGAGACTCGAGCAAGAAAACCCTATTCATGATGAAGGCGTTTTCACAAAGTCACCCGGTTTGTGTAAGTTGTGATAGTAGTAGTAGTAGTAGTAGTAGTAGTAGTAGTAGTAACTGGTGCTGATGTGACCTTCAAAACAAGAGTCACAGAGCAGAACAGAAAGGCAAGTGAGGGATCAAGGAGGAGGATAAAGGAAGGGGAAGGGGGATGAGGGAGAGAAAATATATAAGTAGTAAGGAAAATCTGTTAAAAAAAAAAGAAGTTTATTTATATTCACTTTTGTTTCTCCTCCTCTCTACTCTCCCTCTCAGTTCCCTTTCTCGAGGTTGCCATCGGGAACAACAGAGGGAATTTCATCGTTCTTGCCACAGACTACAGAACCTTCGCTATCGTCTTCACCTGCCAAGACTACATCCTCTTCAATGCCCGTACGTAACTATAGACACGTTTTCTCTCTTCATCTTATTTCCATGATCTTTTCTTCAAACTCTTGCTGTAAATTCTTGGCTCCATCTTCTAGTCCATTTTATTGAGGCGTCACTATAAAAAAATCTAAACCTGCGACAAATAACGGGCAAGAGGCAAGTCCATCTTAGCCTCTATAAAGCCTATTGACGCCAACGTTTTGTGATGTAGAAAGAAAACAAATTCTACGTCTTTCTAAAGCGTATCAATTTAGAAGCTTCAATCTCGTCTCTTGAAACAATATAATTTCGCTCTCTTGCTCTTTCACCCTTGCAGAGTTCCTGAGAGTGTTGACCAGACGCAGGAATCCGTCAACAGAGACCATTGGGATGGTCAGAGCTATACTTGAAAACTTCGGAGTAGGCGCGGCAGGACTCACTACTACTAACATTGGCTGTGAATGAGAGAACACACACACACACACACACACACACACACACACACACACACACCCTACATAACAAGCATCCTTCCACTCCCCTCGTGTATTCATTCCAGTACAATGTTGAAGTTAGATATAAATGCGTAGTTATTATTTAGACTTACGAGAACAGGTACAATTATTTATTTATAACGACTCATGTATGTTCGTATTATTGTTGAAAATAAAACTATGGAATGTGTTTTATGAATTATAAGGACTCATGGTGGTGGCGACGGTGGTGGTGGTGGTTAGGGTGGTGGTGGTGGTGGTGGTGGTGGTGGTGGCGGTGGTAGTGGTGGTGGTGGTGACTCAGTAATATCAATAACAATACAAACAAAACAGAAGAGTAAACATCTGGAACAAGCGAGATACGGAAGTGATCCATACTAAGAATAAAGATGAATTGAATTTTCTCGATTGTTTACATCCCATTGTCAATATACTATAGCTGAAAAGAACAAGCGTTTTCCACCATTATCATCATCACCACCACTATCACCGAGAAAGGGAATGTATGATGACAGTATGGAGGTGAGTTGTCCAGCTAGGGTCTCCTCACAAGGCCACACACATACAGGCCTTGGAAGCAGCCCAGCGCTCCTCTACCAGACAAACCCCGGAGTAAAACACCTACACTACTGGGTGGACTGAAGCACCTAGGCCTCTATGCCCAACAACGACGGAGAGAAACACACCCATATATACATGGAAAATACTGCAGCAGCTAGTGTCAAGCCCCTCCCACTTGAACATAGTAACACCACAATTTAACCACAGGAAGGGTCGCACCTGCAAAGTAAATGCACTACCAACAAAGGCAACTACAAAAAAAAAATCTCTCCTCATGTGAAGCCTAAGCTGCTCTGTAGACAAGTTCAAGTCCTGAGTCAATTACCGGATGAACCACCAGTGCCAGGATACAGAACACTGCACAGCGGCAACAAACTCATACAGGACCAGATGCACACTAAACACACAGATGCAGGTTTCAGGAGCACCGGTGGAGGGAGCACCACGACTGTCAGGCATTGACTTCTTAACGTAACCATGTAACCAAATATCCTTATCACCCCCAACAAGCTTGGAGACTTGTGGGAATGCGAGGTTCTTGGGCGGGGAAGACGAAATACAGTGATTTACATTGTAAGCAAGGTGACAGAATCACTAACGTAACGTAACCTAACAATGACCTATTGACGAACGCACAATGCACTGATGGTCACAACCTGGCGTGTGGCTAAGAAAATATGGCGTCCTCGCCCAACTCCTGATTTTTGGTCATAGAAAACGTTTGATATCTTCTCAATTAACATAACATAACAAAACCTAAATTACCCAAACCTTAACCTACATTGACAAATAACAGAACCTTGTTCAAACCAAACTAAACTTTACCTTATTCCCGAAGAGAAGGTCTCATAGAAAACATTGAATATATCTCACAAACTAAGAATTTGCGACAGAAATATAATTAAGAAAACCTTCTCAGAATGCATCAGGTAATGTAAAATACAACTTTCAATTCACTAGAGCATTCAGGTGAAGATGTAAAACAATACCAATGTTTATACGTGCGAGACAATAATTCTTACCTGTAATTCGAAGTGCTTCCTCACACCATCCCTCCATCCCAGTGTTCCTTCCTCCACCTTACACCTTCCTTCCTTCCTTCCTCCATCTTTCAGCTTCCTTCCTTCCGCCCTACACTCGCCGCGTTATATTAAACAAGCCATAAAGTATAAATTAGCCCTACACGCCGCGTTATATTAAACAAGCCATAAAGTATAAATTAATGTGTTTATCTGCATCATTACCTTACCTAATGATGCAGTAATAGTGTGCCATTCTTGTCCTTACACATGGCGTCTTCATTGTGTCCTTAAATCCACTAAATTAATGAAAATATTTGATTATATCTGTGGCGTCACTCAATTATAAAACTGACCGAGGTTCCCGCCTTCATCATACATACAGACAGACAGACAGACCTTAAAACATTAATAAAAGCTTCGTTTAACGTGATTTTAATGTAAATATCTTTATTTTTAATTTGTTTACAATTATAAGTTAAGTAATTAGTTTTTAGTAGAAATTTAATGAGTTTAAAGTCAAATCAGCTTCTTATTTCAGTTTTTAAATTGGCTTCTGTAATGTTCATATTTATTTTCTTCCATGTTTTAGGCATCTATTACTACTGCTATGGTGGTGTTTTTTAATTTAGTTATAATTAAGTTTATTATATCCTGTTTTGATATTATTGCATCATGTTTTATTTGATACAAAAATTTGAATAGTTTTGGCGCGCAAGACTTCTTTTGTTAATATATTCCACTAGTCTTAAAAATTCCATTCCCTCACATCTTTCATTAATGTTATATATAATTCTTTGTGTTCATATGATGTCTATGTATGTATAGTAATGAAGGTTGATTATTTATTTTCCTTCGTGTGTATGTATTGCAAGGTTATCTATTTATTTGTATAGTGCCACAACACCACCATCACAAGTACATCAACTCATCACTATCATCACCACCTTTTCACACCAAATTTAAGGACAAACCTAACAAAATAAAAAGGATGGAATCACACTCAAATTCTTCAATACATAATATAATTTTTCCACAATAATAATAAACATAAACATAATAATAATAATAATGATAATAATAATAATAATTCTCATAATAATAATGATAATAATACAAAGATTCGTCTGTGATGCTTCAAACTTAACAGTACGAAAAATTGTGGAGATATTGAATGCATATTAACATTATATTAACATAGCTGTCTACTCATCCTTCCTTCCTTTGCCTCTCTTTCTATATTAACATTACTATCTTCTCCTCCTTCCTTCCTTCCTCTGCCTCTCTTTATATATTAACATTACTATCTTATTTTCCTTCCTCTACCTCTCTTCTCTTCTCTTCTTTCCTTCCTCTACCTCTCCTCTTCTCTTCCTTCCTTCCTTTGCCTCTCTTTCTATACTAACATTGCTATCTTCTCCTCCTCCTTCCTCTGCCTCTCTTCCCTTCTCTCCCTTCCTTCCTTCCTCTTCCTCTCTTCCCTTTCCTTCCTTCCTGCCAGTTAGCTCAGTACTCAGTTTACAGCTTTGACTTGGAAGGTTTAGAGACAGGGATGAGTGGTCGCATGAGAGGGTAGAGTGCCAGTCCTTGCTTGAACTCAGGAATGTCAGCAATAGGTTCAGGCTGGAAAATAAAAGGGAAATAAGATGTAGTTAGTTAGTAATATAAACAAAATAGGATGTATATATAGGTCTATGTAAAGGAGGAATAGATTAGGATTGAAATTAAGGGAAGAAGCGATAGGTTTAAGCTGGAAAATAAAAGGAAATAGTGTAGTTAGTATTAAATAAAAAGATATATGTATGTAAAGGAATAGATTGTGATGGAAATAAAAAGAAATAGTGAAGTTAGGAGGAGGAGGAGGAGGAGGAGGAGGAGGAGAGGAAAAGTTTGGAAAGTAGTAGAGAGGAAAAGGAAGAAGAAAAGTAATATCAAAAAAAGGATATATGTAAAGGAGGAATAAAATTGGTGTGTGTGTGTGTGTGTGTGTGTGTGTGTACCTCTCTGAGTGGCGGTGGGAGAGAGAGTCCGTCATCAGGTTCAGTTCTCAGGGGTGTGTCCGGGTGACCTGCTCCCCCAACAGCTGTGGAGATGACCTGCACACACAGCTTCTTCCTCTGTGGTGCTGTGCTATTGACGTGTTGCTGTGGGAAGGAAGGAAGGAAGGAAGGAAGGAAGGAACGCATTCATTATACACTCAATACTTAGAGAATTATACATTTTTTTATTATTATTATTATTAGATTTTTAGGTTACGTTAGGTTAGGTTTTTATTAATCTATTAAAACACACAAATTCAATGCTTATATAATGAACTTGTTTTTAGCATTATCATTACTTCTTTTATTGATATATTATGACACACACACACACATACGCAACGCTTATACAATTACCATTTTGTCATCATTATTATCACACACACACACACATACGCAACGCTTATACAATTACCATTTTTTCATCATTATTATCATCACTTATACTTTATCTATTACTACACGAACGGCTTGTTAAGGAGGAGGAGGAGGAGGAGGAGGAGGAGGAGGAGGAGGAGGAGGAGGAGGAGGAGGAGGAGGAGGAGAAGGAGGAGGAGGAGGAGGAGGAGGAGGAGGAGTAACACACCACTCACATTCACTATAAACACTCACCTTATAGAAGTCAATCACGTCAGGTTTGTTTAGGGTGCGGAGGTGGTCCACTTCAAGGGCGTCGCGGTCAAAGTTATACTGGTTGGTGGTGATCTCGGCCCACCAGTTGGCTGTGAGGTGGGACAGCTTCTTAGGTCGCTCCAAACGCCTGCTGGCCAGAGCCTCGCGGTGACGCACAAAGTCCTCCTCGGGTAGCTTCTCTAAGGTATCCTATAGGAGTAGTAGGAGTGTTGTAGGATGCACTGAGGATGTGAATGAGTGTAGGATGAACTGATGTCAAATAATATTAATGAGGAATACTGATGTTTCTTAACTTAATATAAACCTAACCTAACCTAACATAACATAGCATTACCTTACATTATATTATCTAACCTAACCTTACCTTACCTAACCTAACATTGCATAACATAGTGTTAAATTAAATTACATTACCTAATCTAACCTAACCTAACCTTACCTAACCTAACCTTATCAAATTTAACCTTACCTTACCTTCCCTAACCTAACCTTACCTAACTTAACCTTACCTTACCTTACCTAACTTAACCTTACCTTACCTAACCTAACCTAACCTAACCTAACCTAACCTAACCTAACTTAACCTTACCTTCCCTTCCCTAACCTAACCTAACCAACACTCACCCCCATCTTATGCAGGAAAGCCTCTATCCTTGAGGTGAGGTACTCTGGGTGACGGTCGCCTTGTACAATGATGCGCAGACCCTGGGTGCCGTTAGCCCTGCGGATGCCACACCACACGATGTAACCAAGCTGCTCCTGTGGGGGTGACGGTAGGTGTTAGTGTATGCGTGTGTGTGTGTGGGGGGTAGGGTTTGTATGTATGTATGTGTGTGTGTGTGTGTGTGTTTACAGCGTGAGAGGGGACAGACAAGTAACTTAACAATGATAATATAATACAGATAATATAACACACACACACACACACACAGAGACGGGATACCATGAGATTACTCCCCTCCCTTAAACCACAACTAGGTAAATACACACACACACACACACACACGTACACACCTTAGTCCTGAGCTCATCAAAGGCTGGCTCGGCAAAGATCTGGCATAGCAGTTCCAGCAGCATATTGTTGTGGGTGTCTTGCATGCTACACTGGAAGTAAGTCTCCACCGCTGAGCTCTTGTGTACACTGTTCTCGGCCCGGTACAGTTGGCTGCTTCCTGTGTGGTGGTGGAGGTGGTGGTGAGAGGAGTGGTGGTGGTGGTGGAAGGTGGTGGTGGTGGTGGTGGAAGAGTATAAGGTCATGAAAGTTCGGATTTAATAACTATGTAAAGAA
>JAPQNM010000037.1:5840702-5858202 GCA_029783475.1 Metacarcinus magister | reverse complement strand
AAAAATAAAATAAATAAAAATAAATAAATAAATAAATAAATAAATAAAAAATAAAAATAAAAAAAACACCTTTCTATCTACCTGTAAATTAAGAAAAAATACTAAAAAAAAATAAATAAATAAATAAAAAAATAAATGAAAAAAAAACATCTTTCTATCTACCTGTCCACCAAACCAATCAACACACACACACACACACACACACACTCACCTGGAACACAGCCGTCACAATATCCTCCACATGTTCAATTCCTTCCTCCGTCAGGTCAACATTCACCACAAAGAATGCAAACCCCTTGGCACCAGACTTTTGACCTCCTACCAGGGAGTTGACCCAGCCACGCCCCTTCAGGTAGGACAGCAGTGACCCCGGGCCCTCGTGACCTATCAGATGACCTAGGTAGTGGCCAGGCTGGGGCAGGGTAAGGAGGGGTCAGTATAATAATAATAATAATAATAATAAAAGAGACCAATTAATTAATATTTATAACTCGGATGTAATTAAATAGCTAGCTAGAGACGATAATATTCCTGCACACATAATAATATATATATAACAAAATAAACAGGATGATTTACAATGGTTCATCCTCTTTCAATTTACTGCAGAACACACACACACACACACACATCCTCACACACACACACACACACACACACATCCCCCAACACTCACAGCAGTTTTGTAGTGAGGATGCAGATCAGGGATGGGGAAGGTGATGTACAGATTGCGTATATCCTTCACTGGCACCACATACCCGACCTTACGGCACTGCTCAGGGCCGAACGGGTGCACGGTCCACTCCGGCACTGTCACTGTTTTGTTCTCCACCTCGCTGAAACAGTGACAACACCATCTCCTCCAGCTGGTCTAGGCTCTCTGTGGAATGGGTGAAGGTGGGTGTGAGGAGGTGGTGGAAATTGATGAAGAACCGAGAGGGGAAAGAAGGTTGTGGAAATTGATGAAAGAATGGGTGTGTGAGGAGGTGGAGGCAATTGATGATGGACTGGGAGAGGGTAAAGGAGGTGATGGAGGAGTGATGATACTTAGGAAATGCAAGACAGGAACATCAATAAGGTGAGGAACAATAAGTATACTAGTGTGATTAACGTATATTCATCATTTTAAAACCACACTGGATAAAGATATATATGAAAACAGTACAATACAAGCTTGACTCAAACCTTATAGACAACACACACATATATATATACATACAGATTAAGACAACAGTATACACACCTTTAACGCACATATATACAGATCAAGACAACTATACGCACACAGAGACCAAGACAACACACATATATACAGATCAACACAACAAGTACACACACCTTTAACACACACATACACAGATATCAAGACATACACACACAGATCCATACACCTACACGCACCTTTAAAACACACATACACAGATATCAACACAACATACATACACAGATCCATACACCTATACGCACCTTTAACGCACACATACACAGATCAACACAACAAGTACACACAGAGATCCATACACCTACACGCACCTTTAAAACACACATACACAGATTAATACAACATACACACATAGATCCATACACCTATACGCACCTTTAACGCACACATACACAGATCAACACAACATACACACACACACAGAGATCCATACACCTATACACACCTTTAAAACACACATACACAGATCAAGACAACGTACACACACAGATCCATACACCTACACCCACCTTTGCCCAGCACTGACAGAGCCATGATGTTCGAGGAGTACCACTTGGCATGGAACTGCAGCAGGGCATCACGCACATTGATACCTTGTTCCTTGGGCAGCGTGTCCAGCGTGTCCTTGTTACCTGGGAAGCAAAAGGTACTTACACACACACACACACACATACACCATCATTTTATATATTATTTTTTTCAGTTTAGTTTAGGTTAGGTTAGGTCAGGTTAGGTTAGGTTAGATCGGTTAGGTTAGGTTAGGTTAGGTTAGATCAGGTTAGGTTAGGTTAGGTTAGGTCAGGTCAGGTTAGGTTAGGTTAGGTCACTAATATGGATGTTGTTGTGATAAATATAAGACGTTTTAGTTCAAATTATAACTATTTTTTAAGTTAACTTGTATTACTAAGAAGTGGAGAGCTTAGTGGAGTATAACATCACTACCACCACTACCACCACCATCACCACCACCACTACCACCACTCCTCCTCACCAGTGCCAAACTTGCTGAAGTCATGCGTGGGGTCAGCTGTCGACTTCTCCAGCTGCGCCAACCTCCAGTAGTCGTTCTGTATGTTCTTCTCGTGTTCAGAGTTGACTGCGTTCACCTCCCTGTCAACACCTCCCTCAGTGAACAGCGGAGTCAGGAAGAACTGTGCAAACCTGAGGGTATGGCAGTGACCTTGAATTACTAGGTGTGTGTTGCAGTGACCTTGAATTACTATGTGTGTGTGTTGCAGTGACCTTGAATTCCTATGTGTGTGTGTGTTGCAGTGACCTTGAATTACTGTGTGTGTGTTGCAGTGACCTTGAATTCCTATTGTGTGTGTTGCAGTGACCTTGAATTACTATGTGTGTGTGTTGCAGTGACCTTGAATTACTATTGTGTGTGTTGCAGTGACCTTGAATTACTGTGTGTGTGTGTTGCAGTGACCTTGAATTATTGTGTGTGTGTGTTGCAGTGACCTTGAATTCCTATTGTGTGTTGCAGTGTTACTCTTCATTGCAAGTGTCGGAGATGAAAAATATAACACACAACACATCTCACAAAACAATACTAAACAGATACTAATAAAAAAATAAATAAATAAACAGACTTACAACTTCAACACAATTTAACACAACCAAGGTGACAATTATAGACACAACTTCCACCACTGAGCACTATAATTCCACCTTTTAGAACCACCACCACCTCTACACACCTGTCTAGAGCCCCAGCGAAGGCGTCCGGAGCCACATCGAAGTAGTAGTTAGTGTGGTCTGCAGCGGTGTATGCATTGCTACACCCACCATGCTCTGAGAGGTACTTGTTGTATTCGTTCTCACACGGGTATTTCTCGGTGCCCATAAACAGCATGTGCTCGCAGAAGTGTGCCAGGCCGGGGAGCTCCACTGGGTCTGACATGCTGCCTGGGGTGAGGGGTGAGGGGTCAGGTGTGTGTTTGGTAGTGTTGGGATGGTAATAACTCATTCAGATACACACATACTTGGTAACTATATTGTATGAGTAGTTGTTTTTCTTTATGGTTCATCATTTGTTTTCAGAATATATGGTGATGGTACTTTTAAAGAATATAAATACTCGAAACTAATCAAATTCATGCTTATATTTCATCACATAAACAAAAAAATATATAGATTTCATCCTTCACATTAACTTTAAGGATGAACAGACTACAAATATTACATCTATAATGACTTACACTCCTTATCATTGCAATAACCACCACCACCACCACCACTACTCACCCACATGGACATCCAGAGCTGCCGCCGACTTATCTGTGGCCGGGTCTGATATGAGCAGCACCTTGAGTCCATTGTCGAGGATGAGAGCTCTGTACTGCCTCTGGTCCTCCTCAGACTTGATGATAGAGTCTACCTGTACCTTGACCCCCATGGCGGCTGCACACACGGCCTGATGTAACCTGAGGAGGGTGAGGTCATTGTAGGAGGTCATGTTACTTTCTATCATTTGAACTGGAGTTTTTTTTTGTTATTTCACTTTATTATCATCCTAACTATTTTTTTTATTTTTTTATTATTACTTTATTTTCTGTCATTTGAACTTTTTTATTTTTATTAAAGGTTATTTAGTTTTATATCATCTGAACTAAAGCTTTTATAATCTTTAATCTGTGGGTTAACTAAGACACTTTATCCTACACAGTATATCCAAAATTAAGAAAGAATTAAGGTTTTTATTGTTCGTTTAAGAGTTCATAACACTTTCTAGCATCCTAAGTAGAGTTTTCAATCCTAAATATATGGGTTAACTAAAGGCAGCTTATCCTACATATCCAGAGTTAGGAGAAAGTTTAAGTATAGATGTCCCTAAAGTAAGTCACATAATTTTCTATCATCCTAAGTAGAGTTTTAAATCCTGAATATGTAGATTAATTAAATATATCTTCTCCTTTACATCCGGAGCTGGGAAAGAGTTTAAGTTTGACAAATATGAAGTAATAAAGATGTGATGACTATATGTACTTTGATGAAATAGACCAAATGATGAGTTTAGTAATATTTATCTGCTATGAAAATCCGTTCCGAGGTAAGGACACATAGCATAGCATACATTTCCTACTAATAAAAAGGTCACAGTTATTAATTTACCCATAACCTAACCTAACCTAACTTAATCTAACCTAAACCTAACCTAACCTAACCTAAACCTAACTTAACCTAACCTACCTAACCTAACAACCGAACCTAATCTAATCTAACCTAACCACACCAAACCTAACTTAACCTTACACAACCTAACCTAACCTAACCAAACCTAACCTAATCAAACCAAACCAAACCAAACCTAACTTAACTTAACAATTACCTACACAGTACAAGTAATATATGTAAGTTCACTGCCCTTGTCAACACCACCATTACTATAAAAAAAGAACCAAATACTTATATAAGATAAGATAAGCCAACCTTTATCATACTCGTGTCCAAATCAGTAATTTAGATACGAATATTATTACAAACGAAACACAAATTAGTCTGACATTGAAATAAAAAAATATGCAGCTACTAGAAAATTTACATAACTAAGGTTGTATTAATTAATGACACTAGGAGAGGTAAGAGTCAATTAAGTCACCTGTAATTAAGGAGAACAGGTGAACAAGCAACACAAAGTCACATGTAGATAACAAAACAAAGAAACATATGTGAACAGAATACGTTTTTGTTTGTCAAGGAAGAAAGAAAAAATTTTAAAAAGCTATTGAATCAACTTAAAACCTATATATAACCTTCTAAATACCTTAATATAGTGAAAATAACATGTATATTTAAGGGAAACTAAACTATACTCAATGTAGGAAATAATTTACGAAGTCATTATATGCGGTTGGTTATATGACAAAAATATGTTTATAGACGACATTACAACCTTCTTAATGTAATAATAAAGTCTATAAGTAATATATTTAATGGCAAACTAAACTAACTGTACGTAGACAAAATTAAGAAGCCAATAAAAATTATATCACAAAAAAAAGTAATTATATAGACCTAATTACAACTATCAAAACCATATAACACACTCCAAAAGTAATATATTGAATAGTAAACTCACCTATAAGTTGACAGAAGACCTAGGGTGGTAGAGGCAAGAAAATTCACGCCTCGAGCCTGTCTCCTCACTGCTGCTACTGAGGAAATATTTCTTATTCCTCTTATTCCTTCTATTATCCCTCTTTTTCCTCCACCTCCTCCTTCTAGTAATAAATTCAGTCCTTGTGGAAGCAGTCTGCCATTACGTACTCCCCTTGTAAGCACACTGAAGAGCATTGACGGCGAGGAGGGATTTACAGCAAAGAGTGAGGAGGGAAAGAGAGCAAGAAGAGGATGACTGTTTATAAAGCAATGCGCATGCGCTCTCTATCTCTCTCTCTCTCTCTCTCTCTCTCTCTATCTCTATCTCTCTCTCTCTCTCTGTCTCTCTCTCTTTATCTCTATTTTATCGTGTTTTTCCCCAGATTGAGTTAGTGTGTTATGGGTTATTTCTGTTTAATATCCTGTTTTGATTTGATTTTGTCTAGTTATCTATTTTCTTTTTGTTCTCTCTCTCTCTCTCTCTCTCTCTCTCTCTCTCTCTCTCTCTCTCTCTCTCTCTCTCTTTTCTTTCCTGGTATACAGTAATATTTCCTTCTTAGTCTTGTTACAGAGAATGATAATGAAGTGAATTTATTTTAATTATGCGTTATATAAGTAGTAGTAGTAGTACTCTCTCTCTCTCTCTCTCTCTCTCTCTCTCTCTCTCTCTCTCTCTCTCTCTCTCTCTCTCTCTCTTTTATAGTGTGGTTAATCTGCCCAGCTACTGCAGCGAACCTTGGCTGGAGGACAGATAGTGACAAGTTGCTTTGCCAGTGATTAGCTAAAGGTCGATAATGTGTGTGTAGCGAGGAAAACAGCAGGAGGAGTAGGAGGAGGAGGAAGACGAAGAAGAAGATGATGATGATGATGATGATGATGATGATGAATAAGAAGACGAAGAAGAAGAAGAAGAGATATATAGTAATGGTATTATTATTATTATTATTATTAGTAGTAGTAGTAGTAGTAGTAGTCGTCGTCGTAGTAATAGTAGTGGTAGTAGTAGCAGTAATAGTAGTAGTAATAGAACAAAAATAAAAAGACAGCAAGAACATGGATGAGAAGACAAACAGAACAAGACATAAGAAGAACAAGGACAAACACACAATATATAACAACCAAATAGTATTACATTTTGACATTTATTAGTGACAGAAGGAAGACTGTGACGATAATTATATATCTTTGTACTGTTAATAATCACTCCCTTGAAATATCTATACACACACAACGTATACAATAAAAGTGTGAGGCGATAGTATATATATGGAAGATATGATAACATAGATAAAAGAGAGTATACAGAGGAGACATAACATTAATAAACTACTGATTACGTTATAATTAAAGGAAAATAAAAAATAGTAACTTAGACGGAAATTCAAATCAGTAAGATGATAATATAATTTTGTATGTAATTTATATATAAACTTATAGAATATTATCAATAAGCCATATAGAGGATTAATGAAGGGCGTTTATATATATATACATATACACACAGGAGACTTTCAATAGCGATGACTCTGCTTCTTAAACCTTTTCCTACTGTTGACTGCGAGAAACGAGGTCGAGGACAAAGTTTGCACGTTAAATAAACATCTGAAGGAAGACTCTCTCTCTCTCTCTCTCTCTCTCTCTCTCTCTCTCTCTCTCTCTCTCTCTGGAATGGTTAAATAAATGCAAAGTTAAGTATTTAAACCTTTAATTTCCATCATTTGTATAGTTCCTGAGATTTTTTTTGTTTTTGCAATTATTTGTTTTACGATGAAATTTCTACAGAGGATGGAAAGGGGTAATTGGGGGGATGGGGAAGGTGGGGAAGGTGGGGATGGATAGGAAGGGGAAAGGGGAAGGAGGGGAGTAGTAGGAAGAGCGGTATAAGTATATATTTAGGGATTTTGCAGAAGTGTTGCATGAAAAACGATATGTGGTGCTTTGTAGAAAGGATCATTAAAGAGGATTAGGTAAAGTTTAATATAGTGTCCCCTTAAAAGAGCCTTCAAGTGATTATACTCTCTCTCTCTCTCTCTCTCTCTCTCTCTCTCTCTCTCTCCACACACACAGATAACCTCTCTACTGTGTTTATATATTTCATTTACTTATTCGTCTATCCTTAACTTGGAACGAAACAAAAAAAAATACTGAAGATAGACTTTTTAAAAAACGTAAAACTAGATAAGAAGAAAAAAAAATTGAGCAAGAAAAAAACATGAAAGCTAAATATCTATCTAAAAAAAATAGTAATCAATTCATTTTAAGTTTAGTAACACAAGAACCTCTCAATGACCTCCTACAACAAACACAATACAACATAAAACACAACGGGCACAAGGAAGAGAGATAGGAGGAAAGCCAGTACATCAAGCGCAAAGTACTGAGCTATCGAGTACTGAGAGCCTGGCATACGAAGGTGAGAAAGATGACCGAAGATGTGAACTTTCCTGACCCAGCTTACTGCTACCTCTATCCCTGACTGCTCTGATTTCACCTCCTCCTGCCACAGCCCTGAAGACCTCCTTGCAGTCTGGCGATACCTGGGGATGTGAGAGGGATGTGAGAGGGTGTATTGGTAGGTAGAGGGTGCGTGTGGGTAGGAAATGTAAGTGTGTGTGTGTGTGTGGAAGGGAGAGAGTGGAGACGTCAAGGATGTGTAAATAGGAGGCTGAGGTGATGTGTGTGTGTGTGTGTGTGTGTGTGTGTGTGTGTGTGTGTGTGGAGGGTTGGTGTGTGGATGCGTGGGTAATAGAAGGGTTTAAATGTAGATGAAAAGTTAGAATGTGAAAGAATTGAGAGAAATGTATATATAGAAAACATTGCTTAACCTGATATAATCTTTAACTGTGAAGGGAAGTAGAAAGTAAGGAAGAGGGAGGAGGAAGAACAAAAAATTAAAAACTAAATGGAAATAACAACAAATGGGTATAACAAAAAGCAATAAAGACAAAAAATAAAGCCAAAGAAAACGTAATCATTCTTTGGCACTACTTACTTTGGATCGCGGAGGACAGTCGTGATAGCCGCATACACTCCATCTTCCGTCACCTCTGTCTTATCCACCAACACACCTAGACCACGATCCACCACTCTCCTTGCATTATCCCCTTGATCAGCAAACACAGGCACAGCTACTAGAGGCACACCATGATACACAGCTTCATTAATGCTATTCTGACCGCAGTGAGAGACGAAGAGTACTGTGTTGGGATGCCCTGAGCGCGGGAAAGAGAATAGAGGAATTGTAACATAAGAAAAATCACTTTAAACATAAATAAAGAACGGTTTTTTATTAATCAAACATCACTTACCTAGTATATCATGTTGGGGAAGCCAGTCCATCACCATTACATTATCTGGAAGGCGAGGTAGAAGAGCTGGGTTGAAGCGAAGAAGGACTCGTTGCTGGAGGCGCGAAAAGGCAGCGAGAAAGGCCTGCATGACCTTGGCGGGAACTGCTGACGCCTCGTAGCCCGTATATCCGAGGGAGAAGAGGACGACCCCTGCAGTAGCCCCACCCATCTGAAGAGAGAGAGAGAGAGAGAGAGAGAGAGAGAGAGAGAGAGAGAGAGAGAGAGAGAGAGAGAGAGAGAGAGAGAGAGAGAGAATCACCATTACTGATCAGAGCACTTCATTCACCAGCTGTTTCCTGCCCATCTGTTGACATGAATCAGCTAATGTTACTCCCCTAACAGGAAACATTGACCTTGAGAGAGAGAGAGAGAGAGAGAGAGAGAGAGAGAGAGAGAGAGAGAGAGAGAGAGAGAGAGAGAGAGAGATTGACTTACCCATGTGTTAAGGTTACTAGGTAGAGGTGAAGGCGGGCCACACTGGATGCACCCGATGTAGTGGACGTGAGGAGGCATCAGCTTAGGGTAGTCTAGGAGCCAGTGGGAGTGAACCAACACCACCTCCACCCCTGATAGCAGCTGGTGACTCCTTGGTACTCGTGGGGCAAGACGCTGCAACACACACACACACACACATGTTTTAGTCATTGGTACGTATTGATCACAGTTAAAAAAGAATAGGAGGAGATAGAGGAGGAGGAGGAGGAGGAACACATAGGAACACATAGGAAGAACAAACAACAACAGGCCTGCTGGCCCTTACGAGGCTGTTTGTGAGTACACTATCTAGTCTAGAGTGAAGGATACAGGATAGTAAGGGTGAAGGCTTCTCTCCCCAGCCATGGCTGGCAGGGAAAGGAAGGCCAACCAAGACCAGACTGTCACTACTGTCACTACCACTACTGCTACCACTACTACTACCACTACTGTCACTACCACTACTGCTACCACTACTTCCTGGCAAGCGATGTCAGGCCACTAGCGACGTCTTTTGAATCGACATTTCGTAAGTTAGGTACATCAGGATGAACTTACTCAAAGTTTGCTACGTTAACGGATAGTATTTTAGTTGTGGATTGGCTTCTAAATATTTGTCATGTCTATTTTTGAACGTAGTAATTGTTTTACTGTCGACGACATTGGCGGGCAGGGAGTTCCAAACGTTAACGATCCGATTGAAAAAGAAGTGCTTGGCTTTGTTTGATGTGAATCTTTTACCAGTAATCTTAAAAGTATAATGTCTTCTTGTTATATTTGATCAATCAAAAGTAATGTAATCTTCTGTATTGATATTATCGAATCCTTTGATTATCTTGAACATTTCAATGAAATCCCCTCGCATCCTTCGTTTTTCTAGGAGGAGGAGGAGGAGGAGGAGGAGGAGGAGGAAGAGGAGGAGGAGGAGGAGGAGGAGGGGGAGGGGGAGGAGGGGGAGAATATTATGATTTTGCTGTAGGAGTTTGGAGAGAGGGAGAGAGAGAGAGAGAGAGAGAGAGAGAGAGAGAGAGAGAGAGAGAGAGAGAGAGAGAGAGAGAGAGAGAGAGATAAATAGAGAGAATAAATAGTTTTAGGCGTATCACACATGCGTATATAGTGTTTAATATTATAGTAATGATGAAACTGAGTCCAGATTCGTGTTCAGTTTGACTGAAAACCTTTAGGTACAAATTTTCATGAAATTCTGAGGTGTGGAAATTTTTCACGAAATTTTCAAGGGTGTCACCTAAGATTTTTTTCATGAAATCATGTTTTTCAAAATAACTTGAAAAGTATGAGGTTTACGTAAAAAACATTCGTAATAGTAAATATAGAGCAGGAGACGCCCGTTCCTTTGAGCTTAACTAGAATGTAATTGGAATTTAAGTAATGGAGATATTGATATATTTGTATTTTACACGAAACTTCTACTTAATTACATTTTTCTCCTAAACCAAAAGAGTAATGTACAAACGGATGACACCATCAGATAGAACTTGTCAAGCTGAACAACTTTGTTTCTATACATCTTTGTTGTAGGACTAATACTTTACTTGTAAAATGACTAAACTATTTTGGACTCAAATTCTGGTGGAAATCTTCGGGCCAAAAATTTCACGAATCCATTTTCATCACAAATCCACGAAAACTTATATTGAAGTTAAAGGTTTTGAAATTAATAATAATACATGTTAAGGAAGTGTTGCTGTTGGAGTAAATAAATATTAATAATTATAATAATAAATATTAATGATAAAAATAAATATTAATGATAAAAATATATATTAATGATAAAAATAAATATTAATGATAAAAATAAATAATAATGATGAAAATAAATATTAATGATAAAAATATATATTAATGATAAAAATATATATTAATGATAAAAATATATATTAATGATAAAAATAAATATTAATGATAAAAATAAATATTAATGATAAAAATAAATAATAATGATGAAAAATAAATATTAATGATAAAAATAAATATAATGATAAAAATAAATATTAATGATAAAAATAAATATTAATGATAAAAATAAATATTGATGATAAAAATAAATATTGGTGATAAAAATAAATATTAATGATAAAAATAAATATTGATGATAAAAATAAATATTGGTGATAAAAATAAATATTGTGATAAAAATAAATATTGATGATAAAAATAAATATTAATGATAAAATAAATATTAATGATAAAAATAAATATTAATGATAAAAAATAAATATTAATGATAAAAATAAATATTAATGATAAAAATAAATAATAATGATAAAAATAAATATTAATGATAAAAATATATATTAATGATAAAAATATATATTAATGATAAAAATATATATTAATGATAAAAATAAATATTAATGATAAAAATAAATATTAATGATAAAAATATATATTAATGATAAAAATATATATCAATGATAAAAATAAATATTAATGATAAAAATAAATATTAATGATAAAAATATATATTAATGATAAAAATAAATATTAATGATAAAAATATATATTAATGATAAAAATATATATTAATGATAAAAATATATATTAATGATAAAAATAAATATTAATGATAAAAATATATATTAATGATAAAAATATATATTAATGATGAAAATAAATATTAATGATAAAAATAAATATTAATGATAAAAATAAATAATAATGATAAAAACAAATATTAATGATAAAAATATATATTAATGATAAAAATAAATATTAATGATAAAAATATATATTAATGATAAAAATAAATATCAATGATAAAAATATATATTAATGATAAAAATATATATTAATGATAAAAATAAATATTAATGATAAAAATAAATATTAATGATAAAAATATATATTAATGATAAAAATATATATTAATGATAAAAAATAAATATTAATGATAAAAATAAATATTAGTGATAAAAATAAATAATAATGATAAAAATAAATATTAATGATAAAAATAAATATTAATGATAAAAATAAATATTAATGATAAAAATATACATTAATGATAAAAATAAATATTTTTATCATTAATATTTATTTTTATCATTAATATTTATTTTTATCATTATTATATATTTTTATCATTAATATATATTTTTATCATTAATATATATTTTTATCATTAATATTTATTTTTATCATTATTATTTATTTTTATCATTAATATTTATTTTTATCATTAATATTTATTTTTATCATTATTATTTATTTTTATCACTAATATTTATTTTTATCATTAATATATATTTTTATCATTAATAATTATTTTTATCATTATTATTTATTTTTATCATTATTATTTATTTTTATCACTAATATTTATTTTTATCATTAATATTTATTTTTATCATTAATATATATTTATATCATTAATATTTATTTTTATCACCAATATTTATTTTTATCACCAATATTTATTTTTATCATCAATATTTATTTTTATCACCAATATTTATTTTTATCACCAATATTTATTTTTATCATCAATATTTATTTTTATCATTAATATTTATTTTTATCATTAATATTTATTTTTATCATTAATATTTATTTATATCATTAATATATATTTTTATCATTAATATATATTTTTATCATTAATATATATTTTTATCATTAATATATATTTTTATCATCAATATTTATTTTTATCATTAATATTTATTTTTATCATTAATATTTATTTTTATCATTAATATTTATTTATATCATTAATATATATTTTTATCATTAATATATATTTTTATCATTAATATTTATTTTTATCATTAATATATATTTTTATCATTAATATTTATTTTTATCATTAATATATATTTTTATCATTAATATATATTTTTATCATTAATATATATTTTTATCATTAATATTTATTTTTATCATTATTATTTATTTTTATCATTAATATTTATTTTTATCATTAATATTTATTTTTTATCATTAATATTTATTTTTATCATTAATATTTAATTTTATCATTAATATTTATTTTTATCATCAATATTTATTTTTATCACCAATATTTATTTTTATCACCAATATTTATTTTTATCATCAATATTTATTTTTACCATTAATATTTATTTTTATCACCAATATTTATTTTTATCACCAATATTTATTTTTATCATCAATATTTATTTTTATCATTAATATTTATTTTTATCATTAATATTTATTTTTATCATTAATATTTATTTTTATCATTAATATTTATTTTTATCATTAATATTTATTTTTATCATCAATATTTATTTTTATCATCAATATTTATTTTTATCATTAATATTTATTTTTATCACCAATATTTATTTTTATCACCAATATTTATTTTTATCATCAATATTTATTTTTACCATTAATATTTATTTTTATCACCAATATTTATTTTTATCACCAATATTTATTTATATCATCAATATTTATTTTTATCATTAATATTTATTTTTATCATTAATATTTATTTTTATTATTAATCTTTATTTTTATCATTAATATTTATTTTTATCATTATTATTTATTTTTATCATTAATAATTATTTTTATCATTAATATTTATTTTTATCATTAATATTTATTTTTATCATTAATATTTATTTTTATCATTTATATTTATTTTTATCATTAATATTTATTTTGATCATTATTATTAATTTTTATCATTAATATTTATTTTTATTATTAATATTTATTTTTATCATTAATATTTATTTTTATCATTAATATTTATTATTATAATTATTAATATTTATTTACTCCAACAGCAACACTTCCTTAACATGTATTATTATTAATTTCAAAACCTTTAACTTCAATATAAGTTTTCGTGGATTTGTGATGAAAATGGATTCGTGAAATTTTTGGCCCGAAGATTTCCACCAGAATTTGAATCCAAAATAGTTTAGTCATTTTCCTAGTAAAGTATTAGTCCTACAACAAAGATGTATAGAAACAAAGTTGTTCAGCTTGACAAGTTCTATCTGATGGTGTCATCCGTTTGTAAATTACTCTTTTGGTTTAGGAGAAAAATGTAATTAAGTAGAAGTTTCGTGTAAAATACAAATATATCAATATCTCCATTACTTACATTCCAATTACATTCTAGTAAAGCTCAAAGGAACGGGCGTCTCCTGCTCTATATTTACTATTACGTATGTCTTTTACGTAAACCTCATACTTTTCGAGTTATTTTGAAAAACATGATTTCATTAAAAAAATCTAAGGTGACACCCTTGAAAATTTCGTGAAAAATTTCCACACCTCAGAATTTCATGAAAATTTGTACCTAAAGGTTTTCAGTCAAACTGAACACGAATCTGGACTCAGTTTCATCATTACTATAATATTAAACACTATATACGCATGTGTGATACGCCTAAAACTATTTATTCTCTCTATTTATCTCTATCGCTCTCTCTCTCTCTCTCTCTCTCTCTCTCTCTCTCTCTCTCTCTCTCTCTCTCTCTCTCTCTCTCTCTCTCTCTCCAAACTCCTACAGCAAAATCATAATATTCTCCCCCTCCTCCCCCTCCCCCTCCCCCTCCTCCTCCTCCTCCTCCTCCTCCTCTGTGTCTTCCTTCTTAAATAGTCTTCAGTGGACCAATTAGCGCCAATATTTATTTTTATCATTAATATTTATTTTTATCATTAATATTTATTTTTATCATTAATATTTATTTTTATCATTAATATTTATTTTTATCATTAATATTTATTTTTATCATTAATATTTATTTTTATCATTAATATATATTTTTATCATTAATATATATTTTTATCATTAATATTTATTTTTATCATTAATATTTATTTTTATCATTAATATTTATTTTCATCATTAATATTTATTTTTATCATTAATATTTATTTTAATCATTAATATATATTTTTTATCATTAATATATATTTTTATCATTAATATTTATTTTTATCATTAATATTTATTTTTGTCATTAATATTTATTTTTATCATTAATATTTATTTTTATCATTAATATTTATTTTTATCATTAATATATATTTTTATCATTAATATATATTTTTATCATTAATATTTATTTTTATCATTAATATTTATTTTTATCATTAATATTTATTTTTATCATTAATATTCATTTTTATCATTAATATTTATTTTTTATCATTAATATATATTTTTATCATTAATATATATTTTTATCATTAATATATATTTTTATCATTAATATATATTTTTATCATTAATATATATTTGTATCATTAATATATATTTTTATCATTAATAATTATTTTTATCATTATTATTTATTTTTATCATTAATATTTATTTTTATCATTAATAGTTATTTTTATCATTAATATTTATTTTATCATTAATATTTATTTTTATCATTAATATTTATTTTTATCATTATTATTTATTTTTATCACTAATATTTATTTTTATCATTAATATTTATTTTTATCATTAATATTTATTTTTATCATTAATATTTATTTTTATCATTAATATTTATTTTTATCATTAATATTTATTTTTATCATTAATATTTATTTTTTATCATTAATATTTATTTTTATCATTAATATTTATTTTTATCATTAATATATATTTTCATCATTAATATTTATTTTTATCATTAATATTTATTTTTTATCATTGATATATATTTTTATCATTAGTATTTATTTTTATCATTGATAAAAAAAAATATTAATGATAAAAATAAATATTAATGATAAAAATAAATATTAATGATAAAAATAAATAATAATGATAAAAATAAATAATAATAATAAAAAATAAATATTAATGATAAAAAAAAATATTAATGATAAAAATAAATATTAATGATAAAAATAAATATTAATGATAAAAATAAATAATAATGATAAAAATAAATAATAATAATAAAAAATAAATATTAATGATAAAAATAAATATTAATGATAAAAATAAATATTAATGATAAAAATAAATATTAATGATAAAAATAAATATTAGTGATAAAAATAAATAATAATGATAAAAATAAATATTAATGATAAAAATAAATATTAATGATAAAAATAAATAATAATGATAAAAATAAATAATAATAATAAAAAATAAATATTAATGATAAAAATAAATATTAATGATAAAAATAAATATTAATGATAAAAATAAATATTAATGATAAAAATAAATATTAATGATAAAAATAAATATTAATGATGAAAATAAATATTAATGATAAAAATAAATATTAATGATAAAAATAAATATTAATGATAAAAATAAATATTAATGATAAAAATAAATATTAATGATAAAAATAAATAATAATGATAAAAATAAATATTAATGATAAAAAATAAATATTAATGATAAAAAATAAATATTAATGATAAAAATAAATATTAATGATAAAAATAAATATTAATAGGAGAAGGAGGAGGAGGAGGAGGAGGAGGAGGAGGAGGAGGAGGAGGAGGAGGAGGAGGAGGAGGAGGAGGAGGAGGAGGAGGAGGAGAGTGAAAAAGACCATTAAAAGAAGTAAAATAACAGAACGACAAAAATACACAAGCAAAAACATGTCAATTACTCCTCGTCTCACTTGTATATGGTAGTCAGTGCGTGAAAAATGGTACCAGATGACAACCGACTCCGCCAAGGCCACCACGCTGTTCCAGAACCTCTCCTGGAAGCTCATACTGGCCCCAACCTCGCTCAGGAAGGTAGGGACCAGGGCGGGGGACTGGAACACACCCATCGACCTAGCCTGCAGGGGGAAACGCGTGGCAAAGGGAAAGGAAGGGAAAGGAAATTCAAGTCAAGATCGATTTTTTCTCAGTATCTTTTAACTCTATTTCTATCATTTTCATGTCATTTTATTGTTAAGTCTATATATATTTTTTCGTTTTTCTCTTATTTTTGTTGTTCTTACTCACTCACCTCGCCGCCCTGGAACGAGAAGCCCCAGAATCCTACTACAGGGAGGCCGAGGCGATGCGCTAAGGCAAGGGAGCACTCGTTGGCAATAAGATCAACAAGAGCCACGGTGAAGTTAGCGTGGGTGAGGCGAGCGAGCAAGGCAGCGTCACCGAGGAGGGAGAGGCAGTGGGCGTCGATCAGGGAAAACACATCCATAGGAATCTGAAAATGGCGGGAAAAACACTTGAGGAATCTGGAAAAGGCGGGAAAAACACTTAAGGAATCTGGAAAAGGCGGGAAAAACAGTTAAGGAATCTGGAAAAGGCGGGAAAAACACTTAAGGAATCTGGAAAAGGCGGGAAAAACAGTTAAGGAATCTGGAAAAGGCGGGAAAAACAGTTAAGGAATCTGGAAAAGGCGGGAAAAACAGTTAAA
>JAPQNM010000037.1:5808202-5830702 GCA_029783475.1 Metacarcinus magister | reverse complement strand
AGCTTCGAGAGAGGCTTCGACAGATGAAAGCCTTGGTGAACGAAAGAAGCAACACAAAGAAGTCTGGTACGTGCAAAGGTGCGAGGGAAGGATAGAGACTTTGGTGCTCTTAGGTAAGGCTGGGAGCAAAAGGGAGGGAGGAATGGTAGAAAACGTAGGGTATTTTGATCTAGCGCGTGGTCCCACTGTTGGATATTTTTTACTCTTGTTGTCTCTCCTGTTTACTCTCCGTCTATCTGTCTTTTATAGTTTAGGAATGTTGGTGTAAAGAGGTCCCATTATTGGATATTATCTTTCTTGTGTTGCCTTCTCTCTACTTTTTCTCTCTCTCTTTACTTTCTTTCTCTCTTTTGTAGGTCTGTTAAGCTTGTGTACTACTGTAAACTTTCTGATAAATGTGGGAGTTTGATGAAGCCTGCTGGTTTAACTGGTATATTAAACGATAAACGAATAGATGTATGATAAAAAAAAAGTGTATGTAATGTATGTATTTTAACTTCCATCCCTCGCCCCCTCCCTCTTGCCTTACCAAAAAAAAATTATATAATAATAATAATAATAATACATCCAACTAAAACATTAACGAATATAAAAACAAAAATCTAAAACATCACAATAATAACAATAATAATAATAATAACAATAATGACGATCTACTTACCAACTAATGTCTTCTCTTGGTCGTGTCTCCTTCAGGTATTGACGAAGGCTTCTTGAGCGTTGTGTTCGCCTGCATCTTGGTGGTCATTGCCGGGGTCACACTGTATGCCTTCGTGGTCCTCTATACAGCCGTGCATAGGCGTTGGACGGAGAACCCTGATTCAGACTGAGGACTTCTACAGCACAAGACGCAACTATCACCTTCCTCTGAGTCCTCTTCCTCTTCTTCTTCTTCAGGCTGGTTGGGCGCGCTATTTGTCTCCGTTAAAAAGTCTTCAGTAAGGCATTTTGGCGCGTCTCTTAACACGTTTTTGGGGTTCAATCTTAATCTTTCTTCATTATACTTGTTCTAGTCATAACTTTTAAACTGCTAGATTATTCTAGATACTTCAATAATGGTTAAATGAATTGCAGTTGAGTTTATATCTTGTTAGAGTTAGTTATGGAAAGTTTAACGTAAGGAATACTATACTAGATGATTTAATTACTGTTTGTACGAAAAAATAACCTGATTTGTTCTCGTTACTATGTGGATATTGTGATTATTTACATAGTTTACGTTGTTCTTTATAAAATTAAGGAGAGGGGAGATGGAGAGGAGATGATGATAGACAATACAATAATAGGAGAGATAGATGGAGTTATAGGTAATTTGCTTTCCCTTCGTAACATTTTTTCATCTTATCTTAGTAGTGAGTTTTTTTAATCATCTTTTCATTTCACTCCTTCACACAATAACCTAAAACTGTCCCTCTGTACTACTACTACTACTACTACTACTACTACTACTACTATTACTACTACTACTACTACTACTACACTACTACTACTACTATTACAGATAGCAATACCTAACACCATTTAAGTAGAATCCCAAACTTTACCTGCTTCCCTGATATTTATAAAACTTATCTATACCTTTTAGTTTACAATACAAGTACATTTATAAGTATTCATTTCCATCTTTTTACCTTTCTCAATATTAACACTTTTTCAGTTTTCATTACAAGTACTTGACAAAACTTGACTAACTCTTTCTCTTACTCTCATTCTTTTTCCATACTTTCTCACCATGGAAACTGAACTGAATGGTACTTCAACAATTGTAAATGTCATGAAATCAAAACGTTTTACTAATGAAACTGTCACTTCACTATCTTTCATCATTGTTTTATGTATAGGTAAACTTGAACTTACATTATACTGAAAAAATGGTACTCAATTATTTATACGTATATATTTTTTTCGTAGGATAATTTGTAGTATATTTTAAAACTATACTCCATTATTTTCCTCCTTCAGTTCTTCCATAAGATTAGAACTTGTTAGTACTTAGAAGCATGTGCCAATTTGTCTCTTTTATACATTGAGTTTTTAGAATGAAAACTTACAGTATTAAGATTACGTGTGTGCCAATATGGTTTTTCATTAGTATCTAGGACGAAAACCTGTAGTATTTAGACTATGTGCCAGTTTTATTTCCTCTATATTTTGTAGAGTGAAAATAAGTATTAGTAATATGTGCCAACTGATTTTTTTTAATATATAATCTTTTTCACCCTAAATTTCATGGCTATATATATTTTTTTTTATATTTCTTTTCTACTTTTTTAAGGATGAAAATCTTATCACTGTGCCACTCTTTTTTTTCTTATGTAGTTATATGTAATCTTTTTCACCATAAACTTCATGGCTATATATATCTTTGGTCTTTTCTTTCTTCTTCACTGTTTAAGGGTGAAAATTTGAATACTGTGTCAATATTAATTTTAAAGTAAGATTTTGCTCACGTTAAAGTTAATGGCTTTTTTATTTGACTTTTTTTTAGGGTGAAAACTTTAATAGTCTCAATCTTTTCTTTTTTAATATAAGATTTTGCTCAGCTTAAAGTTAATGGATATCTTTTTAACCATGCGTCTTTACCAATACTTTTCCTCATTGCTGATAAATACTTCAGACATAATGAACACTCCATCATTGCTTTCAGTGAGGTTAGACAATAATATTAATAGTGAGAAATGAATGCTATATTACTTCACTCTTCATTGTATTACTCTTCATTCTACATTGAGAGTAAAAGTTTATATCATGTTAATAATGAAAAAATAATGCAATATAATTCACTCTTCAAGGATATTTTTTGCTTTTCATTCTAAGCAAACTAAAAATAAATTGATAATATCCACCGAGTAATTCTATATCAAACAGATCTAAAGTTTCGTTATAAAATGTCTTGCCATATAAATAGAAAAGGAAATTCAGGAATATAATCAATGTTTTAATTTTATTCATGACCGGATCTGTTGATGTATATGTATAGCTTACGACCATGACTACTTATACTTATACATACATAGCATTACCTGTATACTAACCTGTTCTTATTAATTATATAGTAGCTCCCGCAAGACTAAAACTTTCCCTGTGTGGCTCCAGAGAACCTAATAAAAATTTGTACCAACTAATATATCAAGAAAAGACTAAACGACATGAAACGAGAAATAAAAAATTAATTATATATTGCCGAAAAAATGACAAAACACTCAACATAAGAAATAAATGTTGGGAAGAAAATAATAATAAAAAAAAAATATTAATTGCAGAGAAAATGAGTGAGTTAAATTATAGAGAAATGATATCAAAAATTTTAATCTTATCGCTTTCCTCTTTAAGTAGAGTGAATTGTGATGTGTGTGAGGTTAGGTGTGGCCTTGCTAACTACACTGTGTTCTATAAGGTACTGTACACCTTACCTAAGTTAATTATAAGCTTGTTAAGGTGAGGAGTTTCTAAGGCAATGGTAGGATTCAGTCTTCAGTAATGTCTTGAGTTCAGTTAAATGTTGGTTTGGACTTGAAAAATTTATATATATGATGATGGAAGAAGGATATTTGATTTTTTTGTATGGAAGGAAAGGTGAATGTAGGTTATGTTTGCGTGTATGTGTGTGTGTGTGTGTGTGTGTGTGAGAGACCATATCATGCTTAGTCAATAGAAAACTAATAATCTTAATGAAATAATCTCATAATCATCATAATTTGTTTGTGTGTGTGTATGTGTGGGTGTGTGGGTGTGTGTGTGTGTGCGTGTGATGAACAGTCAAAACTCACACCTCATTTTAATACTGAATGTAAACCAACCTAACAATAACCTAAAATTTTATAAACATTGAGAAACACAAAATACCAACCAAGTGTTTCATTTCCAACCCTTCCCTTAAACCCTTCCCAACAGGACCTTATAAACCTAAAACCACACTACTAAAATACTACTAAACATTAATATAAAACTGAAATATATGTATGTATGTTAAGTATGATCATTTCAGCAACCTATCCTGCCTTGTACAGTATTACGTGAGTGTATTAATTGGTGTAAAGATGTTAGCGTTTATATTTATTGATGTTAGTTTATGTTCTTATTCTAGTGTTTATTCTTTTGAAGTCTTGCAAGGATGTGATCAAGATAGGAGTTTGCAGCTCTCTCTCTCTCTATCAAATATATAAAAGTGAGAAGATTAATAATGACAGCCGGCTCAGTAGGTCAGTGGTTAGTACGTCTCACTACCAATCCGCTGGTCCAAGTTTGATCCCGGACGAAGGCAGTCGGTACACAGTTCACCCAGCTGTTCATCTTCACAAACGGATTGGTGGATAAATGTGTACTTAGGGAAACTTGGGGAAGGTAAACTGTGGAAACTCGGATATCACAGTGGGTAACGGATTCATTTCCACCACAGACTCAAAGGCCGATGTGACGGGAGATGAACGAACGCACACACACACAGCTATAGCATGTCAACACTTTACCAGACAGGGAGGAGAAAGAGGAGGAAGAGGAGGTATCTACACATCTCCTTCCACCGTCTCCTACACTTCCATCATCTTCCTCACGTCTCTCTCTCCCTCTCTTTCAATTACTTCAACATTCTATCTTCACGTGCATCCTCTAAACACTCCAATCATCTATCTTCTAATCATATCATTCTATCCAGCTTATAATAGAGAAAAAAAAGAACAATCCATCCTAATCATTTAATTTTCTTCAGCTGATGTAGAGAGAGAGAGAAAAGAAAAAGAAAGGAAGAATACAATTTATCCTTATCAGTGATGTAGAGAGAGAGAGAAAAAAAAATATCTAGGTATACAAAAATACAACAGAGACTAACACACAACTTTATTATCATCATCATCATCATCACCAAATACTTTACACAACTGTACAAGAAACTACTACTACTACAACTACACACACACACACACACCTCCTCTCTTCTCCTCTCATCCTATACAAATTACCTCTTATTACTACACACACCTCCTCCTCCTCCTCTTCTCTACTCTCCCAGGATCATTAAGGAGGAGGAGGAGGAAGGAGGAGAGGCCACACCACCACCACTACCACTACACACCCGTTAAAGGGAGCGACACACTTGCATCAGATTGTAAGGGTTTAGTGCGGATAGAGACATGATTTCCTGCCTCCCGGTGTCTGTCAAGGCGTTGGTGTTCTGGATCCATCGGCGGTCTAAGTAGTAATCGATGACACTCCGCATCTCAAGGTCATTGTAGTCATCAACGGGGATGGGGATGAAGGGGTCCAGCGCCTCCCACCCCTAGGAAGGTGAGGAAGATGAATAATAATAATAATAATAATAATAATAATAATAATAATAATAAGAAGAAGACAATGAAGATAAAGAAGATGAAGATGAATAATGATAATAATAGTAATAATAATAATAATAAGACGAAGATGATAAAGATGAAAAATAAAATAAAGATGAAAAAGAAAAAGAAGAAAATTTATGAAGATGAGCAAGTAGAAAAAAAAAGAAAGAAATGAAGGTAATGATTAGTTTCTCATAAAAATTGATATGTTATTTTATTCCCTTTTTTTTAATACACAATCAGATTTAACATTCGCTCATTAGATTAACTATTATATATATTCAGCGAAGGCCTTTCTCTCTCTCTCTCTCTCTCTCACCTTCTGTCTGAGCAGGTAGCGAGGCAGGTGTGATGCGCGCCTCTCCCCCTCGTTAGCCAGGGGGTCAACGGAGCCAACCAGGACACCATTTTTCTGTTGGAGGAGACGAGGATTAGGATAAGGAGGAGGAGGAGGAGGAGGAGGAGGAGGAGGAGGAGGAGGAGGAGGAGGAGGAGGAGGAGGAGGAGGAGGAGAGGAAGAGGAAGAGGAGGAGGAGGAGGAGGAGGAGGAGGAGGAGGAGAAGGATATGAATGTGTAAAAAGATTATTGTGTGTGTGTACTAGGAGGAGAAGTAAGGAAATTAATACAGAAGGAAAGGAGGAGGAGGAGGAGGAGGAGGAGGAGGAGGAGGAAACAAAGAAGAGGAAGAAGGAGGAAGGATAACAATAAAAATACAAAGGATATAAACAAAGAAAAAGAAAAAACAGAAGAGAAGGAGTAACAGAAAGAGAAGAAGGAGAAGAAGGAGTATAACAACAAGAAGAAGAGGAAATAAAAGAAAGAGGTTTAAGGAATAGCTACAACAATCAATAAAAAAAAATAATAATAATAATAAATAATAAATACATATATATAATCACCACCCAATCACTACCAATCTTTTCTTTATTACTTTCCTTACCCAATCACTTTTAAAAAACATATCTAATCACCACACAATCAATACCAATCCACTGTTGTTGTTGTTGCTTCTAACCTAATCACTTTTAAAGACATATATAATCACCACACAATCACTACCAATCTTTTCTTTATTACTCATCCAATCACTAATAATCTTTTCTTTATTATCACTCACCCAATCCCTTTTGAAGAGCTCTAGAAAGGCTTGGAATAGAGTGAAGTATTGAGGGTCCAGCCAACTCCTGTCCTCACACCGGTAACGAGAGACAGGTGTGAAGAAGGTGTTGATGCCGTCCACCACCACCGCCACCTTACACCTGAGGGAATGAGGCTAGGTTAGATGAGGTTAGGTCAGGTTAGGTTAGGTTAGGTTAAGTTAGATTAGGCTTGGTTAAGTTAGGTAAGGTCAGGTGAGGTGAGGTGAGGTTAGGTTAAGTTAGGTTAGGTGAGGATAGATTAAGTGAGGTTAGGTGAGGTTAAGTTAGGTTAGGACAGAAATAGGTTAGGTTAGGTTAGGATAGGTTAGGTGAGAGGAGGTTAGGTTAGGTTAGAACAGATATAGAAAGATAGACAGAAATTAAGAAAGAAAGACTGAAAACAAACGACAGACAAAAAACAAATTTCTTTCCTTCCGTGGCATGAAAAAAATAAATAAATAAAAATAAAACATATATAAAAAACACAATATATCCAGCATTTCCTTCCTTCTGAAACATGAAAAAATAAAAACATATAAAAAACACAATATATCCAGCCTTTCCTTCCCTCTGAAACATGAAAAAATAAAAACAAAATAAAAAATATATAAAAAACACAATATATCCCTCCTTACCTTCCCTCCGCAGCATGTTTCTTAAGCTCTGAGGTCAAGGCTACCACACAGTCCGAGGAGTAGCGACCGCGTGAGATGCCCAGCTCGATCAGTTCCCCGAGTGGTGTGTCAGCCTCCATCACCTCACGTTTAGACCAAGTGTACTGAGTGTGTGTACCAAGCTGAGGGGAGAATAAGTGTGTGAGTGTGTGCGTGTGTGACTGTGTGTGTGTTTTTATCCTTCCTATTATCCATTATTGATCAAGCATTCCTCCTTTCTATTCAATCTTATCCTTCTCTCTTCCTCTATCTTCAATCTCCTTCATACTACATTCATTCCCTTTCCTTCTTCAACTTTCCCCTTTCTTTTCTCATTCATCCCTTTTATTCATTCTTATTCTTCTCCTTTTATCCATCTTCAACTTTCCTTCTCTCTTTTCTATCCTCCACCTTTCCTCTTTACACTCTTTTCCTTTCCTTTCCTTCCTTCCTTCCATCTTTCCTTCTCTCTTTTCTATCTCTCACCCTTCCTCTTCCCACACTCTTAATATCATCACCCTCCTCCTTCTACACCTCACTCCACACCCCTTAACACACACCCTGCCACACCACACCTCTCCCTCACCTCACCACACACCCTCCTCTCCCTCCACCCTCCCCACACACCCTAACCTGCAGTGTCTTGAGAAGGTCACTGTTCTGAGCCTTGAAGTGCTGGAGCCACATAGCAGCATCGAGTGGGTGGTTGTACTGGCCCTCCACTGAAGTTGATGCCACCACCTCCTTGAATCTCCTCCTCCAGTTAGGTGCTGTAGAAAGAGGTAGTGTTTAGTGATATGTAAATACGGTATATAGACTCCAGGGTTTGAATGTATAAGTGGAGTGGGTTAAAAAGTGGAGTATCTGGTATTTTGAGTATAGTTATGAGTGGAGTAATTTTTTTATTATTTATTCGTGGAGTGGATTTATTATAAGTGTATCTATATGTGGAGTGAATTAATAAGTGGAGTGAAGTATATTTCTGGAGTATTTATTCTGTGGAGTGAATGAACAAGTGTAGTATCAAGTATATTAAGTCAATCTATTTAGCGGAGTATCTTAACAAATGGAGTAATGAGTGTACTATCTAGTATATTAAGTTAATTTATGAGTGGAGTGAGTTAAAAAGTGGAGTATGTTGTAGCGCCGCCTCCCCGCCCCCCATTACCCACCCCAAGGCGCGTGTACGAGGAGCCAGCCCGCGTCAGCCAGGAAGTGGGTGGTGTGTGCCAAGGCCAGGGTCTTCCCACACCCATCTCGCCCATCTGTAACTTGGGCTCAGGAACAACAACAACAGGAAGGGGTAACACATGATGATGAATTTTAAGATGATAATGATGATGATAATTTTAAGTAACAATAATATGAATGGAAACTCTCATGATTACATTCAACAAACACTACAATAATAATAATAACAATAATAATAACAATATAATACGTATCTAATTTGAAACACTACAATATATCATTAAAACAAAAAGATAATAATAATAACAATAATAATAACACAAACTCTTACTCTTATATTCAACAAAACAACTAACTCCTTTAAAAATCACTACAATATAATTAAAAATAAAAAATAAATAAAAAAAATAGTAAAAATAACAACAATAATAAAAACTAAACTGAAACACAATATAATTAGAAAAAAAAATAAATAATAATAATAATAATAATAAATAAATAAAAAAAAACATCCTTTTCACCAAGACTCACTACCATAACAAAAAACAAAACCAAAAGGATACACAACAGGAACTTATTAGGCGGCAACGAGAGGTCACTGCGTCTGATATAGTCCATGAGAGTGAGTGCCGGCTGCCGCACCATCAGGCAGGTCTCGGCAAAGGAGCGGCAGATGGTAGTGTACTGCTTAGGGATACCACCGTGGAAAAATAGCCGCTGTACTGTGCTAGGCTCCAAGGTGTACCAGAGTCCCAGTTGGTCTGTGGTGTGCTGGGCCTGTGTGGGTGTACTGGTTTAAGGTTGGGTAATGTAGAGGTGGAGGTAAAGGTGAAGAGGAGAGGAGAAGGAGGAGAGGAGAGGAGAGGAGAAGAGGAAGAGAGGAGAGGAGAGGAGAGGAGAGGAGAGGAGAGGAGAGAAGAGGAGAGGAGAGGAGGAAGAGGACAAGAGAGGCAAGGAAAGGAGAGCATATAAAAGAACAATTTTATAACACAAAAAGCCAGTTATTTCAGGAAGATTTGACTGCTTTGTGATTAGTTAATGTGGAGAAGAAGGAGAGAAGAAGAGGAGGAGGAGGAGGAGGAGGAGGAGGAAGAGGAGAAGAAAAAGAAGAAAGGCGCTGAGAGGAGAACAAAAAACAGAACAATTTCATAACACAAAACCCAATAATGTCATGAACCTTTAACCAGCATCACCCCGCCCTAAACCTACCGGGGTGAGGGCGGTGCGAGGGGCGGTGGGGCGGGGCAGTGCTTGAAACGCCTCGGCACTCATCCATCTCTGGCTCCAGGCGGCGGTAATGCCAACACCACATTGTCTGCCTACCCCACACTGGCCTGGAAAATAAGTAGCCTTATAAGTATAGTGGCAGAGTATATGAGAGGTTTCTAAGTATACGGAAGGGAGGAATGGTATATAGGGAGGAAGGGTTAACCACGAACTCCTAATTGAAAGGCACCTGTGGCGAAATGACTCCATGGTGTGGGCGAAATGGCATGTGGACGAAATCACCAGATACCGTTGAGCCTTATACTGTTACGCTTGTTTACGACGGTTCAAACAAGGAACTAAATAAATGTGAAGACAATTAATGAACAAACCACCACTACAGACTGCTAAGTGCTGCGCTGGATGATATAGGATACTTTGTGTACCTCTCTTACAGTCCTTCACTACAAAATTTTACCCTTTCCTACATGCCAACACGCTAACACTCACCGCTACACCACTTCTACATGCCTACACGGTGATTACTTACAATGATATCTGTACTTAACCTTCCGCCATGCACTGGGTATCTTTATATAGAGTTAAAACACGTAGATACACAGGCGTCTCTACGTACCAAGGCCCCGGAGTAGAAGCCCAGCCCGCCGTGCCGAGGGAGCCATCTTCATGTAAACACTGAGGACTACGAACCTAATATACAAGGATGAATTATTTTCCTCGTCTGTTTATGGTAAATTTACAAGTGAGGTGCTACAGATAAGTGTGTTAAGATGAAGGAGAAATAATATGAATACTTAAAAATCAAATAATCCCCCCGATCTAAGAATCTATACATATAGTTCTGCTAGGGTCAACGAGAGTGCTGCTCCTCTCACCAAGCAGCTGCCGTGACCCAGGATTGAACTCACAACCCTTAGGTCACGAGCCGAGCACTGTACACCAGACACACCTGGACCCACAAGATAAAGAGTAGAAAGAGGATTTAACACGTGATACAAAGCAAGAAGTAAAGACGAGGCTTGTTTCTCGAAGACTTACACACACACACACACACACAGTAATCTGATGAATGTGTATCTTTTTAGTATAATCATTATTTGCATTCCTTATCATTATCATTATTATTATTATTATTATTATTATTATGAGGATGATAACGATACGTACAGTAAATAAATAAAACACACATCATTAAAACACATAATCAACAAACAGACATTTATTGCATATGAACAAATATAATATAAAGAAAAAAACACAATTAGTCCATAACATACATTTCTCTTATTAACCAAACCAAAGCAGCGAACTATATATAGGTCAAAACTAGGTCAAGGCAGGTCAGAGAGAGAGAGAGAGAGAGAGAGAGAGAGAGAGAGAGAGAGAGAGAGTCCAATATAACCCAGTCCTCCCTTCCCTCTAATGCTGTGTCCTTAACTAACATAGGAGAAGCATAATACCAAGCAACAGGCAAGGCAACTCTTATTAAATGGATGTAATAGTGTGTTTGGGTGCAGCTACAGCGATGAAGCTTACTCAATACATAGATTTGAAGGTGATGGTTGTAGTAGTAGTAGTAGTAGTAGTAGTAGTAGTAATAGTAGGAAGAGGAAAAGAAGTGTAGTAGTAGTAGTAGAACATAAGAAAGGAGGAGACTGCAAGAGGCCAGTTGATGACCTACACGAGGCAGCTCCTTGTCTCCCACCCTTGGAATAATCTAATATTTATACATCCCACCTGTCATCCCTATCCATACTCTCATCCAACCGTCTTTTAAAGCTACCTATTGACTCACCACTTACTACGTGTCTACCCAGCCTATTCCAATCGTTCACCACTCTGTTAGTGAACCAATATCTACCTAGGTCTGTCCTGAATCTAAGTTTTTCTAGCTTGTACCCATTTCCATTTTCGATTGGAATAGGCTGGGTAGACACGTAGTAAGTGGTGAGTCAATAGGTAGCTTTAAAAGACGGTTGGATGAGAGTATGGATAGGGATGACAGGTGGGATGGATAAATATTGGATTATTCCAAGGGTGGGGGACAAGGAGCTGCCTCGTGTAGGTCATCAACTGGCCTTTTGCAGTCTCCTCATTTTTTGTTTTTATGTTCTTATGTATTGGTAATAGTAACTGTACTATTGAAGTAGTCTAATAATGGTAGTAATAAGCGTAATGGTAGTGATAATGGTGTAAATAGAAGAAATAAATAAAAATAAAAATATTTCACTAGTTTAACCAATATTAGTAAGAAGTTTCAATGGCTAGAAATATAATCATGAAAACAATAGCTATAGTACTAATAAAGGTTTAAGAAGCACAAATAGTATATATAACAAATTTTAACACTAAATTATTGTAAGCAGGAAGCAAACATTATATTGAGCATTATTATATTACTTAAAACACCGTCTACAAAAATATACATTATAAGAGAACGTTATACATATAAATGAACCTCTATCTCATTACGTATACAACAGGGGGGGGGGTAATGATAGTCAAATGAGACACTCTAATTACAATGGTAGTCTAATGAGGTGTAAGGATGATTTAATGAACATAACTAATATAGAGTAATCTTATAAATACTAGATAGATAGTTAATAGACAGGTTACTTGGTCTAGTATTAAAGTATTGAGGAAACAAGTCCACTGTTGTTTTTTTTTCTACATCACAAACCGTTGGCGCCAATAGACTTTATGGAGGCCTTTTAAATTAAAAGGGTAAGGCTAAGGGAAAAATAAATTAAGTATAAAAAAAAAAATCCCGCTTGTCGCCAGACCCTGTATAGAGGATAGTAGGAGAAAAATAGACATTGGGGAAGTCCAAATTAGTGTGAGAAGTGTCTTGACACTCCTCTTTTGAAAGAGTTTAAGTCATAGGCAGGTGGAAAAACAGACAAAGGAAGAGAGCTCCAGAGTTTACCAGTGTAAGGGATGAAAGAGTGAAGATACTGGTTAACTCTTGCATTAGGAAGATGGACAGAATAAGGATGAGAAGTAGAAAGTCTTGTGCAGCGAGGCCGCGGGAGGGGGGGAGGCATGCAGTTAGCAAGATCAGAAGAGCAGTCAGCATGAAAATAGCGGTAGAAGATAGATAAAGAAGCAACATTACGGCGGTGACTTAAAGAGTGAAGACAGTCTTGCCCGTTATTTGTCGTAGGTTTAGATTAGAACGCTATCAACTTTGTTTCCGTTCTGCTAATTCTCAATACTTTAATAAAAGACCGAGTAACTTAATTTGTTTATTACCTATCTATCTAGTATTTCTAAAGTGTCCTCTTAATTAGTTATATTCGTAAAGTCATCATTACAGAGACATTATAACTATTTAAGACACTGTTGGATATATTGAACTTAAGTCTTATATTATTTATTTTATATTATGGCACCAAGTTGTCTATATAAGTAATCAAGCGAGATTCTTTCCTTTCACCTGTGGCATCGAGAAGTAGTCAACATACTATTATTATTATTATTATTATTATTATCATTATGGCGTGAAGAAGTGCATAGAATAATCACACATTTTATATATTCTTCTTTTCGTCACTGAAAAACTATGGAAATTATTATGCTAAAAAAACAACTATAATTTCCCGCTTTCTATGTCGTTAATGGGTGACGTCAATAAAATAAAAACAAAATAAAAAACTATATATATCCTGGTTAACATTGAAAAAAATATATATTGCAACAAATTTACTCCTGTCCTTTACGTCATAGTCATTAAAAACAGACATAGACAGACATATAGACAAAGAGACAGACGGACGCAGGAGGAGGAGGAGGAGGAAGTGATGAAATTAGACCATTATCAGGAAGGCGAAAAGAGCAGAAAAAAAGAAAGTGAAAAAGAAATAGAAAATCCAAAAAGAAAAGATAAGAAAAATAAGAATAAGAATTAAAAGAAGAATAACAATTTATGCTTTAGTGTTGGGCTTCCATTTGGGGTCAAAGTTTTTCTTGAGTCCCTGCCAACACTGGAAGTAATCGTCGTCCAACTTGTCACACTTCTCTTCCCCCCAATCAGTGAGACCCAAACCCAGGCACGTCTCAAACATAAACGACTGAAAAACACAAAACAAAAACACATCAAGGATAATAGATAATAGGTATGAAGAAGAAAACAAAATACTAACGGGTTCTAACGTAAACGACTGAAAACACAAAACAAAAACACATCAAGGATAATAGATAATAGGTATAAAGAAAGAAAACAAAATACTAACGGGTTATAACGTAAAATAAACACAAAACAAAACAACATCAAGGATAATAGATATAAAAAGCAAACAAAATAACTGGTTCTAACGTAAAATAAACAAAAAACAAAAGAAAGATGTTTAGAATGAAGGCCATAAAAGAAGAAATTATGTCAAAAATGGCTATTACGAAAAAAATAACAATGAAAAAACAGTTAAAACAAATATAACAAATAGGAAACAATATAAACACAACAAACGAAAAAATATAAACACAGACAAGACCTATATTTCCTCTCCTCACCTGCGTCCCATCAGCTACTCTAACCGGCTTGAGTTCCCCCGTCGAGGCAGCATCGAAGCACAGCGCGTCAGGTCCGTGGGGCGTCATCATGGAGTGGAGAGAGGCGCCCCCAGGCTGGAACCCATTTTCTTTCGCCTCATAATTACCGAAGATCAAACCCATAAATTCAGTCATACAATTACCTGAAGAAGGGGAAGACGAAGGGATTGTTATTGTTGTTGTTATTGTTATTTTTATTATTATTATTATTAGTAGTAGTAGTAGTAGTAATAATATCATAATTTGCATCATAATCATCCAGTACTCTCTCTCTCTCTCTCTCTCTCTCTCCCCAATACATACGGTGGTAGTAAGGCGGCCTGAAGGTGTGGTCTTGCACGGCCCAGCGAGGAGGAAAGATTACGAAGTCAGCGATAGCAACACCTGGTTTAGCGCTGGGGCAGGTAAGCACAGTGAAGATAGATGGGTCCTGTAGAGAGAGACATACACACATACAGACATGGGTAGATAGATAGATAGTAGTAGTAGTTATTGTTGTTGTTGTAGTAGTAGTAGTAGTAGTAGTAGTAGTAGTAGTAGTAGTTGTAGTAGTAGGTAAATATATGCCTTTATACAACAACAACAACAACACGAAGAAATAATATATGATAAGATATAATGAATAGAAAAGTAAAAGAAGAATGACAGTGAAAAAAAACTACGAAGAAAATAAATATAGAGAGAATAAAGATTGAGAAAAAAACAAAAAAACGAGTATATAAAGGGAAAAATAATAATAATAATAATAATAATTACATTGAAAAAAACACACACACACACACACACGTACGTACATACCGCATGATCGAAGGCTGTA
Organism: Metacarcinus magister; assembly: GCA_029783475.1. NCBI lineage: Eukaryota > Metazoa > Arthropoda > Malacostraca > Decapoda > Cancridae > Metacarcinus > Metacarcinus magister. The sequence goes on along the minus strand of JAPQNM010000037.1, from coordinate 5,815,793 downwards.
GCGTTGATAACCATGAAGTTCTTGAGGTTATACTTGTAAGGTACATAATTACCATGCCAGGCTACCACATCGAAGGGAGAGTGACCTTGAACAGACTCAAACAAGTGTCCCTTAAAAAAAAAGAAAAAAGAAAACGAGGATATAACAGAGAATGGGATAAAAACAATATTAACTTAACATCTATTTATTCATTTACTTATCAATTTATCTTTTATTTATTTATTATATAGTAAATAAGTGAAGGATATTACCTGGTACTTTGAAATGACTCTGTATTTGGTGACTTCTATATCTTCATACCAAGCAACTGGCGTTAGGAAGTCACGTGGGCTGGCTAGGCCGTTGGCGCCTGGAGGAGGAGGAGGAGGAGGAGAAAGAGGAGGAAAAAGATGAAGAAAGAAGAAAATGAGGTTATTATTAGTTATCTTTTAAGGATAAATAATTGTTGGGTATTATCAATTTCTCTCTCATTCTCTATCTAATAATTTATCTCCAGTCATATAATTTAAAGCAAAGAAAGAAAGAGAGAAGGAAATGAGAATATAAATCGTTTACATTAAGTTTCTGTGCATGACTACGATTTATATTTGTTCATGACGTGTTATTTGTTAAATTTACATCCTGCTTTGTCATTGTTATTTCATCTTCTCTTACCTCCCTCCCTCCCTCCTTCTCTTCCTCTTTTCTTTCCTACTTCTATCTCTTCATCCTTTCCTCTCTACCTGTTTATTTTTCCTCCTTCCTCTTTCTTCCCTTCCTGTTTTTCCTATCTATCTCTCTCTTTCCTTCTTCCTTGCCTTCCTTCCTCTCCTTCCCTTACTGTTTTCTTTCTCTCCCTATCTCTCTTACTACCTTTCCTTCTCTTCACCTTCCCTCTCACTACCTCACTTGCCTTCACATCCTTGTTTGGTCTTTGCCTTAACACTCACACACACACACACACTTACCAATGGGACCAAGGTTAGGTAGGATAAAATGTCCATTGTACACCTCAAGAATATAGCCTCGAGTCGGTCCGCTGACGCCAACAGAAAACTTCATGCCTTGCTGGACCACGCAGATCTCATTGGGGGACACACGCATGCGCCCAAACTCCGTGGTGATGTCCAGAGCGCCTTGCTGGGGCACTAAAGGCGGGAAAAAGGATCCGATTGTATGTAATAGGATTGGATTGCATGTTAAGAGAATTGAATTATATGTTAAGGGAATTGGATTGTATGTTAAGAGGATTCAGTGTTAATATATGGAAATAAAAGTATGAGAAAGAGAGAAAATTTAAAAAAAAAGGAAAGATAGAAATTAGAGATTAAAGACAGACAGATAGAGAGAGAAAAAAAAGATGAATAATTCCATATCAACGAAGCATTGAAAGTATTAAAAAAACTCTTACATTAGAATTAGAATATATATAAACAAACACACATACACGCTAATAAATAAATCAAAAAAACAAAAGCAGGAGAGACCACCACGCACCGATAAGGAAGTCTCCATCACTGTTATACAAAGCCGAGTCACCCATCGAAGTATTGCACACGTATACATAGATGGCGCACCCGTTCCGAGCTAAAGGGTCACCAGCGCCACACACCGTTCGAAGTCCCGCCACGAAGTCTGTCTCCTCCTTCGGGATGTCAAAGGGCTTCCAACGCAACTGCAGGAGGGAGAAAGGTAATGTGTTGTTTAGGGAGAGAAAGAACATGGGTTTCATCTTAGCTGTAGGAAAGAGAATGATAATGAGTTTTTAGAAAGAGAGCGAGAGAGCGAGAGAGAGAGAGAGAGAGAGAGAGAGAGAGAGAGAGAGAGAGAGAGAGAGAGAGAGAGAGAGAGAGAGAGAGAGAGAGAGCATATCCCACCTGCCTCTCACCTGGTTAGGGTTGGGGTGTCGCTTCCTGAAATCTGCCTCCATGTACGAGTGTTTGAGAGGTGCAAAGGGCCGGTGCATCACGGAGGGTCTGATCCTGTACAGCCATGACCGCCGGTTCGACTCCCTTGGTGCTGCGGGTCAACAAAGGGATCAATAAGGTAAAGAAAGATGAGGACTATAAAGAAAATAAATAATAATAGTAAATAGTGTTATAGATGTAATTAGAATAGTGATTAAGGTACATATACTACTACTATACTACTACTATTATATATATTACTATCAATATTACAATTACTACTACTATTATTATTACACCCTAAACACACTTATATCCAACATATAAACACATATAATTAACATCACAATTTATATACCAAATCACAAACAGCCTCGTAAGATAAATAAATAAAATAAAATAAATAAATAAATAAATAAATAAAAAATGAAACTAGACGAAACTAGGAAAATAAAAAAAAAAAAAAAAAAAAACCCAGTTAACATTGATGGAAAAAGTGTTTAGTGTGTTCCTGGTGTTAATTGTTACTCGACTCACCTGTAAACGCTGTCCCTGAGAGCTGCTCCGCGTACAGGCCGTAGGGACACACCTGGGGGCTGTTCTGTCCCTCAGGTAAAGCGCCAGGTAAGGCTTCAGTGGCGAACTCAGACCCAAACCCACTCAAGTACTGCAGGTGGAAGGGAAAGGATTGTTATTATTATTATTATTATTATTATTATTATTAGTAGTAGTAGTAGTAGTAGTAGTAGTAGTAGTAGTAGTATAATTCCTCTTCCTTATCCTACTACTGCTACTACTACTTCTACTACTACTACTACTACTACTACTACTACTATTACTACTACTACTACTACTACTACTACTACTACTACTACTACTACTACTACTACTACTACTACTACTATTTACTTGCAACTCACACGTACAGGAAGAGAGAGACAAGACGTATGTGTATGAATGTATGTATGTGTGCGTGTGTATGTATATGTATGTATGTAAGTGTGTTTTTTCTTTTTCTTTTTCTTTTTCTTTTTCTTCTTCTTCTTCTTCTTTAATGTTATGACGAAACTTGTTGACGTACACAATGACCTTCACTCTCTATTTGTCTGTCTATTTGTCTGTCTATTTGTCTGTCTGTCTGTCTGCATGTAAGTACCTTCACTCTCTATTTGTCTGTCTGTCTGTCTGCATGTAAGTAAGTCTGTCTGTCTGTCTGTATGTATGTATGTATGTGCGTATGTCTATCTGTTTGTATGTTGCCTTGATCTTTACAGTGACTCTTCCCCTTATGTCTATCTATCTTCGTAATCAGATGGAAGCACCACACGTGATAATAAATAGATAAATATACAGTAAGAGAGAGAGAGAGAGAGAGAGAGAGAGAGAGAGAGAGAGAGAGAGAGAGAGAGAGAGAGAGAGAGAGAGAGAGAGAGAGAGAGAGAGAGAGAGAGAGAGAGAGAGAGTATAATAATAATAATAATAACAAAAATCACTGAATAAGAATACAGTAAGCTTGCCGTGAATGTATAAATAATAATAATAATAATAATAGTAATAATAATAATACGAAAGCTGAAATCTAATGGATGGGATTAAGTAACTTATCCTTGAATTTGAATAAAAACAAGTATAAACAAAAAACCTTATATAATCCCAGCACGTGTGTGTGTGTGTGTGTGTGTGTGTGTGTGTGTGTGTGTGTGTGTGTGTGTTAGGGTGCAGATGTGACGGTAAGGTGACAGCAGGTAAGCCAGGTACAGGTGACTATTTATAATTAATAGTCTAAATTCTGGCAGCCTCCTCGGTTACTTAAATATAGAGTTAAGTATATTTTCTTATTCTAGAGATGACTTGTTTAAATTGCAAGATATATTTATGTTTATAATTTATGCAGAAGGAAATGTTTGAGTTGTTAAGATTATTCAAACGCACTGGTAGCTAGATAATGATACAACTGTTACCAAGTTCATCTGAAGTGTGTTGAAAATAATTGTTAGTAGTTTTGGATCATTTGAATAATTAAACCAATTGTTACACCATGTTTGGGAACCTTTACTTTATTAACAGTCAATACGATTAATTAAGAATAAATAAAAAGATCAAATAAAAACAAAAGACAGATATATAGTTATAAGAAATATTTTTTTTGCTTTAAACTTTTTTCTTCTTATTATTATTATAAAATGGATTTATTTGTATGTTATGAATATATGATTATTTAAACTTTTTCGATGATTTGAAGACTTTCGTAACATCAATGAAGAACAATGAATTGATATTAAACTTACGAAATATAACAAGACCTTCCAATGACGTAACTACATTTATAACATCGTAAATCTTTTTCATCACCAAAATAACCTAAAATTTGATGATACACGCGACAGATAAAAAAGAACCAGTATTCAAGTACACTTTATTTATTTATTTATTTATTTCGCTCTTTATTTTGTTTTTGTTTTGTTTTCCAGTGATTTTTATCTTTTTGTAGATATGGCACTGTTGGTGTGGGGTAGTGTGTGGCGGCGAGTACGTGTATAGGACGCAGCTGGAATATTAATGAAATAAGTGATGTGTTCGTACGTGTGCCTTGACCTTGACTTAACCTACTGGTAACATTGCATTACCAGTATACGTAAAGATTAAGATATTTATATATAATTAAACAAAGATTCATCCCTATTATAATAAAAGAGTTATCTAGCATCTACAACACACATACACACATACCTACATAAACACACATAACTACATTGTAATATCACATCTTATCTCACTACTAAACCTTATTTTTACGTATATTGGACGAAGGATCTTGAAAAATTAAATTAAATAAACTTCACATCTTCCTACCAACAAGACATCCTATATCCACCTCCTATTTTTTATCATATTTATCAAGGATAGGACAAGTCTCTTCTCAGAACTTAAGCTTTAATTCTCAGAAGACTCACACATATGAACAAACAAACCTAAAAAGAAGTTGAGCTTGTCTCCAATCAAGAAGGAAAAAAAATAATTGTATCAACTCTTAATATTATTCATCACAATATTAAGTCACTTTTTCTCTCCATCACTCTCACATTCTTTTATTTATTTATTTTTTTATTCCTTGTGAAGAATATTTGTGTTGTGTTGTCTTGCTTCGTGTTTAGGAAATGTTAGGTTAGGGTAAGGTAGGATATTGTAGGATAGGGTAGGGTAGGGTAGGGTAGGGTCGAGTAAGGTAGATGGTAAATGGTAGATGTTAGGTTAGGTTAGGGTAGATGTTTTAGTAATAAGTAATTAAAGTTTTATTTAGTGAACGGAGTGAGGCAAGGGTGGGTGGAGCTATAAAGTTATATTATTATAGTATTATAGTTTGTGGTGGCGGTAACTGTATTAATTAATGAAGTGTTGTGGTTGTATTATTATTATTATTATTATTATTATTATTATTATTATTATTACTATTGTTATTATTATTATAATTTTCATTACATTATTATCATTATTATTACTATTACTATTATTACTATTATCATCATTATAAGTATTTTTTCTTCTTCAAGCACGACACAAAACTGACAAGACAATAAATCACAGTTATTAGTGGAATATTAAATCAAAATAAAGCCGAACCAGCATGACTGTCGAATTCTCCACACACCCATCCCTCCTCAGGCGCCTAAACCTGTCTATAGGGGAGAGCGGAGAACGAAAAAAAAGCACGCGTGACCTCGCCTTTAAGTTGAGCCAAGGGGTAAGTTGAGCCACAGACTTTTACTCATATTTGATAAGCTGGACCAGAGAACTAACGCCATATATGGGGAAGCAATAGCACTACTCCAACCCTCCCCACATTGTTTCAAGCCTAGCACCACACGCTGATGAGCTGACCCCAACCCGAAAAAAATTGTGTATCTACTAACCATGTAAAGATTATTTTCAAAGCCTTGCTGAGTATTAAATTTTAGAGTAACACTAAACTTGTTTCTTTTGTTGTTTCATCATTTTCATAACTTTAAAAAAAATAACCAAGCATGGAACAACTTGCCCCATGGGGAGAAATAAAGCTGAAAGTGGCCTCAAGTATGCTTGAAAGATGGAATTTTCAGAAGACATTTTAATTTGTATTCATTACGCTTGTGTTTTAGAGATAACTTGCTTAAAGCGAAAAATGGCTCATCTTACCTAGCTCTCCCCTACGTATATTGTAGCTGCACCAGCCTCTCCAAGGACCAAGATTTGTGCTACAAAGTTTCCTCTATCACCTCAGGATTAAAATGTGCAATAATGACAGCTATTTTGATCTTAAACCTGTTCGACCAGAGCAGAGTTTATATACATTTTTTATATATATATTTCTCGCATTTATTGATTTTCATTTCTTATTTTTCATTTTTAATATATTTCACATATTTATTATTTTTTTCTTTTTATTATAACCATTGTTTCTGCTTGTTATATATATATATATATATATATATATATATATATATATATATATATATATATATATATATATTAAAAAAAAAAAAGACCAGTTTAGATAAGGTATTAAGTTACATAGGTAATACTATCTCCAAAAAAATCGTATGTTCATTATATTTCATCACCAAAGATATATTTTCAAAACTATAAATAACAGAAAACTATAAATACCAGATGTTTTTTTTCAATTTTTTATTTCGAAGCATTATTAGCCTTTGCAACGGCGCCATAAGGAAGTAAAAATTTTATCCACTCCTCTCTTAACATAATCAATTCTATTCACATCCAGTAATCAGAAGTCTTATGCGTGTTAATAAATATTGAACACGAATTACTGACTTCGTTTTCCTGCAGACACACTCAAACGCACTCAAACACACTCAATCGCACTCAAACACACTCAAACGCACTCAAACGCACTCAAACGCACTCAAACACACTCTAACGCACTCAAACACACTCAAACGCACTCAAACACACTCAAACACACTCTAACGCACTCAAACACACTCTAACGCACTCAAACGCACTCAAACGCACTCAAACACACTCAAACGCACTCAAACACACTAACACACTCAAACGCACGCACGCAATCTATAGGACAAGCTGGGAGAGAAAAACTTGATTTGTTGTATGCATTTTCATGGGATTTCCAGTTTAATTCAGTTCCAGAGAGAGAGAGAGAGAGAGAGAGGAGAGAGAGAGGAGAGAGAGAGAGAGAGAGAGATGGTAATTTCTACCACCACCACCACCTTGTCTACCTTGGTGAGCCCAGTCAGGTGTGTGTGTGAGAGAGAGAGAGAGAGAGAGAGAGAGAGAGAGAGAGAGGAGAGAGAGAGAGAGAGAGAGAGAGAGAGAGAGAGAGAGAGAGAGAGGTTATATTACCATCATTATCATTGCAAATTAAGTTAAATGACATAATATATATTGATAATAATTCAAGGTTATACACTGAAGAGGCTATCTAAAAATACTTATGATAATTTTTTTTTCTTTCTCTCTATTAATTTTTTTTATTACTTCGGCCTTTTGTGTATAAATGTATGTATTACGTTATTCAGTAAAATTTTGTATTGATATTACAAACCTACGAATTTACTGTTATATACATGTATTTTTTGTTTATTATTTGTGTATATGCTTTTGTTAATCTTTCTGTCGTAAATTCTTAAACTTATATTTTTTTTAATAAGTAAATATTATTCTCTTCATTTCAAATTATCTTTATT
>JAPQNM010000037.1:5763202-5803202 GCA_029783475.1 Metacarcinus magister | reverse complement strand
TGTGTTTACCTCAGCCTGGCATCTGATTACATTTTTAACGTTTTGGCGACGAGATGAGAGGGTGAGTGTCTGGCTCCCTTACTACACGGGGATATAAGGACATAATTAACCCATGCATAACCCGATAAATACCTGTAGTCATGTCTATACTGAGGAACCAACAGGGAGGTGAAAATTTAAGGCGCCAAAAAGATGTTAAGAAGTATATTTTCTCTTATTATTTCATTACTACGGTGTTAATATCTGCTTTACCTGTGTGTAGACTGTTGCTAAGGTTGTTTCCATCTTCTATGAGGCTTGTGTGTCGCCTCTATGTTGTATTAGAGACGTGAAAGGTGATACAGTGATTACAAGGTTACTCGTAGCTACCCAAGAAAATTAACTTCAATCCGTGTTGACAATTTTTTTCGCGGGTAATTTTATTTATTGACATTTTTTGGCGCGAAATAACATCACACTTCCGTAGGTTTATGTAATGATTGAGTTATAGGTTAAAAATGAGGTGGTAATGATCGTTTTCTTGTTAATTGTGTATATAATTATAGTAGTATGTTAGGCTATTATGTTATGAGGTTTAGCTGCTGTTGTTTGTATGTGTGTATGTATGTATGTCCTTGTGTTGTCAGTGTTAATATTACAAGCTCATTTTCGTAGTAGGAACCCTAATTAATGAGTATATACAACACTCTAGCAGTAAACATTAATTAATTACATTCTTACTTATGTCATAGATTGATGGTATATTGGTAATTATTGATGTTCCTTCCTGTTATTATATTCCGTATTTATTTCATTATTTCTTCAGTAAATATTCCACGTGAGGAAGGAGAATGAGAGGATAGGAATAAATGGAAACTTTTCTTTCATATTTAACTCCTTGGAAGAATTCTTAAAAAAACAAGTGTCCTATACAAATAAATATACATCAATAGATACTCAAAGGTGTAAATTTTCCAATGCCCTTTCAATTCTCTGTACCACTTAAATCCCCTAAACTGTATTGATATGATGGAAAGGAGTAAGAAGAAATATTAAAAAAGATAATATTAATGAAAGTCAAACTAGAGATAGAATTCAGCGTAAGTCTTATACGTGAATTTCCCTTGCCTTGCCTATTCTCTGTAATACTGAATTTCTCTGAGCTGAATGAAGATGGTTACACAAAAACTAAGAGGGGAAAAAAAATAAGACGAATAATGATGAAAACAGAGACATAAAGTATTCACAGGAAACGTGTGTGTGTGTGTGTGTGTGTGTGTGTGTGTGTGTGTGTGTGTGTGTGTGTGTGTAGTCAGTTAGTATTTAATGAGATGCCTAATTATAATATTCATCTACTATTATAATTAACCTTTTTCTTCACCTTAATTAGTATTTATAGTAGTAGTAGTATATGATTATTCCTTGTTTTACACTCTATACATGTGCTTTGTGAGTGTGTGTGTGTGTGTGTGTCTGTATGTTTGTGTTGGTGTGTATGTGCGTGTGTGAATGGGGAAAAAGAAACTGTGTGTGGTGTTGATGGCAATTAGTGAGTGAGTAAGTGAGTGAGTGAGTGAGTAAGAGAGTGTTAGTCACCTCACAACCATGGAGCTAGTAAGAAAGGTGAGTGAGAGTGTGTGTGTGTGTGTGTGTGAGAGAGAGAGAGAGAGAGAGAGAGAGAGAGAGAGAGAGAGAGTTAAATATCATTAGAGGTTAGGTCAGGTTAGGTATCTAAGTACACGAAACAATTTTTTTTTATATAGATTCTTGGTGTGATTTCTTTTAGTCTTTTATTTATTTTTTTGTCAATAATCCTTACCTGTCATGGAGGGGAGGAGTGGGGGGGGGTCATACCCAATTATTTGCGACGGGAACAATTATCTGATGCATTCATAAGACATCAAAATAAATCCACCATCAAAAATAATAGTTTTGTCTATATAGCAGTGTGAGTGAGGCGGGTGTACTTGTTGATATTTACTCATGTCAAACCGTATACGCTATACTTCCAATATTTAAACCCCAGGCAAACATATACCATTTAACCAACTCTTTTGAAGTATAGTTATAGATTTTAATGTGTCTATATAATGTTTTTTCTATTATTATTATTTCTTATTAATGCGTAGGGCTTATTCCCGTACCTATTTTACTGTTAGGTGAGCAGGGGTTACAGCGCTAAAGAAGGGCAAGGAGCTGCCTCGTGTAGCTCATTAACTGGCCTCTTGCAGTCTCCTCATTTCTTATGTTCTTATTTTGTCGTTCGAACCCAGAACATCTTGGTTGGAACTAAAGGCTAGCAATCCTTCCCTGTGTGTGTGTGTGTGTGTGTGTGTGTGTGTGTGTGTTTAGTTTGCTAGAAAAGATCTATATAGTATTCCATAAGGGATGATTTGTACACCTTCATCTACCTTCATCCACTTTATCATCCACCTTCACCCACCTTCATCCACCTTCTCACCCCCCCTTCCCCCCCCCCAGACATGCACCATGACAGACAGCCTGGGCAGCAAGAGTGACCACTCCGGCCACTCCGTGATCCATGGTGGTGTGCGTGCACGCATGGATGTGGTGTGTGTGGTGGACCTTATCTTCCCCGAACACCTCCACCACAGGAAGCGGGCGTGGGAGGAGGTCAAGAACAGCTGCTGTGCCGTTAGTGCCAACTGTTACCATATACAGGTGGGTGTAGGGGGGGGAGGTCAAGTGAGGTCAGGTTTTGGTTTGTGGTGGTTAATTGAGGTCAAACTTTAATTGTTTATATTTTATTGCGGTAGAAGGTGGTTGTGTGTGTGTGTGTGTGGGTGTGGGTGTGGGTGTGGGTGTGGGTGTGTGTGCGTGTGCGTGTGTGTGTGTGTGTGTGTGTGTGCGCGCGCGCGTGGAATGGTAGGTCAATTGAGAACACCTATATACCCATACTATATATTTTCTTATTATATTGACTTATAAAATTACCTTATAAAACACCTGTACAAAGTTAAGAATCACAATTACACGTAGGTAAATAGATAGACATATTTTCAAAGGTAGACTATTAAAAGTAAAACACAACATACGTCAAACAAACAGCAACAACAGGAGATGATGTATTTAATGACGTCAAAGAGGCTGTGTGTGTGTGTGTGTGGTTTTTTTTATATGTGTGTGTGTGTACGTGTGTGTATATAGGATCCTCTCTCTTGTGAAACGGAGACACACACATGAGTCAAGTTATGCGAGTCACAAGAAAAATTGAGTCACATCCTGTCCGCTGGTGGTGGTTTTATCTAGGTAGAGATACCAATATAGACTCCCGTGTGTGTGTGTGTGTGTGTGTGTGTGTGTATGTATGTATGTGTATGTGTAGTAGTAGTAGTAGTAGTGGTTATTGGGTTGAATAAATAAATAGTGTTAGTTCATCTATATAATTTACACCATTAAGTTTATATATTGAAAGAAAATATACATACATATTTTCATTTGTTCTGTTTAAGTTATGCTAAGGTTTATATCGTCTATTATCTTGACCTGTGGATGCAGAAGAGACATAAAATTAAGAAAGAGTAATAGAAAATGAATAGCTGGATTAATATAGATACTGGAACTCCATCTGTGGTTGTAGTATTAAACTGATGCTTAGAATGAGAGGAATACGTAATAGAATAAAGACTTAGAGGCTTAATAAACAGAGGTGAGCTGTGAAGATGTGTTATAAAAATGTTGTTTGAAATATACTTACCATTACTTACACCACTAGACTGTTTCAAATATACTTACTACTACTACTACTACTTTTTATTTTAACTATTTTTGACACCACTGTAGATTAATTTACTTACCATTACTTACACCACTGTACACTGACCTACTTACTACTTACTATACTTACACACCAACCTTCCCTTCCCTTCCCTTCCCTTCCCTTCCCTTCCCTTCCCTCACCTAGTTATCCAACCTTCCACTCACACATTGATGATTAAGACTTTACTTATTCATTTATTCATTATTTAGTTGTCTGTAACCTAACCTAACATGAATTATATTTCTTCAAGGTATCCATACATTTTTTTAATTTATTATTTATTTATTTATTTATTTATTTTATACTTCACAGAGAGACACACACATTTTGTCCTTCCATATTTATACGTACACACATATCCACACATTCATACACTCTTTATCCTTCCCCTACCCACACACACACCCACACACACACACACACACACACACACTCATACACACACTCATACATTATATCCTTCCATCACCCACCCACCAACACACACCCACACACTTACACACACATACATACATACACCCATACTTACCCCAATACACCCACCCATACACACCCACACACACACTACATACACACCCCAACACACACCTTCCCCTACACACACACCACACACACCCCAACACCTACCACCACACAACCTAACCTAACCTAACCTAACCTAGCCTAACCTAACCTAACCTACACCTAACCTAACCTAACCTAACCTAACCTAACCTAATCTAACCTAACCTAACCTAACCTTACCTTACCTAACCTAACCTAACCTAACCTAACCTAATCTAACCTAACCTAACCTAACCTAACCTAACCTAACCTAACCTAACCTTTACCTCCCTACCACAGTTTGAGAAGCTTGATTTCGGGGAGACCAACGTGCTGGACCAGTTTTACAATGCAGATGTTGCGATTGTTGACATGTCGGTCAGCTTACAGCAACACTCTCTCTTCTACCACCTGGGAGTGCGGGAGAGTTTTGACATGAAGGAAAACATACTACTATACAATGATAATGATTCTGAAGTTACGGTCCCTCTTAAGGTAGGTGTGTGTGTGTGTGTGTGTGTGTGTGTGTGTGTGTGTGTGTGTGTGTGTGTGTGTGTGCTGGTGCCTTCTCTGTTTATATATATTTGATTTTTATTAGTAGTATTTTTTTTCTATTATATTTATTTTTTTTTATATTGTGTTCGTCTATTTGATCTATTTATTGATTTATTTATGTATGTATTTATTTATTTATTTTTTTTTTCTTCGGTCGGTTGGTAGTGTTATTAGTTAATATTTTGGTTTGGTTCTCTGTGTGTTTCTCTCTCTCTCTCTCTCTTTTTTTTTTATATATATTTTCTTTAGCATTCTATAACCTACTTTCCTAACAAGCTCAGTCATCATTCTTTCACCCTAACACATCATTCCTCACCCTAGCTTTACTTAAACCTATCTAACCTCACCCTAACAACCTCAGTCATCATTCCTTCACCCTAACACATCCTCCCTTCACCCTAGTATCCCTAAACCTAACCTAACCTAACCTAACAACCCCAGACCTCATTCCTTCCCCCTAACGACTCTCTCCTCGTTACAGTTCTCCTGCAGCAACTACGTCTTCATCTCGTACCGGCTCCTAGACACTGGGCAGTGCGTGCTAACCGATCCCAGTACACGCATAGGGGCCGAGGACACCCTACCTTCAGAGTCCCGAGTCCTGCTGTCCACCAAGCTACGCAGACACCTTCAGGATGTTGAAATACAGTCTAAGTAAGGAGGAGAGGGTGTTGGTGTGTGTGTGTGTGTGTGTGTATTTACCTAGTTGTATGTGTGTGTTTGGTTTGTCAGTGAAAAAAGAAAGGGTGCTGGTATTATGTGTGTGTGTATGTGTTGTTGTGTGTGTGTGTGTGTTCTATGTCTATGTGTGTGTGTGTGTGTGTAAGGTAAGGTATACTTGAAAACTTATTTGAGTCTCCCAGGATTTATGTAGTTTCCAGAGAAGAAGTTTATAACCTAATCTACAACTGTCCCCTCACACTAACACCCACAATAACCTCACCCACACCCACCACAACCTCACCCACACCCACTACAGCCCCACCCCCACCCACCATAACCTCACCCCTATTCACCCTCAGAGCACACATGAAGGAGAAGTTCCTAGCGGACTTGAGGAAGGCGCGTGACGTATTCTCGGGCGAGGAACTGAAAAAACAACTGCACAACCTGCGCCGCCGCCTGGACGACCCCAACATACTATCCATTGATGTGGTGCTCAACATGCTGATATCACTAAGGGAAATACAGGTGAGATGGAAATACAGGAAATACAGGTGAGATGGAAATACAGGAAATACAGGTGAGATGGAAATACAGGAAATACAGGTGAGAGAAATACAGGTGGAAATACAGGATAGATGGATAGAGTGTAGAAGTTTTTAATAAGATGTGGTAATGAAATGTTAGATAGCTTATTTTAAAGATAGTTAGGTTAAGTTAAAGGTTAGGTTAGGTTAGGTTAGGTTAAGATACAGGTGAGGTGAGGTTAGGTTAGGTTAGGTTAGGAGAGGTGAAATGAAATGATAAATAGATAGAGTATAGAATTTTGAATGATATATAAATGAATGAATAGATGTAGATACAGGAAAGTGAATAGAGTGATGAGATGTGATGATAGATGGATAGGTTGAAATACAATTGAGGTGATGGATGGATGGATAGAGTATATATAGAAATTGTAATGAGTTGTAATGAATGACTAGATTAAGATACAAGGGAGGGAGAGATGGAAGGAAATAATAGATGGATAGATAGATTAAACTAACTACTCGATAGATAAATAACTAAATGAAATATTGAAAAAAAATACAAAACTAGTTAATGAAATACACACAATAAATTAATAGGAAAAATAATAGATACTTAGATAGATTGAATAGCGAGACTCATCCGTTGTCATCCGTTCCAGGACTACGATGCGATGGTACACTTGGTGGATGACCTTAAAACTATCCCCAACCGCAAGCTATACACCAGCACACCCGCCATCCGTTTTCTATATGGATTTGCTCTTAACAGGTACGACATCAAATTTACATGTACTGATTCGTCTCTTTCTTGGAATTATTTTTACTTCCTCTCTTTTATCTCTCTCTCTCTCCCTACCTGACTCTTTCTTTTCTCTCTTTTTTTTATTTTTAATCTAGTTTTTTGTTATGTGGAAATGTTTACTAGTACACTGCTCCCTCCTATTTTGTGTGTTCCAATTTTGCGACTGAGACCAATCTGCATCTCGTTAAGTCCAGGTACAGTAATATAGTCATTTAAACTAATTTTCCTATTGATAATGATAATGTTTATGTTGTTCTGTATTTGTCTTTATTTTATGATGTATAATTACTTGTATTGTGTATAAACAAGGCCAAAAATATGACTAAAATCACCATAAGGTTAATGATTCCAATTTTACGGCTTGAAACGTCGACCAAATTCACACAAAATTGGAGGGAGCAACACACACACACACACACACACACACACACACACACACACACACACACACACACACACACACACAGCCTGGTACATACATAACACAGTGTCCCCTCAACAGGCGTAACATGGAAGGGGACAGGGAGAAAGCGCTGGCAGTCATCACCCGAGCACTAGAGAAGAAGGAGAATGAGGTCCCGGATATGGTCTGCCTCTGTGGACGCATCTATAAGGTAAACAAAGGTCATGGGTGCTCAGATATTAATAGATATATATAAAGATAAAAAGATATAAAAAGAAAAGAGTAGATGAGTGTCGTTAAGTCTCTCGGGTTTTCTTAACTTTATGCAGAATTTTCGTTAGGTTAAAATTTGACTTCCTAGACTTATTAAGGTATTGTATTATTTCATGTCTTGTTTTTTTCGTTTTTTTTTCCTCACTATTATTATTCTAGCCAGTAAACATCTATACTTATCTATCTATCTATGTCTACAATCAGCCATCACAGCATCACACATTATCAACAACACTTCTCTCCCTCCCCTCTCCCCCCGCAGGACAAGTTTGTAGAGTCCCAGCACACAGATCAAGAGAGCCTGCACAACGCCATCTACTGGTACCGTAAGGGGTTTGAGGTTCAGCCCAACGAGTACGCCGGCATCAACCTCGCAACACTCCTCGTCATCGATGGCAGCGACTTCTCTAAATCATCCGAACTACAGCACATAGGTAGGGTATGGGTATGGGTATGGGTATGGGGTGAGATATTTGCTGTTAGGTTAGGTTAGGTTAAGTTATCTGTACTGTTAGGTTAGGTTAGGTTAAGTTATCTGTACTGTTAGGTTAGGTTAGGTTAAGTTATTTTGTACTCACTCCATCACTCACTCATTCACTCCATCTCTCACTCACTCCCTCACTCACTCCTTCACTCCCTCACCCACAGGCATGGTCCTCAACAATCTGATCGGCAAGAAAGGTTCACTGTGGTCCCTCCAAGACTACTGGGACGTGGCCACCTTCTTCGAGATCAGTGTGTTGGCTGAGGACTATGGGAAGGCGGTACAGGCAGCTGAGTGTATGTTTAAACTCAAACCTCCCAACTGGTGAGTGTGGGTCATAGTGTGTTGTAGTTGTTGTTGTAGTAGTAGTAGTAGGAGGAGGAGGAGAGAGAGGTAGTGTTAGGTTGGTAATATATGTGTGTGTGTGTGTGAGGTTTTTGTTGTCTATCTATATGTATGTTAGGTTAAAAACTATGCCATTTCTGTTTAATGTCAAGGCAAAAATAGGTGAATCGTCTCATTATTACGTTATTCATGCTGTTATAAGTTAGGTAAAAAAAAATGAGGCAAGGTAAAATACAGGTAGAGATAATCAGTGCTTCCTCAGGTAACAATGCTTCCCTCTGCAGGTACCTCAAGTCTACTATCGGCAATATTATGCTGATCAATCGGTTTAGGAAGCGGCCGGAGGATTGTGAGGCGAGTCCCGAGGAGAAGACTTTTAACTTTTGGATCGAGTACTTTGTGGAGGCGACCAAGATTGAACTGGGAGACATGATTAGATTCCCTGTGAGTACTGGGGTGTGTGTGTGTGTGTGTGTGTGTGTGTGTGTGTTGTGTGTTTACCTAGTTGTGGTTTACTGGAGGGGAGTAATCTCATGGTATCCCGTCTCTGTATCCTGTATCTAGTTTCCTCTTAAAAGTATGCACAGTCCCAGCCTTCACAACTTCCTCGCCCAGTTCGTTCCATTTATCTACAACTCTATGAGGAAAATTGTGTGTGTGTGTGTGGGTGTGTGTGTTAGAATCCTTGTATGTTTAGGGAAATATTCTGTTATGTATGAGGGATGAAAATTTTCTTTGGGTGTAATTTCCTCGGTTTTATTTATTATTTCTTTATATTGTTTTGTTTATTTTATTTGCTATTATTTTTTTATTATTATTTTATCATTTATTGTTTCGGGGGAGAAAATATAACTTTTTTTGGGGGGTAAACGGTATTTTGAGAAAGCCTTTTGAAAAATATATATGAGAGAGAGAGAGAGAGAGAGAGAGAGAGAGATAATCAAAATACCAACTATATACACACTCTTTCATCAGTAATCCTTAACCCACCAACACACTTTACTTAACCTAACCTTACTTCCCTCCCCTTCCCCCCTCCCCAACCCCACAGCTGTTGATCCTAGAGCCGAGCCGCATGTACCAGCCTAGTTACTACCTGCCCAGCTATGTCACAGTCAACTTAGGGGCGGAGGAGAAGAGTTTGCAGCTGTGGAACCTATGCATTGAACAGATGAGGGGAACATGCCGACAAGTCCATGATTGGCTCTTCACGGCAGCCAGTATTAAGAGCATAACGTGAGTATTGTGTGCGTATGTGTATGTGTGTTTGTCTGTGTGTGTTCGTATTTTATTTTGTATTGGTTTTTATTTTCGTTTTTTCTTGCTCATGTATATATACGTATACATAATTTTGGTTGTCAGCTGCCACCAATATTAAGAGTATAATGTTAGTGTTGCTTTGTCCTATCTATGTATGTTTTTTTCAGTATTTTCTATTTATTATTATTATTTTTGCCTTGTTTTACTCATACACACAAGTTTACTGATACAAATCACCACCACACACCACTACCACATTAATACTACACCACCTCTTCCCTCCCTCCCTCCACACACCACTACCACACTAATACCACACCTCCTCTTCCCTCCCTCCCTCCCACACACCACTACCACACTAATACACCACCACCTCTTCCCTCCCTCCCTCCCACACACCACTACCACATTAATACAACACCATCTCTTCCCTCCCTCCCTCCCACACACCACTACCACACTAATAACACACCACCTCCTCCCTCTCTCCCTCCCACACACCACTATCACACTAATAACACACCTCTTCCCTCCTCTCTCCCTCCACACACAGGTTATACAAGAGGGATGAGAGAGCTGTGTTCCTGTACGTTCAAGAAAACTCCGATGACTTCCAGATGTTCTTCCCTTCGGAGCAGTGCCGCCTCACCTTCTTCAGGCTGGTGCAGGAGCTGACGGTGGACCAGAAGGGCACAGTCATGGACCTGGAGGCTGAGATATCGTCAGGACCAATACAGGTGAGCAGGTGTCAGCTACAGGTTAGGGGTGAAGGTGGTAGGGTAGAGTGTCAGCTGTAGATAGTTAGTTAGTGTCAGCTGTAGTTGGTTAGTTAGTTAGTTAGAAATAAATTGCTGTCACAGATTGGTGCATCAGGAAAGTTAGTATAGTTTTGGGGTATATACACATTAATGATATACTGTTAAAAAGTGGGATCCCTCAAATACACCTAAAACACATTCAAACACACTCAAACACACCCAAACACACCCAAAACACATTCAAACACACTCAAACACACTCAAACACACCCAAAACACATTCAAACACACTCAAACACACTCAAACACACCCAAACACACCTAAAACACATTCAAACACATTCAAACACACCCAAACACACCCAAACACACCCAAAACACATTCAAACACACTCAAACACACCCAAACACACCCAAACACACCCAAAACACATTCAAACACACTCAAACACATCAAACACACTCAAACACACCCAAACACACCCAAAACACACTCAAACACACTCAAACACACCCAAACACACCCAAAACACATTCAAACACACCCAAAACACACTCAAACACACCCATTCCATCCTACAAACACACACACACTCACCCCTCACCCTTCTTCCTTCCTTTCAGTATGAGTATGAGGTGGATGACGGTGGCAAGAGGATAGTGTTGGGTAAGGGCACATATGGGGTGGTGTATGCTGCCAGGGACCTTAGCACACAGATCAGGATTGCCGTCAAGGAAGTACCCGAGAAGAACATTGGGTGAGTAGATGTCTCCTCCTCCTCCTCCTCCTCTTCCTCCTCCTCCTATTTTGCAACTCACTAAACCTAACACTCACACTTCTTCCACAACTTTCCATCACCAGAGAGAAAGAAAGAAAGAAAAAAAAAAAGAGTAAAAGAGCACATAATCAGTAGTAGCCTAACCTAACCTAACCTAACCTAACCTAACCTTACCTAACCTAACCTTACCTAACCTTACCTAACCTAACCTAACCTAACCTAACCTAACCTTACCTAACCTAACCTAACCTAACCTAACCTAACCTAACCTAACCTTACCTAACCTAACCTAACCTAACCTTACCTTACCTAACCTAACCTTACCTAACCTTACCTAACCTAACCTAACCTAACCTAACCTAACCTTACCTAACCTAACCTTACCTAACCTTACCTAACCTAACCTAACCTAACCTATCCTAACCTTACCTAACCTAACCTAACCTAACCTAACCTAACCTAACCTTACCTTACCTAACCTAACCTAACCTAACCTAACCATTACCTAACCTAACCTAACCTAACCTAACCTAACCTAACCTAACCTAACCTAACCTAACCTAACCCTCTCTCCCTCCCCCATCCCAGTGAGGTCCAGCCTTTACATGAGGAGATCCGTCTTCACTCGGAGCTGCGTCACCGGAACATTGTACAATACCTCGGGACAGCCTCTGAGGACAGCTACTTCAAGATATTCATGGAGCAGGTGCCGGGGGGGTCACTCTCGGCTCTACTCAGGTCCAAGTGGGGGCCCCTTAAGGAGAGTGAGGCTACGGTTGCTTACTACACCAAGCAAATCCTAGAGGGGCTGAAATACCTCCATGACCAAAAGATTGTACACAGGGATATAAAAGGTGAGGTTAGGTTAGGTTAGGGTTAGGTTAGGTTAGGTTGGGTTGGGTTGAGTTGGGTTGGGTTGGGTTGGGTTGGGTTGGGTTGGGTTGGGTTGGGTTGGGTTGGGTTGGGTTGGGTTAGGTTAGGTTAGGTTAGGTTGGGTTGGGTTGGGTTGGGTTGGTTTTGGTGATAAGATAATAATGGTTTAGTGAGTATTTAGACATTTAATCACGTCATCATCTTATCTAAATCTCTTGGCTCTCTCTGTATGTGTGTGTGTGTGTATTTACAACTTGATAAATACACACACACACACACACATACACACAGGAAGTAAAGGGATTAAGATAAAATGATGAGTGTGTGTGTGTGTGGATGTGTGTGAGTGTGTGTGTAGGTGTGGGTCTGTGTGTGTGTGTGTGTGAACGATAACAATAACAAAAATAAATCCATTAAATAAATAAATAAATAAACATACACAACAAACCTTAACTCCATCTCATGTATGTATGTATATATATATGTACGTATTTATGTATATATGTACGTATATATGTGTTCTTCAGGTAATAACAACAATAACTAAATCAACATAACAAACCTCAACTCCACCTCATGTATGTATTTATGTACGTATATTTGTTCCGCAGGTGATAATGTTCTAGTCAATACGTACACGGGGGTGGTGAAGATTTCGGACTTTGGGACCTCTAAGCGTCTAGCGGGTGTGTGTCTGAGCACCGAGACCTTCACCGGCACTCTGCAATATATGGCACCCGAGGTCATCGATAAGGGGGCCAGGGGGTATGGGGCACCGGTAAGTACTTTGGGGGGGGGTGTGTGTGTATGTGTGTGTGTTGTTATTGTTGTATTGGTGTTAAATTTTCGTTTCTCCTATATCTTTTTCTCTATTTCTCTTTGTCTATCTTATTCTCTCTTTCTCTATCTTATTCTCTCTCTCTCTTTCTTTCTCTCTCTCTCTCTCTCTCTCTCTCATTGTTTTTGTTGTGTATTATTTTCTTGTTCTGATTCTATGTAGTATTTATATGGTTCTTGCTGTCAGGATTTCAGGTGAGATTAGGAACTTATACTTATCTTGATTATAGTTTATTATGCCACCTTATGTTTTTTTTTATTTATAGTTTATTATGCCACCTTATGTTTTTTTTTTATTATTATTATTATTATTATTATTATTATTTACAAAGATTGGATAAGGCAGCTGTTTTTTTTTTTTTTTCTCTTCTTTTTTCTTTTTTCTCTCACAGCTTAGATGATACAGTTATATATTTTATTTATTTCATTCATTTATAACTGTATTCATCCATTTTTATAGTCCTTTGTTTTTTTTTCTTTTCTTGAGTGACATTAATAATAAGCCTGTAATGTGACCTTCGATGTATATATATTTTATTTTATTCATTCATTTATTACTTTATTCATTCATTTATTCATATTTCTAGTCCTTGGTTTAGCTTGAGTCATAATACTAAGCCTGTACCTCTTACATCTACAATTCATTATTATTATTATTATTATTATTTTATTTATTTATTTATTTATTTATTTATTTATTTATTTTTTTTGTGATGTGACCTTGAATAACGTGTCCTCCCCGTCCCTCCCCCAGGCTGACATCTGGTCCCTGGGGTGTACTGTGGTAGAGATGGCCACTGGTAACCCCCCCTTCATTGAACTGGGCTCCCCTGAGGCTGCTATGTTCAAGGTGAGTGGTGGTGGTGGTGGTGGTGGTGGTGATAGTGGTGGTGGTGGTGTCAGGGTTTGTCAAGCAGTGCATCGCCTCACCAGTTTGCATTTCTCTGTGATATCTCTAGTCTCACACCTCTCACCACACCCTCAATTATTGCATTATGTGTGCATATTTATTTTGGTTAAGTGTGCCCTCTGCGTTATGTGATATGTGTGTAATATTTTGATTTATGTATGATGAATGGTGTACAAGTTCATTTGAGTTTTGTTAAGACAGTGAAGAGTACAGACTTTAGAGGTGCTTAGTCTGTGGCCTCTGTACCACCAGACACAGAATCACCAACTAGAATTAAAACAAGGCAATGTTATCATCAATCAATTCATAAAAAAAAACTGTAAGATGGAAGCAACATATACTATAAGACGAAAGTAGTATAAAGTATAAAGGTGAAGATGTTTGGAAATATTCACATAGCACATATATAAAAAAAATCCTGGCTGGTAAGTGAGTTAATTGAAATAAATAAACGCCGGACATTAAAGATCATATGACGCTACATTAAGCTAAAAGGCGAACGGCAGAGGCAAGGCAAAGTATGGGGACTGAATGAATGATTATTTGTAGTGTAATGTTGGTGTGTGTTTCAGGTTGGTATGTACAAGATGCATCCAGACATCCCTGAGGAGCTGAGTGAGAAGGCGCGCAGCTTCATCCTGCGCTGCTTTGAACCCGACCCCAACAAGAGGGCCACAGCTGCGCAACTACTGGAGGACACCTTTCTAACTGAGTATGTACAGCTGACTCACCTAACCTAACCTAACCTAACCTATAATATCAACAACAGAGACTAGGAGATCAATTTCTTAATCATATATATAGATACAGCAACTCCTTACCCTCTTATTCCCTTCCAATTTAGCATCATACCTTCCTTCCCTTCACCTCAGTCTGGGCAGGAAGAAAAAAGGCGCAAGGCTCACCAATCAACAGGAATTCTCACGTAGCATCTCAGTCCCGGTGGAGCGATCTATGCGGCCACACGGAGAGAAGAGCCGCCTCGCTAGCTCACCTGATGATGCGTGAGTGTTACCTAAGTCACTCCTCTCTCGTGTATTTATGTTACGAGACTAAATGAATGCTGGAAACCTTATAAAACCAGGGATGTGATGAATGTGGTGGTGGTGGTGGTGGTAGTGGTGATGGTATTGATTGTTTTCATTATTATCAGTGTATAGTGTTTATTATTTTTATGCCTGTTGCAAGTGTCTGTGTTCCATGAGCATCTTGTTGGTCTGGTCTCCTCCTCCCGTGCCTGTTAGTTGGTGGTGATTGGTAAAGAGTGTTGTATTGTGTTGTGTTGTGGAGTTGTAACTTATACTCGCTGTTACTCTGTCTTATCTTACGCTCAAGCCTCAGATAGTTAGAAGTTGAGGTGTTTTCTGGGTGACATCAATATAATAACAACATTGCTACTTGAACTTAAAATTAGACTAGATTCACTTGGGTCACATAAGAATATAAGTTCATTCTTGGATGATTTGTGTTTAGTTGTTGTCTTGGAAGTGACCACGTGTTAAGGAAATCAGTTATATAATGTTTAGTATTGCATTATGTTGTTATGTGTTGTGTGTGTGCAATACTTAACACCTTTACCCTCACCACCAGCTGTGTTATGTTCCCAGAGGAGGACTTACTTGCCTGATCAAACAAAAAATTAAAGTATCATATTATTTGGAGTTGTAATTTTGGCGCCAGATTTGAAAAGAGTTCCCCCTTACTTAGTCTTGCCTGCTCATCATCATCATATTATTATTATTCATTATTTTACAGGTGATAATTGACTTGCACTATACACTATATTATTTAATCAATTATTCTCCCCTACCAGATAGATAACACATAAATAAATCCTTTAATATTATTAGTCAACTAGTTTTTTCCTTGACATGCATTCTTTTTCAGCCTACATCTGTTTTCCCCTATTTTTATAACTTCCATTAATCATATTAATTCAAACTATTAAACTACAGCCTCGTACTAGAAGCTCAACTGATCCCATTAATAATATCTAAATAGCAGAATACATATTAGTCAGCTATTTATCATTAACAGTTAAAACCATGGTGCTTGCAGACTGTAGGGCCAGGAGATAGATCAGTCTTATAATAGGCTTGAACACTGCTTGAATCCTTCCCTCGTACACTGTAACTCTTGTACTGGGAATGATAACACCTTAAGGCTTCTATATCCCAGGTGTAATGAGGTGTTGAGAGAGGGAGGATTCAAGGTTAGGAAGCTGAGTAAGGATTGTTTTAAATGGTGATGGTGTGCAAAGGGAGAGGTTAATAATGGAGAATTGAGTACTATATATAAAGTGTTGTACTGTATTAGAGAGAGAGAAGGTACAATGGAATAGATACAAAGATATATTATAGGTAGAGGTGAGCGAGTGTCAGCCGTGCAGAATGAAAGACTTATATATATAGAAAGTCAGTGTTTATTTAGTATAATTCACTTACTGGTAGAAAGAATAGGATTTTTATTTATTCATTTATTTATTTATTTATTTATTTATTTTTTTCCGTCCCAGTCATGACAATCATTTAGTTAAGGGAATGTGACCTAAGTTGTCTCGTGGCCTGGTCTAGCTTATAGCAGCATCCCCTCCTCCCCTGCCCTCCCCTGACCTGACCTGACCTGACCTCCCTTGCCCTGCCCTGCCCTGCCCTGCCCTGCCCTCCCCTGCACACTCCCTTGCTGGGGTGGAACAGACCAACACACACACCACAATGCTTATCAAGAATTAGAAATGTTGTTTTATTACCTCATCAAAAGCATTACTTGACATACAAAACTAAAGACATTGATTGCTGGGTAAAAAGTCTTAAAAATATAAACTTTGTAAAATGATTGCAAGTTACGCTAATTCTCTTTACCATATTTTCTTTGTGCAAGCTTAAAATAAAAATCTAAGACGAAAACTTTACCTTCATAAAGAAAGAAAAACAACCTGAGATTATTGCAACTTACGCTAATTGTCTTTACCACTTTCCTGCATACGTACAACCATAAAATAAAAAATAAAAATATCCGAGAAAAAAAACTTTAACCAAAATCAAAATCAACCTCCGAGAAGTGTGTCTGTGTCTGTCCCACCCTGATGGAAGGTAATATAGAGCACAGGGAAGAGTCGCAAGTCCATCTAAAAGTACAAGTTAGCCCCTTAATCAGCTGCCTGACTCTAATTGTTGCCTTGGCCTGCTAGTGACGGGCGACTCTCTTGTTGTAGTGTAGAGCTCGGGTACGGTTATGGCTCTCGGTGCAACACTGCCGGCAGCCCTAGCATCTCACCAGCCTCACCATGCTCCTACCTCTCATCTCTCTCCTACTCCAGGTAAATGATGGCTGGTGATTTGTCTCTATCTCTCTACCTCTACCTATCTCTCTCTCTTTCTCTCTATTTCTCGTCCATTTTTTTTATTATTTAACTACAGTGCTCCCTCCAATTTTTCGACTGAGACCAATCTGCATCTCCTTAAGTCCAGGTACAGTAAAATGGTCATTTGAATCTATTTTCTTATGGATAATGATAATGTTTATGTTGTTCTGTATTTGTCTTTATTGTAGGATGCATAATTACATGTATTTGTGTATAAACAAGGGCGAAAATATGACTAAAATCACCATAAGGTTAATGATTCCAATTTTGCGGCGTACAATGTCGACCAAATTCGCACAAAAAATTGGAGGGAGCATCGTATCTACAAGCAACAGTTTAAAATGTTTTCCAGCTGTATGTGGAAGGAATGGTAATGTCATGTGTCGCTGTTTCCTGCCTCACACTCTTGACTTGCTCTGGTGTTGTGTTGTGGTGTGGTGTTGTGTTGTGGTGGTGTCGCCAGAACCATGTGAATCCAACCCTTTAAACATCACTTTCCGACCCTTCCATATGGTGTTTTTTCATAAGGATTGTTGTCATTGTGGTAGTTTGTTGTCCCTTCTGCCTTCACTTGACTTCTTGTATGAATTTTGTCGCCCTAAATATGTTTGTTTGTTAGTTGCTCGTAAACTTGAATTAAATTGTCTTTAGTGTGTCTTCCCAGCAACTTTGGTCTGCTGTAAATGCTTTCACCTTCATATTAATGGCTCCAGTTTTGTTATTTTGTTCAGCTTTTATCTTTTTTTCACTTTTTCACTTTTTTTCACTTTTTTTCACTTTTTTCCACTTTTTTCAGTTCCATATTGATAGGAAGTGATGCATTACGTAGACTATATATTTAATTAACAGCATTCTTGTGTATCTTATGAGTGTTATTTCCATTCAGATCATAGTGTTAGAGTTTCATCATCATCATCATCATCATCATCATCATCATCATCATCATCATCATCATCACCACAATTCTTCCTTTTCCTTGATTTAGATTCGTTTAATTTTTCCTTTTCATTATTTGCGTGAAGGTAACATTTTATACTTTCTTTCTTTTATTCAGTAATTTCTTTGTGGTTTCTTTTCACTGGTGGTTGTGTAGAAATAAATAAATAATAAGATAGTTTTCATTGGAGTTGATATACTTTCATAGTTTTCATAAGATCACATAAGGCTTGAGTCTCTAAATATTGTAGTGCATATTAGTCCTTCATTCTTAACTAAGCTTCCTCTGTTGACATGGTTTACACATCTATATTTTGTCTCGGGAGTTACATTGTATTTATAGAACTAGATTTTTCCTCAAGATTTATGTGACTAAAATAATAATAAATAATAATAATAATAATAATAAAAGGTTTATTGTGCAGCCCAAGAGGTGAAAATATACAATAGGAAGTGTACAATTAATAATAACAATAATAAATAATAATAATATAAAAAAATAATAATAAGATTAACAAAGTAAAAATACTATACCAGAGTGTGTGCGTGTGTGTGTGTGCATGTGTTTGTGTGTGTGCGTGTCTAGAGACTAACATATGTTTTCCTGGTGGTGGTATAACAGTTCTGTGATGACCGGCTCTGACCTCGATGACTCTCTGATGACCCGCCGCTCCTCCAACGGTGGTCTGCTGTCCCCCGAGGTGGACTCCCCCCGCACGGATGGGGTGAGTGTCAGGGGGAGGCTGGGGCGGGGCGGGGCGGGGTGGGGTGTGGAGCTGCTTGTGTGATAAGTGTTGTTATAGTTATGGTGGTTGTTATAGGTGAAGTTATTGTTGTTTGCTCCTGATGTGTGTATGTGTGAGAATAGAAGTTTGCCAGCATGACCGAGGAGAAAATTGAGACCAGAATAATTAGTGATACGTGGTGTATGCAGGTGTCTTTATTGGGTTCAACAAGCTTGTATGTAGCAGTAACCAATGATGACAGGACAGATACCAGCACTTGTGTATAAATGTTGTGATGCTTTGTATGTGTAGCATCTCCAACGACTGTGTGCCAAGCTACTAGTGACAGCACAGTGAAGTAGGAGGCAACACAACATAACATAGCATAGTGATAGAGCTGTGTGTTTGTCTGCCTTCCCTCAGGAGCAGGATGGGTTCTACCTCCTGAAGAAGGACTCCCAGCGCAGGATGACACTGACTAAGGTGTTGGTGCACGACCAGAGCAAGATCACACAAGTGTGGTACCACAGACTGCAGGTGGAACTCGGCACAGACAAGCTTCTCCTCACTCAGGTACGAACACAACACAACACACCACCCACCAGGCAGCACGGGAGGCACTTGGGGGGGAGGGATTTGTAATACTAATCATTTGTACTTGATATAGCTTGTGGGATTAGTCTTGTGCACCATTTATTTCAGTCATTGAATAGTTTCCTAGAACTTTTAGCATTTCTTGTCAATTGGTAAAGAGTGTTATGACCTGACTGGTGTTTGTGTGTCCAGTAATGAAAGTAAATAATAGAAGTCAAACAAATCATAATGTTCTTCATGTGTCAGGTGATAGACACCTTATTTATTTGTTGCCAAAAACAAATAACAAGGAAAGATGTAAAACTGTAGTTGTCAGCATCAATTTTTTTTTCCATACAAACAATTTTCAGTGAGAATTTGTAGCTTTCTGACTACATAAACAAGCTTTTTATGTGATATAAATGTGTAGAGAGGTGAGTGTTGACCAGGTTGAAGTAGGCTTAACAAGGTCCCAGTAAAGATGAGTCACCAACACTTTCATTGGAGTATTAAGTCGCCTCACACTGTTGTTATGGCCACAGGAACACCTGCAGAAGATCATGGTGGGGCTGCGGGACTTCATTCTCGAACACAAGAAGCTGCCCATCGAACAGGCCTTCACCACACTGCGGGAGGAAATTAACTATGAGGAGGCTGTCAACCAGATCAACCTGGCTCTCTACATCTTCCAGGATGCTGTGAGTGTGTGTGTGTGTGTGTGTGTGTGTGTGTGTGTGTGTGTGTCAAATTGTTTCCACAATATATTTTTGGATAGTTTTATTTTGCTATTCAAGGACATATTCTTAGTAAGCCTCATCACAGGAAACACAACCATTGTCCTTCCTTCCCTGACTCTACCGAGGAATTCCCAAAGGAAATGATTATCATGTATCCAAGTGACAACAGTATTTCCTTTCACAGTTTCCCAGTCTTGACTCACTCTTGTTACAGTGAAGTGTTTGTCATCATCTCACTCACACCTCAGGCATGCTACAGATGTTATATTACTTCCACTTGTTACTCACCTTCCCCCACACTGACTCATCCTGTCATGGCAGGTGAATGAGGTGCTCAAGAGTCACAGCATCAAGCCACACTGGATGTTTGCTTTGGATGACTTGGTGCGCAGCGCTGTGCACTGTGCCATTACTGTGCTCTCTCCAGGTGAGTTCAGGTGACAACACACCACCACCACCACCACCTTCAGTGTTGTTGGTGGAACATGGAAAATCTTGGAACCATTTATGTGTAAATTAACATGATACATTAAATTAGTCTATATTGTAAAGAAGAAAAAAAAAATCATGTTTCTTGTATCTGAATAGTAATGACAAAAGATGACAAAGCAAGGTTAGTTCTTAGTGAGTGTGTGTTCTGCAGAGCACGAGGAGCTGCTTGGCCCGGCGGAGGCTGTGGCTGCCGTGCTGGACCGGCCCCGGGATGTGGTTGAGGAAGGCAGCACCTCAGGAGTGTCCACCATCAACTCCACCAAGTCTGCCAAGCTGCTGCGTGACCTCCACCACTCCAAGCATTACCACCACCTGCAGGACAACTTCCAGGCCTCAAGGGTGGAGAACATCAGGTCAGCACTCTTAACACCTTACTCTCACTCACAGGTACCACTCAACCCTCCACAGGCTGCCTCACAGGTTGGTCTGTAAAGAGATGCCGAGCAAACCTGGTGATGGTTAACTGTGGTGACCAGTCAGTGTGTTCTGGGGTGAAGGTGAAGGCCATTGAAGTCTGACACACACTTGTTTACATATAATAACAGCATGTCCAAACACACCTTGAGGTATTACTTTGTTTTAAGTTTTGGTTGTTGAACTTGATAACCCGAAGGTAATGTTCCGTCTGTTTAACTCCTGCAACAACACTGGGAATGAATAACAATGAATGAGTGAATGCTTGAACATTCATTGGGTTGGAATGTTGATCATGAGTGCACATGAATGTTATCAAAGTATACATGCATAAAGTCTCCAATGTTTGTGTCCACCTTGCAAAGAAAAATAGTTCTGCCATACCTGGTGTAGTGTGTAGGTGTGTAGTGGTGTGTAGTATGAGTGTTGTTGTTGTTGCAGGTTGATTGAGGAGCTGAACCTCACAGAGAAGCGCTACACGGAGCTGGTCAAGATGTTTCTCTCGGAGCGTCAGGAACAGAGTCAACACTTGGCAGACCAGCTCGGTGTGCCCCTCCGTCCCCTCCTGGTGGGGGCCAACAACACTCCGGGGGGGAAGAGGCTGTGCTACGAGGAGGGAGGAGCCGCTCACTCCCCCTCCAGCACACTGGACTCCACCTCTAGTGCCAACACCATGACAGCAGAGGTGAGTGTGCCAGGCTGGGGCAGGTGCCGGCCCACCTCACCTCACCTGCTCAAATATCACATTCATTATTTGTTCATTATTCAAAGTACAAATATTGAAGTTGCTTTACTAATAATCCAAAGATGCAAGTTGTGGATACAGGAAAGTAATCCTGATGTGAATTATAACACAACATTAAAATGCATCAGTCCAATGGAGGTACATTCCAAGGCTGCGTCAACCCTACAACATTTATATACAATACAACTGTTCCTCCCTCTCTACTGGATTGATGAATACACATTTTTATTAATTAGTGAATGTTTTTACCACCTGACTTAAATATCGTACTTGTTTTCTCCCTGTGCCTGCATTGTTGAGTAAGTATGTGGAAGAAGAGTTGAAGTAGTGTTGGTGTTGTGTGGTATTGATGAGTCTCTCCTTCACTGCAGAGTGTTGCTGCCTCACCCTCCTCCCCCACCCTCCCCCAGGACTCACCCGTCGTACACATATCCTCCCGCAACATTGACATGGAGTTGGTTCTGTGGCTCCAGTCCCTCAACATTGACCGCGACGTTATCGACAAGGCAAGTATCGTCTCTCTGGTTTCAATAAAGGTTTAAGTTTCATTCACAGAACATGTAACCTTTAATACTTCAAACATTCTAAAAACTACACTAATTCACTCTACAACACTACATTCATCATCCTTCCATCTACTGTCCTCACACACACTCATCCACTCTCACTTCCAAACTCTTCTGAATCATCCACCAATACAATATCATCCACAAATAACAGTGGATTCAGATATTAAGTCAACATTTACCTGTATGTCACCATTTTGACAGTGATCTCACCGCACTTGTTGTTCACAGTTCCTTGCCGAAGACTACACCAAGGATGACGTCTTGACCTGGATGAACCGGGATGACCTGAGGCGATTGAGGATGAGGTGAGTGATTAGGGTCAGGTCACACACACACACCTTTGCTCTAGTGCCATGATTCACAGTGAGGTGAGTGACATCTTTCAGCCTCCACCCACTAACCTCCTCCCTTCACTTCAGGGGTGGTGTTGAGCTCCGCATTTGGCGCAGCATTGTACAGTACCGCCAGGATCAGGGGCTGCCTATCAACCCTTGGGAGTGCAGCAACAACAACAGCAGCAACAACAACAGCAGCAGTAATAACAATATCCGCAGTGCAGCTTCCCCCTCCACGGGCACTCCCACCAAGAACCTTCCACCTCGCTCCACCAAGTTGTAGCTCAGCGGCTCTTCCTCCCTCGGGTCTTCTTGCCATCTTCATATTCTGAACCCAAAAAGATATGAATATGTGAACTGTGATATCTCAGCTACACCCCAACACACTGAGGGCTGGCACGGGGCGGGGCCATGGGCGGGCTTGGGTGTGTGTGGGGGGAGGGGGGGGGAGGTGCCTGGCTTGGTGGCACTTCTCAGGCATTATTTGTTTTTATTCCAGTTGGTTCAGGTTACTGGAAAGTGTCCTCACCTAGGGCTTCCTGCACGTGTAAGAAGTGAGTGACAAGGGTAGTGGTGAATGTGTGCCCTGCCTGCTGGGGACCCTACCTGCTGCTGCTGTGTGGTGTTAGCAGGGCAGCAGGAGGACAGCTGTGGTGCTACTGAGTCCCACAACAATGCAGCAAACGGTTTACTCAATGTAGGACAATTAACGAAGCCTTAATAATTAGAATTTGCTTGCAATTACTGGTGCTGTAGCTGCCTTAACCTCCTGTTTGTATTTGAGTTTAATGCTTGTATATATTTTTTGATAGGTCTGTCGAAGGATTTTTTGTATAGTTAGTTAGTTGCCTTAGAACGTTACACTTGCCTTGACGGGTGGTTGGTGGAGTGTATGAAGTCATTTTTCTGATGTAAAGATAATACCTATTAACAATACTAGACTTGGAGGGAACAAACTAGCAGAGGTTTAGATTGTAGGACTAGAATCTGTAGTGTTAAATTTCAGAAGTTTAATAATATATATATTCATAGGTACTAATGTTGAATGCAGTTTAAAATATATATATAATAATAATAATAATAATAATAGCAGCAGGAGCATCAACTAAGAGCATACACACACACACACACGCACACACATACACTCGCTCACACGTACACTCGCACACACATACACACACACCTACACTCGCACGCACACGCACACTCACTCGCACATACACACACACACACACTTTAACCTCTTCCTGCCAATAACGCCAAAATGCATTATTACTTAGGACGGGCAAAGAACTATTTTTTTTTTTTTAGAGGGCCACAAAAATAATGATAATAATAATGAAAAAAAAATACAAGTTAAATATGTCAAACTTTGCACCCAAACTGACCTGTGTTAGTATGTTATTGCTGACCTCTGTGTATTGGACGAGTCACCTTCAACACACACTGACCAGCTGTGTTCTGGTCTGGCCGGGTGTGTGGGTGTGTGGGTGTGTGTGGTTCCTCTCGTCTCGTCCAGATAGAAAGGATCTGAAACATTAAGTTTGTGTTTAGTTTATTGAGCTATTACCTTAACACGTAGGATTTGTAAATATTCTTTGTTTAATTTAACTCAAGAGACTAGGTGAAGTGTATGTTTTTTTTTCACTTAGTTCTCTATTAAATGTTAGAAATATAATATAACTTGGCCAGAGGAAGAGACACTTGGAGGAGGTGTGGCCCAAGACTGTTGGATGTCAGTCTCCTGTCTTGCCAGTGGAGGGTGGAGTGGAGTGGAGTGGAGGGCAGATACTCTTGAATTCTCATCATCCGTAGATGGATAAATACTCTGGGGTATTGCATCTCATAGTGGTAATAAGACAAAACAGGATCACGGGGAAGGCCTTTCCTCCCGTGTATAAAAACAATTGTTGTAGTACAAATGAAGAGGCAAATGTTATATTAGTAGGTATGGCTTTGCACAAGGTGACACTAACACTGTATAGAATGCCAGCTTGTATTGGCCACTTCTTGTGTTGGAAGTAGCAGTGGTTTTCTTTGGCTCAAACTTATTTTAGCAAGAGATTATTATATTTGTAAATAATGTAAAGAAAAAGAAATACCTGTATATCGTTGAGGCAGAACCCGAACTCTCGGCTCCCAAGGAGAGGGAGCACCGGGCAGGAGTGGCTGCTGCCGCCGCCGCGGCGCCTGTGGGAGCCTTAGGGTCGGGGCGTCACGTGGCGGCACGTGGCTGCTTCCCAAGGGATGAAGCATCAGGGAATTGCACGTCCAATACCAGTTGTACTGCTTCAAGTAGTCCAGTGCCATGGGAGTGAAGAGCAGCAACACTGAGGAAGGAGTTGTGTTTTGCAATATTACTGTAGTGCTTCAAGCCAGGTTTGGTGAATACAATGCTCAATAATCTTGCCGACCAAAGCTACGATGACTATTTTCATCCAGGACTCACGGCTCTGCCTCGCCACAAGGACTGAGGTCAATCCTGCCACACCACATCACCAACATTATGATACATCCAGGAGAAAGTAGTGTGTTGTACATGTATGTGCTGGGCTGCATGTGTTAACTTGCACATCTATTTTGTTTATACATACACTTGCATTTGTGGCTACAAATGCACATTTTATTTTCATGTGATGTGGTGGTCCTGAGATGCAATTCTTCATCATAGTCTGAATTTGAGTAATTTTTCAAGTGCAAATTTACTTCTGAATTGCTATAATTTTTCAGTGCAAAGGCTGAATATGATTTATAGTGTAGATTTGCTTGTGTCAAAGTTTGTGTGGCACAAAATTCAACTCGGCACAAGTGATGAGGTGCAGTTCCTAAGTACTGGTGACGGCAGTTTGATGACATGAAATTAGTGCAACTAGAAGCAGTGCCACAAGACGGTGTGGAAGGTGGAAGGTTTGAGACTGTAAGGTGAAAGTGACATTACTTCAACACACACACACTCTCCCTTATCAATGAAATGGGATATTGACCAAAAGAATGTCACTTTTTCCCAAGCCACATGAGACTCGGTGCCTGACACAGCCGCTTGTGTGGCCACGCTGCTGGGGTGTGTTTGTTGGGTGATGTGCTGTGTGTTTGTTTGGGTTTGTTCAGGGATTTTATCAGACTTTGTGTGATGACATTCATGACAAAAAATGGGGAAAACAAACTTGTGTGAGACAGCTTATAATGTGTTCTGTTGAGTCAGCTAAAGTTTTAAGGGATTTAATTTTGTTTGGATTAGATTCATTGGGATTATTATTGGGATTATTTTTTTTACAAAATCTTAGTTAATATTATGTTGTAAGTCATCATTGTTGCTGACTCAACAGAAGTAAAGTAGGGCTTCCTGCAGAAGTTTACTGATACTGTAGGTCTGCTTTTTGGAAAGTGTTTCTAAAAGACTTGTGGAATATTTGGCGGTATAAGGTGCCAGCACAAACCTGTGTACAAAATGCTGATATTGTTCTCTTTTTAAGGTAGACTCATTAGTGGTAACAACACATGATTGAACCGAGTCCAATGTCTTGCAGGAACCCTAACCATGACTAACAAACACATACAGATCTGTGGGTGGGGCGGGGGCGGTGATATAGTGAGGGTGAGATCTGTTGTCTGTACTAAGAGTCTCGTGCACACATACTTGAAGGAGCCTCGCCTGCCTCAGGGCAAGGCTTCTACACCGTAATTCAACACAAATGTTTTATTTAACCAAATCTAACCGTACAACGACAATCAAAATAAACTTCTGTATCAAAATTGATTCCCATAATATGCTGCAGTATGTGAGTAACAGTGCATCCAGTCTTGTATTTTGATGCTGATGGAATCTCAGACTGAGGCTACAATAAATTGTTTCCTTGACCTGTTTTGTTCATCACTATACATACACCTCAACAAATAAATACACATACCTCTAAGAGTGGCCACGGATCCTACAAGTTGAAGGAGTAGACATACACCTGTGCCGGGTTCACCTTACCTGAAGGCTGGTTCATGTCCACGCACTACCTGTCCAAGTAAAAGGATGTCACTCACGATACAATCTTCTCTCTATCCCACACTATAACTTATATTTTCTCACTTATCAGAGGAAACGTGTTGCAATATCTATGCCACGATAAGTAAGACACATTCGTAGCTGAAAAAAAACAACCAAATTTATAATCATACACGCAGTGACAACTATGGTGTTGGTATGATGAACTCAGCTGAACATAACCATGGCTTGAAAATGTCACACCAATGCTACACCACAACAATAGTATATATAAAAAAATATCTGGACCTCTTGAAAGAATTAACACGGTAAGGTAATCAATACAAACAAAATAAACCCATAGAAAGTTTTGTTTGCAATAATTCATAAGAACATACGAATTGAGGAGACTGCAAGAGGCCAGTTAATGACCTACATGAGGCAGCTCCTTGTCTCCCACCCTTGGAATAATCCAATATTTATCCATTCCATCTGTCATCCCTATCCATACTCTCATCCAACCGTCTTTTAAAGCTACCTATTGACTCACCACTTACTACGTGTCTCCCCAGCCTATTCCAATCGTTCGCCACTCTATTAGTGAACCAATATCTACCTAGGTCTGTCCTGAATCTAAGTTTTTCTCTTCTTTTTTTTCCCGCAAAGTTGAGAAATCAATCATGTCAAGTATTTGATTAATGAGAGAAAACTTAAAACGTTTTGACACCTTGACTAAAGGAATGGAATTTTTGGATTAGTAGACAATTAAAATCTTTTAATGTCAAAGCGAGCCCCTCCTTCTCCTCCTCCCTGACCTCACTCACCCTAGACATGGGGGGGGGGCGGTGGGGGGGGAAGGGAGTCTGCAGAGGTAGCTGGGAGGACATTCCATCCCCAGCACATCACACATACCCCATTCTCCCCCAGTTCAACACCCTCCAGTCATGTAACCTTGAGGCCTTGTAACCATCACCCAAGCACATGCGTTTAATTTTTCGCTTTTTGATTCGAAGAAAATTCCCCAAATACCACACACCCTGACCCCATAAGATAAGTATTGGCCCACCTTGACCTTATATCAATGAATGACCTTCCCTTAATATCATATCCTTACTTCAGTCACTTGTCTTGCCAAAAATCAAAACACTAGACCTATCCAATTTCTTTTTATTTCCTCTTGTAAATCATCGCATTACTTACTTGAATATAAAATCACAACAACTTACTAATCATCAATCATTACTAGTTCATATATTTTGTTCTATTATTTATCATTATTTTACAGTGTACTGGTTGTCTGGAATACCCAAAATTCTTCCTTACTTTCTCTCTACCTTCTTAACTTTCTTCAAGCATGACTCTCAGTGGTTAGGTTACGGATGCCACACACACACAACCTCTGATTCAATATCCTCACAAAACACGGAATACATTAACCATAACTACACTAGCAAGTTCAAAATAATACAATAAAGATTAACTCTAGCTAATGGAAGTGTGCTTAGTATCGATATTAAGTGAAGTAATTATTGTATCTATTAATTGTGGGTGACTGGACTGGACTGGACTGGACTGGACGGGTGGATGAAAAGTTTAGTGGTTGTGTTTGAGGAGTGAAAAGGAGTGAAGGAACGTGTTTGAGAGGCGTGACGTGTTCTGAAAGCAATTAATGAGAGAGAGAGAGAGAGAGAGAGAGAGAGAGAGAGAGAGAGAGAGAGAGAGAAGGCAGCGGCCTACTCGTGGTGTCGCACACACCCTCCTTAAGTGCCGCAAAAAAAAAAAAGAAGACAATTCATGTGTGTATTTCCATCCAGAAACAGGCTAGCTTTCAGATAGAAGCTCTCCCGAAGAAGGGCCTCTTTAGCTAGCCTCATGTAATATATATAATTTATATTCCACCTATATATATATATATATATATATATATATATATATATATATATATATATATATATATATATATATGTATTATGTTAACTTTGTTTAA
Source organism: Metacarcinus magister (assembly GCA_029783475.1). Classification (NCBI taxonomy): domain Eukaryota; kingdom Metazoa; phylum Arthropoda; class Malacostraca; order Decapoda; family Cancridae; genus Metacarcinus; species Metacarcinus magister. Next base: position 5,774,577 of record JAPQNM010000037.1, on the reverse strand, counting down.
ATAAAAAAAAGAAAAAAGAGAGACTATTTACAGACAGTGATCCGCTTGTTCTCAACCCCTTTTTTTTCCTCTCTCTCTCTCTCTCTCTCTCTCTCTCTCTCTCTCTCCTCTCTCTCTCTCTCTCTCTCTCTCTCTCTCTCTCTCTCCAATTAGATTCTTAATTAATTTACGTTATCAATTAACTTTACAATTGAAAGCAACGCATAAAAAAATCCAAAAAATTCTCCGCATGCCCCACCCACACCCACCCACCCACCCACCCACCCACCCACACACACACGTCCCCGAGAGAGAGAGAGAGAGAGAGAGAGAGAGAGAGAGAGAGAGAGAGAGAGAGAGAGAGAGAGAGAGAGAGAGAGGGAGAGGGGCGCGGCAATCCATACAATTAGCACCTATTTGCTAAGTGTCTATCACGCTACTTGAAGGCGATTAGCTGACCTTCCTCCCACTTATCATTACCAACTTAGTATGTTTGAGCTCCCCCTCACACCCCTCTCACCCCTCAACCCTTCCACCTCCCACAAGCCCTCTGCATTCCCTCCTTCCTGCCATCACGCCCACGCACGCCCACACATACAGATAAACGCTTTGTCCTTTTACAGTTTTGGGATATGGCGTTGAGGATGTGATACGAGGAGTCTTGACGCATTTTCTATTCTGTGTATTGTGTGTGTGTGTGTGTGTGTGTGTGTGTGTGTGTGTGTGTCCTCCTCCACCACATTTAAACCTTTACACGAGTCTTTCCTAAAACTTTAAAGGTGCTGGTGTGATGTGTATAGAGTTACTGGAAATAGGTCTTTGTTACGGGGATTACAACATTTGAAAAGACGTGACATTAAGCTACCACACTCAACACAAAACAACACGACACAACACACCTTTACATCAAGATATCCACTTTGTCTTTTACTTTCTATTTATTTCTTATTCCTTTTATATTCCTTTTATATTCCTTTTTTATTCCTTTCCTATTCCATTCTTATTCCTTTCTTATTCCTTTTCCTTCATATTCCTTTCTATTCCTTCCGTTTTAATACATTTTACATTCTAATTGAAATACACAAATCATTCTATTCCTCCTATTTAAGTATATTCTACATTCTCATTGTAATACTTAAACCTCTCTAGTCCTTCCGTTTTAGTTTATATAAAGTTTTAATTGAAATACTTAACTATTCTATTCCTATTAGTACATTTTATATTTGAATTTGAATACTGAAAACTCTATTCCTTCCCATTTTAGTACATTTTACCGTTGGGAAGGACAGGGTTAGGTAATGATATCAAGGTAAACATTATATTATACACACTGTCAAATAAAATGAATATTGGAAGGTAGAAAGTGAAATAGCAATGAGTTTATTAATATATATATACACACAGGTAGAAATAATAAGGTTGTGTTGATGTACTCTTCCTCTACACCTTCACAACGGGTCAGGTTACATTTATACTACTCTCGCTTCACTTTTGATGTCTAACGCTATACTATATGTACTACTCTGCTATCTGTCTGTCTGTCTGTCGTGATTCTGTTTGACTCTATAATTGATTTTGAGGTTCATAATCACTTCATTTTTAAGTGTTAATATGGAAATTTATATGATTTGTTTTCTTTGTATTCATATATCGTTAAGTTAGGTTAGATTAGGTTATCATCAATCTATCTCTCTCTCTCTCTCTCTCTCTCTCTCTCTCTCTCTCTCTCTCTCTCTCTCTCTCTCTCTCTCTCTCTCTCTCTCTCTCTCTCTCTCTCTCATACTACTACTACTATTTCTATTACTACTACTACTACTATTACAATCTTACAACCACTCAACACCCACAAACCATCTCGCTACACTACTCTACACTTCAAAACTAAACACCAACCACTCACTCCACCCATTCAACCCCGCCCATCCACGCCCTGCCCCGCCTCACCCCTCCCCACCCCGCCCCACTCCACCCTCACCACGCCCACCCGCTAAGAACGTAAGTGTGGTGGTGGTGGTGGTGGTGGTGTTGAGGTGACGAATAACACCACCTTCTACATAACGGTTGTGTTGTAAGTTTCTCCTGTCCCTTCCTGCCTCTTTGTGTTACCCTGTTAATTCTGTCACCTCCTTCCCTTCCCCTGCCCCTTGTACATACCTTCTCTCTGTGTCCCTTCTGCTACCTCTGTCTGTCCCCTCTCTGTCCCACTCCCTTGTTCTCTCTCTTGTCCCTCTCTCTATCCCCCTCCCTTGTCCTCTCTGTGTCTCCCTCTGTATCTCCTCTCTCTGTCCTCTCCCTTGTCCCCCTCTTTCTCCTCTCCTATTCTCTCTCCTATCCCTCCTGCCTTCCTCTACCCCCTTAACTCCTCCTTTTACTTAAATTTATGGGTATTGTGCGTCGTTCAGTGAGGGGATAGGCTCTCTCTCTCTCTCTCTTCTCTCTCTCTCTCTCTCTCTCTCTCTCTCTCTCTCTCTCTCTCTCTCTCTCTCTCTCTCTCTTTTTCTCTCTTTTTTTCTCTCTAATTATCTATCAACATACATCTCTATCTCTCTTTTCTCTCCCTCATATAACAGAGAAAGAGAGAGAGAGAGAGAGAGAGAGAGAGAGAGAGAGAGAGAGGAGAGAGAGAGAGAGAGAGAGAGAGAGAGAGAGAGAGAGAGAGAGAGAGAGAGCAGTGAGGAGGTCGGGAGTCAGTTTGCCGGAAGCTGTGGGCACCTCGCGGCCAGTGGCACTCAGCGGGGGACAGCGAGGCACCAGCGGGGGGCTCGCTGGTGCCTCGCGGACACAGGCACCGGCAGGCCACTTGGTAATGACCGTCACCACCACCACCACCACCACCACCACCACCACTATCATCCCCTCCCCTGCCATCTCCCTGCCTCCCTGCCTCGCTCCCCCCATCCCTCCCCCACCGGCCCGTCCCATCCTACCGTCACGAGTTGTCAAGAGGACGTGTGTCTTGATGCTCAGATCAACGCCTGTGTGTGTGTGTGTGTGTGTGTGTGTGTGTGTGTGTGTGTGTGTGTGTGTGTGTGTGTGTGTGTGTGTGTGTGGTCGTGTGTGTGTGTGTGTGTGTGTGTGTGTGTGTGTGTGTGTGTGTGTGTGGGCATGTGGGCGGGGGCATCGTGAGTGTGGGCGGTGGAGGGTCAGGTCAACCAATAGCGAGGTGCCTTGGGACGCTGAGCCGATAATTGGTCAGACGCGGAAATAAAAGACGGTGGACGGGAGGGTCAACGAGGGTGTGTTGACCATCAGACAGCCAGTCAGTCCTGAGGTCACCAGTCAGTCAGTCAGTCATTGAGTCAGCGAGTGAGTCAGTGATGGCCGGCGTTGCGTCCTTGCACGGTGCCTCCACGCTGCCTCAGGTGGGTACAGATGGAAGGTTGTTGGTGGTGTGTTGGTATATTTTCGTCACCTTGTCTCTGTCTTACTTTCCTGTCTCCTGTCTGTAACTGTTCTAACGCGTCTGTTCCTCCCCAGCATGGCGGCATGTTTGCCGGAGCCTCGCAGGTGTCACAGTGGGCGAGCATGGGCGGAGGCTACGGCTTGGGCGGCTCAACAGGCTTCCCGTCCCTCTACCCTCTGCACGAGCTTGCCTTTCCGCCCACCTCCCCGGCCTACCCTCATCCCATGACGCTGGGTGCTGGGTTCTCACCCCGTCAAGGCCTGGGCGGTTACGGGGGCGTGCAGCACCAACACTCACACCACCACCACCATCACCACCAACAGCACCAGGAAGTACAGGAACAACACCACCAACAACAACAACAGCAGCAACAACAACATCAACAACATCAACATCAACATCAGCATCAGCATCAGCATCAACATCATCAACATCAACAGCAGCAGCAACAGCAGGTCCAGCAACAGCCTCAGGTGGGGAGCGTGTCCCCGCCCGTGTCGCCTCTGCCGGAGCAGGCCACGACGGTGGGCGTCGAGGCAGAAAAAAGCCCAGTATGGTGGGGTGCCAGCGGGGCGCCACCCCCGCCATACCCTGGACAGTTTTCAGGGGCGGGGAGTGGCGTGGCTCGCGGCACCGCCTTGCTGCACCACCAGAGTCAGATCGCCGCCGCGTTGCTTCGGACGCAGAACACAGTCAACATTCGTCGTTGCCGTCGCTGCCGCTGTCCCAACTGTCAGGAGGCGTCCCAGGAAGGGGCGACGGCGGCAGGCAAGAGGAAGCTGCACTTGTGTCACGTGCCGGGGTGTGCCAAGGTGTACGGCAAGACTTCACACCTCAAAGCACACCTGCGTTGGCACGCGGGAGAACGACCGTTTGTGTGTCACTGGATCTTCTGCAGCCGAGCCTTCACACGTTCGGACGAGCTGCAGCGTCACCTTCGAACACACACGGGGGAGAAACGATTCCAGTGTCCAGAGTGCGGCAAGCGGTTCATGCGATCAGACCACCTCCACAAACACGTCCGAACCCACGAGTCTCGCAAGGCACGCCCACCACCCCCCGCACCACACCACGACGACCTGCACGCCGCCCACTGCAACGACAACCACGACGACGACGACGACGGGGAGACGGAGGTGGAGGGTGGCGGGGAGACCACGGCCTTGTCCACACCCTTACCTACGCTGCTCACCACCACCACCACGCTGCCTGAGTCCCCGTCCTCTGAAGGTGACCCCAGACAAACATCACTGGGGGCGACGCGCCACTACGCCCACCGACTCCACGACATCCTCAGCCTCGCAGTCGACCCATGCCTCTGACGTCACTACCACCACCCTTCCATCCCTGTGTGCGTGTGTGTGTGTGTATGTGTGTGTGTGTGTGTGGGTAGCATTGAGCCCCGACACATTACAAATTGTTACATTGTTACTCTAACTAAACAAAATAAAGGTCTGACCTGTCCTGTTCACCTTCCTGTTCCTTCCCCTCCACTACCACCGCCACCACCTCCACCACCACCACCTCCACCACCACCACCTCCACCACCTCCACCACCTCCACCACCATCACCTCCCTTACTCCCATCATCACCACCTCACTTCTCTCCCTCCCACTCTCTCTCCTTCCTCCCTCAGGGGCGTCTTCCCCTCGGGTCCCCTCCGCCTCAGCCTCCCTCGGGACCATCACTCCATTCTGCTCAACTTGTCACGTGTTACTCAAATAGAAATTAAAGTTGTGTGCACCGAGAGAGAGAGAGAGAGAGAGAGAGAGAGAGAGAGAGAGAGAGAGAGAGAGAGAGAGAATGTGGGATATAAAATAAATATAAACAAAGATCCATTTATTTGCGTGGAAAAAATCGGTCACTGCCTCGCGTGTCGGTCCGTGAAGTGGCGAGGAGAGAGAGAGAGAGAGAGAGAGAGAGAGAGAGAGAGAGAGAGAGAGAGAGAGAGAGAGAGAGAGAGAGAGAGAGAGAAAGAAAGAAAGGACCCAGACGAACCACACACACACACACTTGGGCATCTCCAGTACACCTAATGATGATGATAATAATAATAACAATAATAATAATAATAACAATGGATGAATAATAACTAGATAAACCTAACAATAACAAAGTAGCAATATTACACTAACTTGCCAGAAATGCATAAGAAGAGGAGGAGGAAGAAGAAGAGGAGGAGGAGGAAGAAGAAGAGGAGGAGGAGGAAGAAGAAAAAGAGGAGGAGGAGGAGGAAGAAGGAGAGAAATACACCAGGTAAAAACAAACCCAATTAACCTAGAACCCACATCACCTGCTTTCACATATGACTCAATCCACCACACCTTTACCACAAGTGTGAGGACAGGATACAACAGCGAGAAGGCTCCTCCCCACCCACCCACCCACCCCAACCTGCCTCCTGCACGCCACCTGACGGGAAAAACTAATACCATCGCCGTAGAAAAGACAGGCGTTGCATTTTTCACATGATAAGTAAGAAAAAATGAAGAGGAGGAAGAGAAGGAGGAGGAGGAAAAGAAGGAGGGAGGAGGAAAAGAAGGGAGAGGGAGGAGGAAAATAATCGAAGGTGAACATAAGAGGAAAAAAAAGAAGAATATGTGGAGAGAGAGAGAGAGAGAGAGAGAGAGAGAGAGAGACGATGAATAAAATATAAAATGAGGGAGAGAAAAAATCATGAACACATAAACTGGTCCACAAAAATAAAAAATTAAAATGGAAATCAATAAGATGATAATTGACGTTAGCTTCCCCTACCTCCCTCTCTTCCCTCCCTCCCTCCTCTTCCCCTCCTTCCCCTCTTCCCCTCACTCCAGTCTCTCCCCTCACTCACTCCCCTCCCTCGCTTCCCCTCTCTCCTTTTCTCCTATCCACTTCCCCCTCTCCTCTTCCCCTCTCACCTTCCCCTCTCTCCTGTCACCCCCTTGACTTCCCCTCTTCACCTTCTCCCTCTCACCTTCTCCTCTCCTCTTCCCCTCACTTCCCCTCTCCCAGGACGCCATTTGGTAAAAGAAGCAGCGCTCGAAGTGTTTATGTATACAAAGGAATACAAGGGAACACAAACAACAACATACCCTAGGGTCCCTCCGAAGGCTGTTGGATATAACTACTCAACACTAACTACTTGAATTAAGGAAAGGATAGTACAGTGGAGGTGTAGGGAGAGCTGGGTGACCTTTGTTATTAGGTAGGTCAGTCAGTCGGTCAGTCAGTCAGTCAGTCGGTCAGTCAGTCAGTCTCTCTCTCTCTTTTCCCTTCCGTCACACACACACACACACCTTCCCCTTCACTCCTCTTCTCTCTCTCTCATCCCCTTCTCCTCCCCTACCCCGCCCCTCTCCCCTCCCCTCCCCTCCCCTCCCCAACCTCATCAATCACACGACAATTAAGGAGTGTCACCGCGGCGTTCACAGACAAACCCTTACCATAATCCGGGATCATGGCCGCCCAACCACGCCCACACACCCCGCCCACACCCACCGCCCACCCCCATCACCTCACCCCTTACCTCTCACCTCTACCTCCCGTCTCTCCCCCCTCATCCTCACCTGTGTCAGCCCAAAGCACACCTGAAACACACACACACACACACACACACACACACACACAGTTTATATATTACATTTTTGGAGATTTACTTTTAATAAGCCAAGAGGAGGAGGAGGAGGAGGAGAAGGAGGAGGAGGAGGAGGAGGAGGAGGAGGAGGAGGAGGAGGAGGAGGGAAAGGGAGGAGAAGGGAGGGACAGTGAAGCCGGTATAGAAGCAAAGGAAGAAAAAAAAAGAGTAGAAGGAAGAAGGGATTTAGGTGGTTAGAGGAGGAAAAGGAAATATGGAAGAAAAGGAGGAGGAGGAGGAGGAGGAGGAGGAGGAGGAGGAGGAGGAGGAGGAGGAGGAGGAGGAGGAGGAGGAGGAGGAAGGGAAATGAGAGGAAAGAGGGTGAGTAGTGGTGGTGGTGGTGATGGTAACCAGAGAGAGAGAGAGAGAGAGAGAGAGAGAGAGAGAGAGAGAGAGAGAGAGAGAGAGAGAGAGAGAGAGAGAGAGAGAGAGAGGGGGGGGGGCGTGGTCCAGCCGTCATTTCCCACAAGTAAGGAATTATTGAGGATTATCACTTATTCATTATCTTCCTTTGTTTCCGATATAAAGTTTTTTTTTCTCTCTCTCTCTCTCTCTGTCTCTCTCTCTCTCTCTCTCTCTCTCTCTCTCTCTCTCTCTCTCTCTCTCTCTCTCTCTCTCTCTCTCTCTCTCTCTCTCTCTCGTTTGTTTATCCGTTACTCCCCTCTTCCCTTTTTTATTTCCTTGCTCTTATTCATTTCACTAATTACCTCATTCGCAGCCTTCCCCTCTCTCTCTCTCTCTCTCTCTCTCTCTCTCTCTCTCTCTCTCTCTCTCTCTCTCTCTCTCTCTCTCTCTCTCTCTCTCTCTCTTCCCTTCACTTCCTAGTCAAGTTTCCTCTTTTTTCCTCTTTTTTTCCTACCCTTACATCACCCCCCCTTCCTCCTCCTCCTCCTCCTCCTCCTCCTCCTCCTCCTCCTCCCTCTAGTTCTCTATCCACGCACTACATTTTTTTTCGTTTTTTTTCTTTTATTCTCTTTTTTATTACATTTCTTTCTTTTTTTTTCTTTCTTTCGTGTATTTTGTCTGTCTGTCTGTCTGTCTGTCTCTACCTGGAAATAGAAGAGGAAGTGGAAGAGGAGGAGGAGGAGGAGGAGGAGGAGGAGGAGGAGGAGGAGGAGGAGAAGGAGGAAGAGAAGAATAATGAGGAGATAGAGGAAGCAAAGGAGAAGGAGGAAGAGAAGAGGAGGAGGAGGAGGAGGAGGAGGAGGAGGAGGAGGAGGAGGAGGAGGAGGAGGAGGAGGAGGAGGAGGAGGAGGAGGAGAAACGCACAATGGTGTTATTGGCTCTGCAAGAGAACCCGGAAGTAACGAGGCAATAGAAAGGGAGGAAAAAGAGGAGGAGGAGGAGGAGGAGGAGGAGGAGGAGGAGGAGGAGGAGGAGGAGGAGGAAGAGGAGGAAGAGGCAATAACTTAACAAAAGAGCAATAAGAGAAAATGGAAAACGATGATAAGAGACGAACAAAGAAAATAGGAAAGAAAGAGAGAGAGAGAGAGAGAGAGAGAGAGAGAGAGAGAGAGAGAGAGAGAGAGAGAGAGAGAGAGAGAGAGAGAGAGAGAGAGAGAGAGAGAGAGAGAGGTAAAAAGAAAAATATAATTAGCGTGTCCAATTCCTGCCTTTACCTGCTCTGACACCTGAGATCCCATCCGTCTTTGTCAATCCCGAGGAAATATTTTAATTTGCGTGAAGATCGGAATGCGTGTGTGCGTATGCGTGTGTGTGTGTGTGTGTGTGTGTGTGTGTGTGTGTGTGTGTGTGTGTGTGTGTGTGTGTGTGTTTGGGGGAGGGGGGGGGTAGGGGGAGGTCATTAATCATTTGGGTCACCTGCCTGTCAGTGGTTCTTGAGGTCAAATGCCAAGCAAGAGGTCATGTGGGAGCAGTCGTGGTGATGGTGGTGCTTATCAGGTGAAGGAGAGAGAGAGAGAGAGAGAGAGAGAGAGAGAGAGAGAGAGAGAGAGAGAGAGAGAGAGAGAGAGAGAGAGAGAGAGAGAGAGAGAAAAAAAAATAATAGGTCAATACTAATAACTAGAAACCAATATTGAGAAGGAAAATGAAGCGTTTGATGAAATATTATAAAAGAATAGAAAGAAAAAACAGTAGATGAACATATTAATAATTGACTGAATAGATAAATATGCTAAATAAAATAGAAATGTTTGAAAAATAACTCTATTATAGTAATTCCACGAGGTAAAGGTTTGGTAATAAGTTTAGTATGAAATGTTATAAGAGTGCAACGTGATTTCGGATTAGTGACAAAAAATAAGATAAAAAATAAAAATAAAAAAAAAGTGAAGAACGTATTTTACATTTCACTGTCAACCATAGAGGCAAAACAAAGATGATTTAAATTTAAAATAATATATATAAGATCAATAGAAAACTACATTATTATTATTACTTCACTACGCTAATTCAAGATAACCTAACCTAACCTAACCTAACCTAACCTAATCTGACTGCATTACACTATTATAGATTCCTGTTCTGTCGTGTTCTGTTTCAAATTAAATAAATGAAACAAATAAAACGCATAACATCAGTACAAAAGTGAATGATTATAATTATACACGACGTAGATTCTAGATAAACAGAATTACATCACTGTTAGACACATTCCTGTATTTGAAATTAACTAAACCGAACTAGTTATAACATGATTTTACCTAACCCTAGAATCTTATTTACTACTTTATATAATACTTTAGACAATATAGTTAAGAGTCAAGATTACGTTAACCATCACACTACTACCATCGACTCTATGCAGTCATTAAACAAACTGATTTTTCGTTTTTCAACCTGGTTATTAGTTTCTGTAATTTTTTCTTTAACATATATATATATTTTTGATAGTACTGTGCATTAATGTTTACCGCTTGTTACTCTTAATTAAATTGGGGCTGATAGGATCCACCCAGGAATCCTCGTAGCCCTTAACAACAACAACAACAACAACAACAACAACAACAACAACAACAACAACAACAACAACCTCTCTTAAAATGCGTGAGGTATTATTATATAGACTTTTCAGGACTAATAAACTGAACGCTAATGAAGTGGTAATAGTTGTAAACTTTAGTATAGTTTCCCTTTATTTACTTTTCTATTTTTCGTTCATATTTAGGAAAAAAAATATAACCATTCCCTTATCACTTATGATTGTGACTAAACTTATATTATAACTATAGATGAATTATTATTAACGTTATTCATTTATTGTCTTCCATGAATTGTGAGTTACGTAAATACTTTCTATACTATAATGAGCTAATATATCTACAGTATTTCAATTATCTTCCACTTACAATATTCCCCAACAGACCTTATCACTCATCCACCTCAACACACTTCCACTTTCTACTAACTCATCGACATTAACACTCGTCCACTTACTACTCCCTCTCATCCACCACCACCACCACCACCACCTCATCCTTCACCACAATGTCACTCATCTTTACCTCAAATGCAGTTTTCCGCTAAAAGTAAGAGTTTCCCTTCCGTCTGTCAGTCCGTTTCCTCCGCTGCTGCTGCTACTCTCTGCCTCCTCCTCCTCCTCCTCTTCCTTCCTCCCTCCGCCGTGCAAACTAGTCCCTCATAAACTATACTATTAAATTGAGATTCACTAATGGCTCCAAGAATTTATATAAGTTAAGAATAGTCTATAATGTGTTAAATGTGATGAAAAAAGTAGTTTGTTTTGTATAAATATGTTTTGTCTTGTAAATTAGAAGTATGAATCAGTCTGTATCAAAGCTTCACTCCACTTCATGAACCCTGAACCAAGAGTCAACATACATAGTTATTTATATACTAAAGACGCATTACGAATAAACAGAACGTATTACCATGAACAAACAACTTATAAGGACGCCATAAACTAACGCCAGATGAAAGAATATGAGTGGAAATAGGAAAAAAAGGGAGATGAATAGACTAGTCGAGTAATTGTATAATGAACCTGAGACAGTGAACTTACCTGACTGAGTGTTGCTTGCTTGTTACCTGCTTATTACCTGCTTGCTACCTGCTTGTTCCTGGTGTACTTGTTTACCTGTTATTGTTAAGGTTTATTTTATTATTATTATTAGTTTTATTTTGTCGTTTCCCGATGTTCATTTGTCTCTCGTTTTGTTAAGGAATAAAATAATAAAGATATCCATTGCTTGGTATGTTTATTTACAAAGGAAAACACGCATACTATACATCAAATAATAATAATAATAATAATAATAATAATAATAATAATAATAATAATTCCACGATTCAGTTAGATGTTTGTTAATTATTTTTTTCTTCCTGATTTGTTCTCGATTCAAAATATTATTGGAACCTGGAGTGGACTGGACAGCTAATGAAGCTCAGTTGATTAT
>JAPQNM010000037.1:5750702-5758202 GCA_029783475.1 Metacarcinus magister | reverse complement strand
TATACATACATACAAATGAATTCACACACACACACTCACACACACACACTCAACTCTACAGGTATAGGTACAGGCTGGTAATTATAAGTCCAGCGCGTGATACTGCAGGGTGGATTACTACTCCTTCTACTAACCGTTAAGTAAGGCAGGAGACGAGCCACCAGCCGCGCCAGGAATATTTTGATCGGTGTGGCCTCAGCGGCGTTAGCTCGGATCAGCGGCCCCATCAACACCACGCCCTTGAAGAACCGTGGGCGTGCCATGGCCGTGCGGATAGCGATCATCCCGCCCTGAAACGAAGTAGTAGTAGTTGTAGTAGTGGTAGTAGTAGTAGGAGTGTTATTATTATTATTATTAGTGGCTCTATACTGTTTTTATGTTGGGAGTGTTTCGTCCTGAGGCTGCTACGTGCTACCTTAAGCTCCCCCAAGGCGCGTCCAGCATGTTTTTACCGGTGATTTTTTCGATGTACGTAATGTAGCTCTCAGCTCTCAGGGGCCTCGTGTGTGTGGATGTTGGTATGTATATATTTGTTTTATTACTCAATTTTATACCATATATTATTTTTTCCATACAATGCTTTCCTGCTAAACTTTTAATAATAAACGACGATTGAAAAATAGTCTTCTCAGTATATATATTTTTTTTTTACACAAGAACATAAGAACATAAGGAGGCTGTGAAAGGGCAGTTGATCTACACAAGGTTAGGTTAGGTTAGGTTAGGTTAGGTTAGGTTAAGTTAGGTTAGGTTAGGTTAGGTTAGGTAGTTAGGTAAGGTTAGGTTAGGTTAGGTTAGGTTAGGTTAGGTTAGGTTAGGTTAGGTTAGGTTAGGTTAGGTTAGGTTAGGTTAGGTTAGGTTAGGTTTGCATCTTATATACATGGACCGCTGCCTCCCACCCCCCCGCCCCCCCGCCCCCCCACGCCTTCACCACACAACAAGGCTCTTCAATAGTAGTGGTTGCGTAGGTGACATGTGTTTTGTGTCACCATATAAAACTATCTAATTACCATCACAAACAGACCGCGTGTGTGTGTGTGTGTGTGTGTGTGTGTGTGTGTGTGTGTGTGTGTGTGTGTGGGTGTGTGTGTGTGTGTACGCCCCTCGGTCCCCTACTCCAGGCCGCCCTTGTGAGAGAGGACGCCCATCGGCCTTCTTTTGTTTCTTTTTTATAAACATGTCCAGCCGCCTACAACCCTCAAGATACTTTCAAAATAGAACTAAAGGAATGAAAAGAAGAAAGAAAAAAAAACGTAACCTAAAAAAAAAAATAAACACACACTTCCCTCTACCGTTCGTTCGTTCCTTCAGGGTAAAAAAAAAGTAGAGTATAAAGAGTAATTAAACTACAAAGGTAATCTAATTCCTGTAAGTGTTCTGTGTGTGTGTGTGTGTGTGTGTGTGTGTGTGTGTGTGTGTGTGTGTGTGTGTGTGTGTGTGTGTGTGTGATCGTTGCCTCTTCAAAAAAAAATAAATAAATAAAACTCTGTGGAAAGGTAAAGGAAAACTAAATAAATAAAACAAAAAAACAAATGAATAACCAGTAAATAAAGGAAGATAAAGTGTGATGATGTTATTAGTTATTGCATTAAAGAAGAGAGAGAGAGAGAGAGAGAGAGAGAGAGAGAGAGAGAGAGAGAGAGAGAGAGAGAGAGAGAGAGAGAGAGAGAGAGAGAGAGAGAGACATAGTTTTGAAGAAGAAAGTGGATATAGCGCTAGAGGAAAGGAAGGAGGGGAAAGAGGAGGAGGAGGAACACATAGGAACACATAGGAAGAACAAACAGCAACAGGCCTGCTGGCCCTTACGAGGCTGTTTGTGAGTAATGATAAAAATAAATATTAATGATAAAAATATATATTAATGATAAAAATAAATATTAATGATAAAAATAAATAATAATGATAAAAATAAATATTAATGATAAAAATAAATAATAATGATAAAATAATATTAATGATAAAAATAAATATTAATGATAAAAATAAATATTAATGATAAAAATAAATATTAATGATAAAAATAAATATTAATGATAAAAATAAATATTAATGATAAAAATAAATATTAATGATAAAAATAAATATTAATGATAAAAATAAATATTAATGATAAAAATAAATATTAATGATAAAAATAAATATTGGTGATAAAAATAAATATTAATGATAAAAATAAATATTAATGATAAAAATAAATATTGGCGCTAATTGGTCGACTGAAGACTATTTAAGAAGGAAGACACAGAGGAGGAGGAGGAGGAGGAGGAGGAGGAGGAGGAGGAGGAGGAGGGGGAGGGGGAGGAGGGGGAGAATATTATGATTTTGCTGTAGGAGTTTGGAGAGAGGGAGAGAGAGAGAGAGAGAGAGAGAGAGAGAGAGAGAGAGAGAGAGAGAGAGAGAGAGAGAGAGAGAGAGAGAGAGAGAGAGAGAGAGAGAGAGAGAGCGATAGAGATAGAGAGATAAATAGAGAGAATAAATAGTTTTAGGCGTATCACACATGCGTATATAGTGTTTAATATTATAGTAATGATGAAACTGAGTCCAGATTCGTGTTCAGTTTGACTGAAAACCTTTAGGTACAAATTTTCATGAAATTCTGAGGTGTGGAAATTTTTCACGAAATTTTCAAGGGTGTCACCTTAGATTTTTTTCATGAAATCATGTTTTTCAAAATAACTCGAAAAGTATGAGGTTTACGTAAAAGACATACGTAATAGTAAATATAGAGCAGGAGACGCCCGTTCCTTTGAGCTTTACTAGAATGTAATTGGAATGTAAGTAATGGAGATATTGATATATTTGTATTTTACACGAAACTTCTACTTAATTACATTTTTCTCCTAAACCAAAAGAGTAATTTACAAACGGATGACACCATCAGATAGAACTTGTCAAGCTGAACAACTTTGTTTCTATACATCTTTGTTGTAGGACTAATACTTTACTTGTAAAATGACTAAACTATTTTGGATTCAAATTCTGGTGGAAATCTTCGGGCCAAAAATTTCACGAATCCATTTTCATCACAAATCCACGAAAACTTATATTGAAGTTAAAGGTTTTGAAATTAATAATAATACATGTTAAGGAAGTGTTGCTGTTGGAGTAAATAAATATTAATAATTATAATAATAAATATTAATGATAAAAATAAATATTAATGATAAAAATAAATATTAATGATAAAAATAAATATTAATGATAAAAATAAATATTAATGATAAAAATAAATATTAATGATAAAAATAATATTAATGATAAAAATAAATATTAATGATAAAAATAAATATTAATGATAAAAATAAATATTAATGATAAAAATAAATATTAATGATAAAAATAAATATTAATGATAAAAATAAATATTAATGATAAAAATAAATAATAATGATAAAAATAAATATTAATGATAAAAATAAATATTAATGATAAAAATAAATATTAATGATAAAAATAAATATTAATGATAAAAATAAATATTAATGATAAAAATAAATATTGATGATAAAAATAAATATTGGTGATAAAAATAAATATTAATGATAAAAATAAATATTGATGATAAAAATAAATATTGATGATAAAAATAAATATTGTGATAAAAATAAATATTAATGATAAAAATAAATATTAATGATAAAAATAAATATTAATGATAAAAATAAATATTAATGATAAAAATAAATATTAATGATAAAAATAAATATTAATGATAAAAATAAATATTAATGATAAAAATAAATATTAATGATAAAAATAAATATTAATGATAAAAATATATATTAATGATAAAAATATATATTAATGATAAAAATATATATTAATGATAAAAATAAATATTAATGATAAAAATAAATATTAATGATAAAAATAAATATTAATGATAAAAATAATATTAATGATAAAAATAAATATTAATGATAAAAATAAATATTAATGATAAAAATATATATTAATGATAAAAATATATATTAATGATAAAAATATATATTAATGATAAAAATAAATATTAATGATAAAAATAAATATTAATGATAAAAATAAATATTAATGATAAAAATAAATATTAATGATAAAAATAAATATTAATGATAAAAATAAATATTAATGATAAAAATAAATATTAATGATAAAAATAATATTAATGATAAAAATAAATATTAATGATAAAAATAAATATTGATGATAAAAATAAATATTGATGATAAAAATAAATATTAATGATAAAAATAAATATAATGATGAAAATAAATATTAATGATAAAAATAATATAATGATAAAAATAAATATTAATGATAAAAATAAATATTAATGATAAAAATAAATATTAATGATAAAAATAAATATTAATGATAAAAATAAATATTAATGATAAAAATACATATTAATGATAAAAATATATATTAATGATAAAAATATATATTAATGATAAAAAATAAATATTAATGATAAAAATAAATATTAATGATAAAATATATATTAATGATAAAAATAATATTAATGATAAAAATATATATTAATGATAAAAATATATATTAATGATAAAAATATATATTAATGATAAAAATAATATTAATGATAAAAATAAATATTAATGATAAAAATATATATTAATGATAAAAATAAATATTAATGATAAAAATAAATATTAATGATAAAAATAAATATTAATGATAAAAATATATATTAATGATAAAAATATATATTAATGATAAAAATAAATATTAATGATAAAAATAAATATTAATGATAAAAATATATATTAATGATAAAAATATATACTAATGATAAAAAATAAATATTAATGATAAAAATAAATATTAATGATAAAAATATATATTAATGATAAAAATAAATATTAATGATAAAAATATATATTAATGATAAAAATATATATTAATGATAAAAATATATATTAATGATAAAAATAAATATTAATGATAAAAATAAATATTAATGATAAAAATATATATTAATGATAAAAATAAATATTAATGATAAAAATATATATTAATGATAAAAATATATATTAATGATTAAAAATAAATATTAATGATAAAAATAAATATTAATGATAAAAATAAATATTAATGATAAAAATAAATATTAATGATAAAAATAAATATTAATGATAAAAATATATATTAATGATAAAAATAAATATTAATGATAAAAATAAATATTAATGATAAAAATAAATATTAATGATAAAAATAAATATTAATGATAAAAATAAATATTGATGATAAAAATAAATATTTGATGATAAAAATAAATATTGATGATAAAAATAATATTAATGATAAAAATAAATATTGATGATAAAAATAAATATTAATGATAAAAATAAATATTGATGATAAAATAAATATTGATGATAAAAATAAATATTGATGATAAAAATAAATATTGATGATAAAAATAAATATTAATGATAAAAATAAATATTAATGATAAAAATAAATATTAATGATAAAAATAAATATTAATGATAAAAATAAATATTAATGATAAAAATAAATATTAATGATAAAAATAAATATTAATGATAAAAATATATATTAATGATAAAAATATATATTAATGATAAAAATAAATATTAATGATAAAAATAAATATTAATGATAAAAATATATATTAATGATAAAAATATATATTAATGATAAAAATAAATATTAATGATAAAAATAAATATTAATGATAAAATATATATTAATGATAAAAATAAATATTAATGATAAAAATATATATTAATGATAAAAATATATATTAATGATAAAAATATATATTAATGATAAAAATAAATATTAATGATAAAAATAAATATTAATGATAAAAATATATATTAATGATAAAAATAAATATTAATGATAAAAATAAATATTAATGATAAAAATATATATTAATGATAAAAATAAATATTAATGATAAAAATAAATATTAATGATAAAATAAATATTAATGATAAAAATAAATATTAATGATAAAAATAAATATTAATGATAAAAATATATATTAATGATAAAAATAATATTAATGATAAAAATAAATATTGATGATAAAAATAAATATTGATGATAAAAATAAATATTAATGATAAAAATAAATATTAATGATAAAAATAAATATTGTGATAAAAATAAATATTGGTGATAAAAATAATATTGATGATAAAAATAAATATTAATGATAAAAATAAATATTAATGATAAAAATAAATATTAATGATAAAAATATATATTAATGATAAAAATATATATTAATGATAAAAATATATATTAATGATAAAAATAAATATTAATGATAAAAATAAATATTAATGATAAAAATAAATATTAATGATAAAAATAAATATTAATGATAAAAATAAATATTAATGATAAAAATATATATTAATGATAAAAATATATATTAATGATAAAAATAAATATTAATGATAAAAATAAATATTAATGATAAAAATATATATTAATGATAAAAATATATATTAATGATAAAAATAGATATTAATGATAAAAATAAATATTAACGATAAAAATATATAATAATGATAAAAATAAATATTAATGATAAAAATAAATATTAATGATAAAAATAAATATTAATGATAAAAATAAATATTAATGATAAAAATAAATATTGATGATAAAAATAAATATTGGTGATAAAAATAAATATTGATGATAAAAATAAATATTAATGGTAAAAATAAATATTGATGATAAAAATAAATATTGGTGATAAAAATAAATATTGGTGATAAAAATAAATATTGATGATAAAAATAATATTAATGATAAAAATAAATAATAATGATAAAAATAAATTTTAATGATAAAAATAATATTAATGATAAAAATAATATTAATGATAAAAATAAATAATAATGATAAAAATAAATATTAATGATAAAAATATATATTAATGATAAAAATATATATTAATAAAAATATATATTATGATAAAAATATATATTAATGATAAAAATAATATTTTTATCATTAATATTTATTCTTATCATTAATATATATTTTTATCATTAATATATATTTTTATCATTAATATTTATTTTTATCATTAATATTTATTTTTATCATTATTATTTATTTTTATCATTAATATTTATTTTTATCATTAATATTTATTTTTATCATTAATATTTATTTTTATCATCAATATTTATTTTTATCACCAATATTTATTTTTATCACCAATATTTATTTTCATCATCAATATTTATTTTTACCATTAATATTTATTTTTATCACCAATATTTATTTTTATCATCAATATTTATTTTTATCACCAATGTTTATTTTTATCACAAATATTTATTTTTATCATCAATATTTATTTTTATCCTTAATATTTATTTCTATCATTAATATTTATTTTTATTATTAATATTTATTTTTATCATTAATATTTATTTTTATCATTAATATATATTTTTATCATTAATATTTATTTTTATCATTAATATATATTTTTATCATTAG
>JAPQNM010000037.1:5733202-5735702 GCA_029783475.1 Metacarcinus magister | reverse complement strand
TACCCCTTACCACCCTTCTATAGCCTCTTTCCACCTCTCCACATCCTCTACTCATTCCTTCCAGCCCCTTACCATCTCTTTCCACCCTTCCGTTACCCGTTACCACCCTTCCACCACCCCTACCACCCCCTACAGCCACCCCACCACACGCTCCACCCTTCCACACCCCTACCACCCCCTACAGCCACCCCAGCACACGCTCCACCCTTCCACAGACCCTTCCCACCCCCTACAGCCTCCCCACCACACGCTCCACCCATCCACTTCCTCCCATCACCACCGAATTCATTATAACTTCATCGTTATAGAAGCACCGTGTGTCTATGTTCCTACAACGTCCTAGATTGAAGATGCAATGTAGATAGGATGAACTAGGCCAGAGAGAGAGAGAGAGAGAGAGAGAGAGAGAGAGAGAGAGAGAGAGAGAGAGAGAGAGAGAGAGAGAGAGAGAGAGAGAGAGAGAGAGAGCTGCTACTCCTTGCTCAAATCGATATTCGTCTTTTGGGTTCAGTATTGCGTCTAACCTTGATCTCCTGATGATGATGATGATGATGATGATGATGATGATGATGAAGGAAGAGGAGAGTAAGGAAAAGGAAGTGCATGTATGTGTTTTTTTTGTTGTTGTGTGTGTTATTATGTACACACACACACACACACACACACACACACACACACACACACACGCACATACGCACACGTTACTGAAACAAATGAATTACGCTACTTATGAGACTTCTTAATCCTGACTTTCCTCCTCCTCCTCCTCCTCCTCCTCCTCTTCCTCCTCTCTATGCTCCTATTAATACTATTCCTCCTCCTCCTCCTCTTTTAATCATTGTTATTACTATCATTATTACTATTATTATTATTATTATTAGTAGTAGTAGTAATAATAATAATAATAATAATAATAATAATAATAATAATAATAATAATAATAATAATAATATAAAAACAACTTCGCTTAAGAGTTTTGTATATATATATATTTTTTTCAAGATTTATTTATGTCTTATCTTAAGTAGGGAGAGGGAAGGAGAGGGAAGGAGAGGAAGGGGAGAGAAGAAATGCAACGTAACGAAAGAGGGAAGAGCAACAAAGAGAAAGAGAGAGAGAGAGAGAGAGAGAGAGAGAGAGAGAGAGAGAGAGAGAGAGAGAGAGAGAGAGAGAGAGAGAGAGATACTGAAATAAGGAAAGAAAGCAGAAGAGGAGGAAAAGGAGGAGGAGGAAGAAGAGAAACAAGATTAAGTAACGAAGAACAAAAGGGAGATAAGGAACAAAAGCAGAAGAGGAGGAGGAGGAGGAGGAGGAGGAGGAGGAGGAAGAAGGTAAGAAGAAGGAAGAGGAGGAGGAGGAGGAGGAAAGTGGAGCATTGCCAAGATTCCCTCAGTACCGATTTAGCTTCACTATCATCATCATCATCATCATCATCATCATCATCATCATCGTCATCATCATCATTTTCACCACTATCATCACCACTACAACCACCACCACCACCACCACCATCACCACCACCACCACCACCACCTAATAGTCCTCTCAATCACACTTAGACACGGAAACGAATCTCTCTCTCTCTCTCTCTCTCTCTCTCTCTCTCTCTCTCTCTCTCTCTCTCTCTCTCTCTCTCTCTCTCTCTCTCTCTCTCTCTCTCTGATATATAAAAGATACAAGATAAACAATTAACTTATCTAAATTACTTAGTTAAATTGCAATAATACAGATTGATATAATTTAACTAATAATAATTTTCACATTTATATAGTTACCTTACCGCCTAAAATTAATGTTATTTCTACCTATGTAACTAAAGCTATTCATTAGATTTCAAATAATTACGTTAGGAAGAGTTTATCCTAAAAGTATCAACGTTCATAATAGGATTTATAGTAACTTTTTATTAGTCATTCATAAGGTTCAAAATATGTTCAAAGTTTATCTAAAAAAAGGTTAATAGAACTTCGTAACTCCTTCATAACAACTCATAAGGTTAAAAATAGGTTCAAAGTTTATCCAAAAAATGTAAATCTCTTCATATAGGCTTCGTAATTTTTAAACAGTCACTTACAAGGATAAAAAAAAAAGGGTAAATGTATATCGAAAAGAAGTATATCTCTTAATAAGTCTTAGTAACTCTTATACATTCATAATAATAATAAATCATAAAAAAATTCAAAGTTTATCCAAAAAAAAACCAATACTGTTAATAGGATTTAGTAACTTTTTGACACGAAATCATAAGGATACAAAGAGGTTCCAATACTCTATAATAACACTTGGTAACTCTTAAACACCAAATCATAAGGATACAAAGAGGTTCCAATACTCTATAATAACATTTGGTAACTCTTTAGACACCAAATCATAAGGATACAAAGAGGTTCCAATACTCTATAATAACACTTGGTAACTCTTAAACACCAAATCATAAGGAGATACAAAGAGGTTCCAATACTCTATAATAACATTTGGTAACTCTTAGACACCAAATCAT
>JAPQNM010000037.1:5678202-5728202 GCA_029783475.1 Metacarcinus magister | reverse complement strand
GTGTGTACCGTCCTCTGGGGTTAGTGGGGGGAGGGGGAGGGGGGGTAGCATCAGAACCAGGTAATGATTTATATATTGCTATAAAATCTATGATATACGATTCTATATATATTCTTCTAAAAGACTGTTCATTATATAATTAAATGTATACTAATCCTACATCATTATTCTATTCTGGTTTTTATCTTTTATTTTTTACATTAAGATTGCAATGGTTTTTTTTTATCTTTTTTGTTCAATCAGTTTCTTTCCCTTGTCTTTCATAATTATTCCCTGCAGCGAGAGTCCTTCTTTCTTTCTTTTTTAAGTGAATATTGATTATACGTAATTTGAACCACATTGAAATTCCACACAATCGTTTATCTATCTCCTCGTCTTTCCTTTCTTCATTATATATATTGGGAAAGAAAAAAATAATCATCTGCGAGGCATTATTGGTTTTTAAAAATACACTAAACTATATTAAGATTCTAAGCTATTCTTATATAATCCTTTTATTTTTATTCTTTATCATCATTCTTATTGTCATTTGTTTCGCGTTGATAAAATGTCACGAACACGAAAGAATATAATGAAGAAGAAGAAGAAAACATATTGAAAGACTTCCGTTAATTTTTCTTTTAATATATTTTTGTCTCCCTTAAAATTGATAGAAAACAAGATAACGGTGATGGAGAATAATTGATATGATACTATATTAATTTTCAAGACAGTGATGCTGGAGATGACTGTAACGTGTTCGTGTATATGTGTGTGTGTGTGTGTGTGTGTGTGTGTGTGTGTGTGTGTGTGTGTGTGTGTGTGTGTGTGTGTGTGTGTGTGTTATTTATCCTCAAGGTCTAAGTCCACACACACTCCTTGACCACACGACTGATAAGGACATACTGGGAAAGTGGTGTATGTAATCTACTAAAATAATTACCCTATCAGACTTTGTCAACCTCATTCCATAATAATTAACTGTAAGATTGATAAACACAGCATCCTTGACTCACATTTTATATAACATAGTCTATTATTTAGGTTAGGAAGCTTTGATGTTGTGTAAGAAACATATTTAGTTACGAATTATAAGACATTTTATATTTAAGCCTATTATTTACATTAAGAATCTTCTATGTTGCGAAGAAACTTAATATCAGTCTATTTATTTAAGTTAAGTTAAGTAGCTTCTCTGGTGTAATAGAAACATATTTAGTTACGAATTACGAGACAAATTTTTATATCAAAGCCTATTATTTACATTAGGAATCTTCAATGGTGTGATAGAGATATATGTGGTTATGAATTAGCGAACAAACTTTATATCTTAGCCTAGTATTGACATTAGGAAGCTCAATGGTGTAATATAAATATGTATGGTTAAGAATCAGTGGAGAAACTTTATATCTTAGCCTATTATTTACATTAGGAAGCTCAATGGTGTAATATAAACATGTTTGGTTACGATTTCGCGGACATACTTATATAAGCTTATCATTTTCATTAGGACGCTTCTATGGTGAGGTACAGACATATTTGGTTACGAGTTAGCGGGTTTTTGAGTGGGGATAAGGTAGCCAGCGGTCACTCCACCCACGCGACCACAACCCTTACCACCAAGCCAATTATTAATACCTGGGAAACGCGGGAAAGGTGAAGTGTGGTGGGTAGGTATGTACAAACTCTTTATAACCTTGAATCAACCTCTATTACTTTCCAGCCTTACAGAACCAGGAGACGGATTTAAGCACAGTGGCATTGCGTAGCTTAACCTAACACTAACACGTAGCTTCAATTCTGTATAACCTTGAATCAGTCTCTATTACTTCCCAGCCTTACAGAACGAGGAGACGGATTTAAGCACAGTGGCATTGCGTAGCTTACTCTAACACGAAGCTCTCCCTTCCTTTACTTTAATTTGCTTTTAAGGAGACTGTGTTTTCCCCCCAAAGGAACAGATTATGGCTTTCAACCTTTCGCTCCCAGAAGGTGTTGCTCAAGAAATGAATGAGTGGGTCAGTTTCTACCTAAAAACTCTGTCCTACGCGTGTGTGTGTGGGAGAGAGAGAGAGAGAGAGAGAGAGAGAGAGAGAGAGAGAGAGAGAGAGAGAGAGAGAGAGAGAGTGTGTGTGTGTGTGTAGTACATCAACTGATTTCTACTTAAACTTTCTCTAATACAACATAATATTTACCTTGAGAGAGAGAGAGAGAGAGAGAGAGAGAGAGAGAGAGAGAGAGAGAGAGAGAGAGAGAGAGAGAGAGAGAGAGAGAGAGGAGAGAGAGAGAGGAGAGAGAGAGAGAGAGAGAGAGAGAGAGTGTGTGTGTGTGTGTGTATAATAAACATCAACATCAACTGATTTCTACTTAAACTTTCTCTAATACAACATAATATATACCGAGAGAGAGAGAGAGAGAGAGAGAGAGAGAGAGAGAGAGAGAGAGAGAGAGAGAGAGAGAGAGAGAGAGAGAGAGAGAGAGAGAGAGAGAGAGAGAGAGATGTTCCGAGAAATATGTTGAAAACTTACACTTACTTAGATAACTAATCAATACAGACAAGAACAGAAACAACACTGTACGATAAGACCAAAAACTGCGTATAACGTCGTGGAAGATTATTTGGTATCGTAAACAAATAGTAGTGAATTTCGTATAATAATAATAATAATAATAATAATAACAACAGTATCACAACGGATCAAGAATGTGGTTTAAACGCGCTAAACAATATGGAACGCACGACACATACTAATGAAATAAACTGAACATAAGCCTACACACACACATATACACACACACACATACACACACACACACAACAACACACACACACACATCCGTTACTAATGCCTAGCTTGTTTGTTTACTGTACTTTACGTCTATTAACTTAACCTTCCATACACACAAGAAATATATATAAAACCTGAGAATACTAAGAGTTTTATAATTGATTTTATAGGACTTCAAACTACCTATCCCTCCTATACCCCCCCTCTCTCTCTCTCTCTTTCTCTCTCTCTGGCTGACCTTGAGACATCCTTAAGCCTATTATTCCGTTTAGCTACTCTTTAGTACTCTCTACCTTTTGTTCATTCTCATTCTAACAATCTTTACCTACATTATTTTACTATTATTATTATTATTATTATTATTATTATTATTATTATTATCATTATTATTATTATCGGTTATGTTTATCTTCTTGTATTTATCAATTTATCTATTCATTCATTTACTCTATCCATCTATTCGTTCTTGTAGTAAAATTTTAATGATTCAAGTTTTTTTTCCCAATTAATATTGATAGGGTATAAATGTTTTAACTTTTCATAATGTTACGTTTAGTTCAAGTTCTTCATTCATTTATACACTCCCTTTACACATGACTCACTGGATGAATAATGAGTTGGTACAATCAATAAATGTATAAGACAAGTAACAATGGTGTATAAATTATGAATGCGATGTAAATATAGCTTTCAATCATTGTATTATTCATTTGTGTTTGCAATATTTGTCGATGCACTGCGTATGATTTTTGTATTGACGCGAAATTATACACAAAATAGTTCAAAATAATAATAGTAAACAATAATTACTACCACACAATACAACAATAATTACTACCACACAACACAATATAAAACTATATTTACTACCACACAACAAGAAAACACCTCTAACTACCAAACAACACTCCTAACTACCACAAAACACTCCTATCAACCACATAACAACTTAATTGCTCCTTACCTCAATTGCACCGAGTCGTTAGGTCGCCAATAGCTGCAGTGAATCCGTTTTCCTTGACTATTAACGAAGAACTTTGTATCGGGACCAACTCTACTTTCAATCTTCGTAGTGGAAGTTGATGCCTCTCTTGGCTGAACCTTACTGGACATTATAGTGGATGAAAGTCCCAATTTAGGGTGGAAATACCGGTAATTACAGCTATAACTATGGTAATTATTAGTTAGCAGTCTTTTCACCGTGGACGAATGCTTGATTAATAATATCCCGATTTGGCGTATGTCCATTTGTATTCGTGGTGTTTAGTTAAGCCTCGCCATTGTACTGTTCCCCTCACATCTTCCACGGTAGGTTAATGGTTTAGTTATCCAGTTAGTTATTGTAGTTGTGGGGTAGAGAGCGTGGAGGAGCGGAGGTGGAAGAACGTGCGTCTCTCCGCCCGGCGTGGATGGGAATAAGGTTTTCTCGCTGCTGCAGAATCTACTATCAACGCTACCTATGATAAAAAAAACGCCTTATACTAACATCTATCCTTATCATTTCCTATACATTACTCATCATATGGAAATGTTATGTATAAAGATATGAGGTAATAGTGTGAGGTAGGAAATACTAGCTATGGGTTTAGATAGTTGAGTCGTACGGCCGCCAGCTCTGTCTCACCGCAGCATAGCAATTATTATCGCCAACTCAGTAACAATGTAATAATAATAATAATGAAACACGGGGTTGTATTAAAAACTCTGTATTATTTGGTCAGATAACAGGATTTCACCACCACTATATAAACCTGTAATTATATATTTATTTATTTATATAAAAAAAAAAAAAAATATTCCCCTAGCGTCTATGTTCGCCCTCACCTAAACCTGTCTGTCTGTCTGTCTCACTAGAAAAAAAATTAATTACTGTTTTTATTCAATGTCACGATACTGGAGGCTTAACATTTTTATTTATATATTTTAGTCTGATATTGAACCCAGATTACTGTTGAGAGAGAGAGAGAGAGAGAGAGAGAGAGAGAGAGAGAGAGAGAGAGAGAGAGAGAGAGAGAGAGAGAGAGAGAGAGAGATAATTACATATCATACTATTTTCTCATTCTACCTTGAACACATTATATATAATACCTTATGTTTGAAGACAAAATCGATATCATCAGTAATTCCAATAAAAACAATTCAACAAATAAACAAATAAAAAGTATCAGAAAAAAAAAAAACGTGTTTGACGTAATTACACAAACAACTATAAATTATATTAATAAAAAAAAACTTGTAAACGTGAAAAAAACAAGTTAATGCTGTATATTTGTAGCCTCGAGAAAAATACTATACATCTCGTTTTGATCTGTACACACACACACACACACAGTAATATAACTAAATTCAAACACATTTCAAACTCCACAAATATAATTCACACAAGATCAAAGCAGCGAAATGACCCTTTAAAAAAAATAAAAAAGTGTTTCCTATCCATTATGTATGTTTTCCTTACCATATATTATCACTATACTGTATAATATTATCTTCTTACACCACTCAAGGTTCAAAATGGAAGGGAATTAATTAACAAAGTGCAGTAACCTTTGAAATGACTCACAGTGGTCATGTGTGTGTGTGGTGTGTGTGTGTGTAGAACTAATCAGTCATCTAATTCACAGGTGCTCGAGAGAGAGAGAGAGAGAGAGAGAGAGAGAGAGAGAGAGAGAGAGAGAGAGAGAGAGAGAGAGAGAGAGAGAGAGAGAGAGAGAGAGAGATAATGATTTCTTGATAACATTTCCTCTTTCCCTTACACACACACACACACACACACACACACACACAATTCTCCTAATGTCTAGTTATCATACTTAACATCCTGCAAGTAAGGATAACCTAACCTAACCTAACCTAACAACGTAACACAGCAGCCAGACCATACACTGTTTACATCCCCTTAACAATGTGCGTTTAAAACATCATTTGTATACATGTGTGCGTTTAAAAGATCATTTGTATATATGGAGTTTCATCTCTTTGCTTATTAGTACTTGGCTCTCTTCTCTTCCCACACTCTTGCCTCCTCAACACAAGCTGCTTCAACTATCTACTATAATAACAAGGTTTGCAATACACTACCTTGCAAATCATCACTTAACACAAGGAGAAAAGGATAAGAAGAAGTAGTAGTAGTAGTAGTAGTAAGTAGTAGAAAAGATGTTGCGATATAAATGAAACTTATGAATAATTACAAAAAGAAGAAGTAGAAATAGAAGTAGTAGTAGTAGTAGTAGTAAATAAAACTTACAAAACTGATGAATAAAGACAAAAAGAAGAAGTAGAAGTAGTAGAAGACAAGAAAAATTTGTTGCAATATAAATGAAACTGACGGATGACGACAAAAAGAAGAAATAGTAAAAGACGAAGAAGAATAGATTTATCACGATGTAACTGTAACTTATGCATAATTACAAAAAAGTAGAAATTGAACACATAGCAGAAGAGATTTGTCAACATAAACAAACAAAACTTGATGAATAATAACAATCTTACATCATACATTAATAGTTTCTCTCTCATCAATCCTTCCTACTGTTCCCACACGACTAAGTACTTTGGGGAGAGTCACTTCTTTACACTACATACTTTATCTAATCACATAATTATACCTTCATTAAGTTTAAGTTCCCATTAATAACAGTGCGTCACCCTCTCTCAGATTATAATATTACTTCAACACAAAACATTTCAATTATTTTTCCAAGCCAATCCATTTTCTTAACATTTATGCTTTTCCTAAACACTAAACAGTTTTTATTTTCGTGAACAATCTAATCTTTTAAAACCTTTCTCGTGTATTGTATTAACCTAACTAGATCCGACTGACCCCAGAATCACACCCAGGAAGGTTTTAAAAGCTTATATAACTTCTAACAAAAATAAATGTTTAGTGTTAGAAGAGCTGAACACAAAAATAGGCAAGACATCAATCAGGAAAGAATAGCATTATTATTATACATTCTTCACCTTCATTCCTCACACTTAAATACACGAGTGGGAGGGTGGTGTTAATATTTGTACCCATTCATTATTGTGCTGGTGGTGGGAACTTCTTAATTAATGGTGCAATAATATAGATCATAATAAGTATCTCTCCATGTTGCATTCACCTCCACGAACTAGTCTATAAAAATTGACCTAAATATTCAAGTTTCTAGCTATACTTTTTCTTGCAAACTCTTTATTTTACTTCCTGTTATCATTGTTATCTTTTTACACTCTTCCTTCAAATATTTATACTCTCTCTCTCTGTCTCCTGTATATACAACAACCTCCACTTCCCTTCCTCCACCTCCCACCTCACAACCTTCATTTTCAACACACCTCAACTCATCCAGAAATTAATTAAAATTCCTATGCATAGCTAAACAATCTTCCATCACACATTTGTACACTCTGATCTTAAACCTATTTTGGGCGACTATGAAATTCCGTTCTCTCTCTCTCTCTCTCTCTCTCTCAATCTTAAAGGCAAAAATGGCAATTACATTATGCAAGTGAGATCCTACCTTACAAATACAAGCTTATATTGACACTATGACCTGACCTGACCCTGACCTGACCTTCCTTCGTCAAGACAGGATCACCTCAGGACCCACCCACCAACCCTGTACCACTTAATTAACCTACACTCGCCTTAATGAAGTTACGGTAAGTTGCAGTTACTGAGACACTGCGGCTACGAGGGGAGGAGACGTAACTCTAGATAAGAATGTTAGGTTGGTTGAGTTGCTGTTTAGACTCACTGTATTAGCCTTACGACACCTGGTAGTATGTGTTGTGTTGTTGTGTTGTGGTGTGGTGTGGTGTGGTGTGGTGTGGTGTGGTGTGGTGTGGTGTGTGTGGTGTGGTGGTGTGGTGGTGTTGTGGTTATGAATGTAAGGGAAGGAATGCATTATGTAAAATTATGAAGGAATGATGAAATGATGATAATGTAGATTCACATGATGAGGTGATGGAGGCATGTATGTGGAAATGAAGGGAAGCCTCTTGCCACACATCAACATACACATAAACACATACACACATACATACATGTACACATAAGTATGCCTAACACAGTGCCAAGTGTTACAAGGAAGGAGTGAGCCAATGATGGATGGATTAACAAGTGTGCGTGCGTGCGAGAGTGTGTGTGTGTGTGTGTGTGTGTGTGTGTGTGTGTGTGTGTGTGTGTGTGTGTGTGTGTAGCAGGGAGTATAAATAAACTCTTCCTTGGTATACTGTAGTCTATCTCCTCTCCTCTCCTCCTCCTCTTCCTCTTCCTCCTCCTCCTCTCCTCTTCTCTCGTCTTCCTCTTCCTCCTACTGTAACAACTGTAGCTGCCACACACTTGTGCCTACAACCAAAACCTCTTCACACTCACTATAGAAAAAATATAAAAATAAATAAATAAATAAAAAATAAAAAAGGAAGACTGAAATGTAAAGTGGCATACACAGATAATAATAATAAAAATAAATAATAATAATAATGAAGAGACACTATCATTACTTACTCTAACACAGTACATACTTCTCAATACCACACACACACACACACACACACACACACGAGAGATCACGCCCAAATGCGACTAACAATAACAACATAAGTAGATCAAAAGGAAGGAGAAAGAATGGTGAGGTGAGTCAAGTCGATTACCTTGGCACTGCAGACTCCTCCCTCCCCGCCAGTGCCACCCCGCCCCCCATCGTTACTCTGCAGTGCCGCCCCGCCCCCCCTCGTACTTATGCAGTGTTTTTACTCCTGTTTATGGCACCACTTGGTTATCACGTTCCCAGGGGCTTTACGGGTGAGTATTAAAGCACGTTGCGCCCCCACGCTAAAGTATATAAAGTTATGTACGTACACACTAGGATTTGTAGTTAATTAAGTAGCTTGTTCCTCCTCCTTCTCCTTCTCCTTCTCCTCCTTCTTCTCCTTCTACTGCACAGCCTAAAGAAATAAAATAATGATTAAGAAAATAGTAATAATGATAATGATGATGATAAAATAAAAGACTTACTCACTCATAAACCATTCCAACACACACACACACACACACACACACATACATACATATACATACACACACCACACCCAGACACACGTACAGTAAACAACATCGCTAAAAAAATTTGAATAAAATAAAATAATAATAATAATAATAATAATAATAATAGAGCAAGTATTTATCATTACTATATTAAAATAGAAAGGAAATTAATGCATTGCACACACACACACACACACACACACTATATAATAATAATAATATGATTAATAACAACTCAATTCACTAACTAACTACCTAACTACCTAATGTCATCGTCTATTCACTAACTACTAGCAGGTTGTTGTACTAGCATTAGGCACACACAAATTCATAAAAAAATAATATATATAAAAAAAAAAATATATAAAAAATCTAATAGCCACGATAATTATTCAAGGTCTCATATTTATTCTGACAGTCTGCATTTCCTATCATCCTATTAATTATAACCTCCTTTCCTATAATCCTGCCTCCTTCACCTCACATCCTATTAATTGTAACCTGCTATCCTGCCTCCTTCACCTCACATCCTACTAGCTACACCTGCTTTCCTATCATCCTACCTCACATCCTACTAAACCTGCCTCTGTATTATCCTGCCTTCCTCACCTCACATCCTACAAGCTGACCTGCCTCTCTCACAAAGTCCTATTCACTCTAACCTGCTATCCTATAATCCTACCTCACTCACATCACATCCTATTACTTGTCCTGCCTCATTGTATAGAATTGTAGGCGAGTGAGTGAGTGAGTGAGTGAGTGAGTGTCAATCTCCATTTCATTCCTTTTCAAACTTGTTATGTCAATACTTATAATTTCCATCATCAATATTAATAGTTATAGGTAGTTGTTAGTTAATATTATCATTGTTATCACTATTGTTATTGTTATTATTATTATTATTATTATTGTTATCATTTGAATTGTTTGTTTTTTTTCCTTTAGGCAGCCTCGATAAAATGTTGTATAATATGTATGTATGTATGTATGTATGTATGTGTATGTATGTGTGTATGCCTTTCAATGCCTCAAAATACTATATAAAAATAGATCACAAAACTCTATACACATTTTCATTGGACTTATATTAATGATCAGATTCAAAATAATAATAACAATAAAAAAAATAATATTCTTCTTCACTCGACGTTCAGTGATGAGAAAGTTCCGTTTTTTTTCTTCGTTTTTTCTTCATTCAAATTCACGACAGATAAACGTAAAAGTTGTATTAGACTCTGTGAAAGAAAGTGAAAAAGAGAAAGAGAGAAAGAGAGAAAGAGAGAGAGAGTGAAGAATAATAATAAGATAATAACACAAGAGAATAACAAAATAATCAGAAAGAGAAAGAGAATGAGAGAGAAAGAGAATGAAGAATAATAATAACATAACACACGAAAGAATAAAATCATAATTATATCAAAAAATTAACAAAACACTTTACACACAACTTCCTTCCTTTTCCTTTTCCTTTCCTTCCTTCCTTCCTACCACCACCACCACCACCACCACCACCTCCTCCTCCTCCTCTACCAATACACATAGCAAACAAATACTTAACTCTTTCCTTCCTTCCTTCCTTCCACAAAACTTTCTACATAACTTCATTCCTTATAATACACCCTCCTCCTCCTCCTCCTCCTCCTTCTCCTCCATAAAATCACACTCAAACAAACACACACGCACACACGCACACACACCTTCCGAAAGTCTTAAATAAATATCTTCGTCCCATCCCCATTCCCCGATTCCCGGTGCATCAGTATTCCAGGTCCAGTTTATTCTTGGTCTCATCCTGCGCCAGCTTCATCAGGGACTTCTTCACCCTTAGGGCTGTCAGGCGGACATTTGGGTTTTGGTGCCAACATTCTCGGATGATTTTAGACATCCCAGCGAGGACCTGAGTGAGAGTGAGTAAGTGAGTGAATAGATTAGGAAGTAAGTGAATAAGTGAGAGAGTGAGTGAGTCAATAATCCACCTCCGTACTCACTGGGTCACTGCTCCACCTATTAGGAATCATAGGTCGCTGCTGGTCAACACACACGACCTTTTTCATGTCATCAAAGGAGGGATCAGCCGGGACTTGGTCATGGAACGGCACGCGGTACTCATCCACGAGGCCGTTGGACACGTAACGACGGCACACCTCCCACAGGACCATCCCCAAGGCGTAGATGTCAACCTTGCGGAACGACTCGAAGACGCTCATGTTGATGCTGCGGGAAGGGAGGAAGGGAGGGAATTATTGTAGGGAAAGGGAGGAAGGGAGGGAATTATTGTAGGGGAAGGGAGGAAGGGAGGGAATTATTGTAGGGGAAGGGAGGAAGGGAGGGAATTATTGTAGGGAAAGGGAGGAAGGGAGGGAATTATTGTAGGGGAGGGGAGGAAGGGAGGGAATTATTGTAGGGGAAGGGAGGAAGGGAGGGAATTATTGTAGGGGAAGGGAGGAAGGGAGGGAATTATTGTAGGGGAAGGGAGGAAGGGAGGGAATTATTGTAGGGGAAGGGAGGAAGGGAAGGAATTATTGTAGGGGAAGGGAGGAAGGGAGGGAATTATTGTAGGGGAAGGGAGGAAGGGAGGGAATTATTGTAGGGAAAGGGAGGAAGGGAGGGAATTATTGTAGGGAAAGGGAGGAAGGGAGGGAATTATTGTAGGGAAAGGGAGGAAGGGAGGGAATTATTGTAGGGAAAGGGAGGAAGGGAGGGAATTATTGTAGGGAAAGGGAGGAAGGGAGGGAATTATTGTAGGGAAAGGGAGGAAGGGAGGGAATTATTGTAGGGAAAGGGAGGAAGGGAGGGAATTATTGTAGGGAAAGGGAGGAAGGGAGGGAATTATTGTAGGGAAAGGGAGGAAGGGAGGGAATTATTGTAGGGAAAGGGAGGAAGGGAGGGAATTATTGTAGGGAAAGGGAGGAAGGGAGGGAATTATTGTAGGGAAAGGGAGGAAGGGAGGGAATTATTGTAGGGAAAGGGAGGAAGGGAGGGAATTATTGTAGGGAAAGGGAGGAAGGGAGGGAATTATTGTAGGGAAAGGGAGGAAGGGAGGGAATTATTGTAGGGGAAGGGAGGAAGGGAGGGAATTATTGTAGGGGAAGGGAGGAAGGGAGGGAATTATTGTAGGGGAAGGGAGGAAGGGAGGGAATTATTGTAAGGAAAGGGAGGGTGGAAATATGTTAGAGAAAGGGAGAATATAAATAAATTGAAGGGAAATGAAGGGAGAGAAAAATTAATTGAAGGGAAAGAAAGGGAGAGAAAAAATAAATTGAGAGGAAAGGAGGGGAGAGAAAAAATATGAATTGGAGGGAAAGGAAGGGAGAGAAAAAATATGAATTGGAGGGAAAGGAAGGGATAATATAAATAAATTGGAGGGAAAGGAAGGGAGAGAAAAAATATGAATTGGAGGGAAAGGAAGGGAGAGAAAAAATATGAATTGGAGGGAAAGGAAGGGATAATATAAATAAATTGGAGGGAAAGGAAGGGAGAGAAAAATTAATTGAAGGGAAAGAAAGGGAGAGAAAAAATAAATTGAGAGGAAAGGAGGGGAGAGAAAAAATATGAATTGGAGGGAAAGGAAGGGATAATATAAATAAATTGAAGGGAAAGGAAGGGAGAGAAAAAATATGAATTGGAGGGAAAGGAAGGGAGAGAAAAAATAAATTGAGAGGGAAAGGAAGGGAGAGAAAAAATAAATTGAGAGGAAAGGGAGGGAGGAAAAAAAATGTATTGGTTATGTTATGATTACAATTATTATTATTATTATTATTATTATTATTGTCGTTTCGTTTATTGTGAAAAAAAAAAATTGAGGATGGATGGAAGGAAGGATGGAAGGAAAGGAAGGAAGGAAGGAAGGAAGGTAGGAAGGAAGGTAGGGAGGAAGGTAGGGAGGAAGGAAGGTAGAGAAGGGAGGGAGGGAGGGAAAGAGGGATGGAAGGAAGGAAGGAAGATGAAAGGTAGTAATTTATTTATTAACTAACTAACTTAACTAACCTAACCTAACCTAACCTGCCTGCCTCACAACTGTTTACACTTACGATTCATTGAGCACCTCAGGACTCATGTATCGCTTGGTGCCAACGCGAGGGTTGCTGCTGATGTTGATCTCACCCGTGATCTGAGTGTGCATCACCGCCAGCCCAAAGTCTGCTATCACACACGCACCGTTCAGCTGGGGGGGAAAGGGAGGAGGGTGTTAATGTATGTGTGGGTGTATGTGTGTGTGTGTGTATACGGATTGATTTTGTTGCATAGATTAAACTTATTTGTGTTGGAGGCTGCAAGAATACTATCACCTCTATACATTTCACTTATTATTATTGTTTATATATTTGTTGTATTTATATATCTAGCCTTTCTTTTGTTATTATTATTATTTATATATATAGTAGATTTATATATTTTGCCCGTGTGGTTAGGGCTGCAAGAATACTACCACCACAAAACACACACACACACACTTACACCAGTACACAAACACACACACACACCTTCACACAGTACACACAAACACACACACACTTACACCAGTACACAAACAAACACACACCTTTTATTACTATCATTATCATTACCATTATCATTATATACAGCATTATTATCATTATCATCATTATCATCATCATCATTACCTTCACCAGTACATTCTTGGACTTAATATCGCGGTGGGCAATAGCCGGCTTGCCCTGGTTGCCAAATATCTCTGTGTGGAGGTGCAAGATGCCGTTGATGGTGGAGAGGGCAATGGTGATGAGGTTGGTGTGGTCAAGAATGTGGGTCACCAAGTAGTCGTGCAGGGAGCCCCGGGGGTGGTAGTGGGTCACCAGCCAGAGTTGTGTGCATGACCCCCGGGAGGTCATGTCAGAGCCGTAGAAACCAAGGATGTTCTCGTGGCGTAGCAGAACGGTGCTTTAGGGGGGGGGAGGGGAGGGGGAAGGGAGTTAATGTGTGTGTGTAATGATAATAATAATAAGATAATAAATGGTTAATTATCCAAGGCAGAAATAGATTGATAATAATAAAAAATAAGACTTGAATAATATACATGAAATAAATAAATAAATAAATAAATAGACTTGAATAAGATATAAACAAGAGAAGGAAATCATGAAAAATAAATAAATAAATAAATAAATAAATAAATAGACTTGAATAAGATATAATAAACAAGAGAGAAAGATCACTGAAAAAATAAATAAATAAATAAATAAATAAATAAATAAATATAAAAAAAACATGATAAAAAAACCCGTAACTCACCTGTATATCTCGGTTTCCCTGGCCCAGGACGCTTCATCCCGCGAGAAGAATATCTTGACAGCTACCTTCTCCCCTTGCCAGATGCCACACCACACCTCACCAAACCGACCCTGTCAACACCACACCAACACCACCATCAACACCACACCAACACCACACACACACCATAAGACTCACTTCACACTAGCTATCAAAACTTATTCCTCTCTTACACCCTTGCCAATCACCCTCATCACCCTTATTTCCCTTCCTATTCACCCTATCACTCTTATTTCCCCTTATTCACCTCACCCACCTCATTCACCTTGCCGATCACCCTCTTATTCACCCCCAGTCACCCCCAGTCACCCTTGTTTCCCTTCCTCCCCCTCCCCCCCCGCCACACTCACCTTGCCAATGACCTCAGCCAGCCAGATCTGCTTGGCCAGTGTGCGTTGGATGAGCAGAGGAAGGCCGGAACCGCTCCCTGAGGTGATGGAGTCGTTGAAGATTTCCTAGACGCACACATGAACGCATTAACACACACACACACACACACGCACACGCACATGAACCTTAATACAATACATACGCACACATATATATATTAACTTCAATACATATGAACACAATACAATAGATAGAAATAGCAATAAATAAATAATAATAATAATTCCTACTGCTACCCCATACCTACCCTTAGAGTAGAGTCCCCAGCCGCGGTAGCCCTAAGGTCATCGCGGTAGAGATTGTGGTGTAGCGGCAGGGCTGAGGTGGCTGCCGCAGCGTACTCTCTCATGCGGCGGTGGTGAGCTCTCTTCAACAGCAACACCACCACCACCGCCACCACTACCACAGCAAGGATGGGGAGGACGTGCCACAGTAAGATCCGGCTCACCTTGGAGTAGCCGCCGCCTGGAGAGAGTTTGGAGTGTGTTAAGGGGTGTGTGAGGGAGGCTGGTTATGGCGGCAGGATAAAACACACACACACACACACACACACATACACACACCACACATCATTGATACAGACAGATAAAAAACACACATATACACACTACTACCATTGATACTAACACATACACATACATCGATACTAGCAGGTAATAATAATAAAAAAGCACACACACACACACATACATACACACATCCCCATACATACACCCCCCCCATACACACACCCACCATTGCTAGTAGAAGGTAAGGGTGGCAGTGATCCGTTATTACAGTAGTCAGTGTGGCAGCAGTCAATCACGAAAGGCTGTTCATGATTGAGTTTAATGTTACACTGCATTGGCACATGTTCAGGGTTGGAGAGACAGCCGCGCATGTTCCTCACCTCACCTGTCTCGGATAACACCTGCGCCTTCCAACACTGCGGGGAAGGAAGTATACATGTGTTAAGAGGAGTAGGAGGAGTAGAAAGGAACACAAACAACAATATACCCTAGGGTCCTGTGCCTTCCAACACTGCAGGGAGGAAGTGTATATATGTGTTAGGAGGAGTAGGAGGAGGAGGAGGAGAGAGAGGATACAGGAGGAGGGCTGGCTAGGAGGAGGATAGGAGGAGGAGGAGGAGGAGGAGGAGGAGGAGGAGGAGGAGGAGGAAGGGTGGTGATATAATAGTGATGAAGAAGAAGTAAGATGTATAGTGATGAGAGAAAGATGAGGAGAGATGTGATGATAGTGATGAAGAAGATAGGTTATACTGATGATGATGATGATGATGATGATGATGATGAGGAAGGAAGAGTAGAAGTATAATGATAAGGGAAAAGATAATGATGATGAGTACTATTAATAATAAAACGGCAATGAATAAGATAAAAAAAATACAAAAAACACATATATATATAAAGGTAGTGAGTGTTGACGTGCCTGATAACACTTTAAACCAACACAGGAAATGACATACAACACAACGGTAGGTTTGGACACGTGTTTATATGGATGGTAATGACGCCATAGCTAATTATATATATAGGTATGCTGTTATGTATAGGTGTAAGATGTAAAGATGATGTGTATGTGTGTGTGTGTGTGTGTGTGTGTGTGTAATGAAACGTTGCAATGAGTATATATATGTGATTAAGACAGTGAGATATATGTATTAATAAAAAACTAATGATATCAATGCTACGCCACGAAATAATGATAATAATAATGATAATGATAATAATGAAATAACACATCACACAACAGATAAATAAGACCATAAAATATATTACTAAAAAAAAAATAATAAATAAATAAAAACATCAATACAGAAAAAAATACTCAACAAAAATTCAAATAAAAGAATAGTAAAAAAAAAAAATAATAAATAAATAAATATAAAAATAATAAAAAAAATAATAAGAAAATAAATGAAACAAAACAAAATATAAACACACACACACACACACCTTGATAGCATTGTGACAGACGGTTAGGGAGTTGCAGCTTGGCTTTAAACACTCTAGACAGGACACAGGTGGTCTGGGGGTGGTGGTGTGGCCAGGGGGGGCGGGGGTGGTGGTGGTGTTGGTGTGGGCAGAGTCAGAGGCGTCCGTGGTGCCATTCTGAACCACCATCAACACTTCTAACTCAAAAGGATCCTGGAATAGTAGTAGTAGTAGTAGTAGTAGTAGTAGTAGTAGTAGTAGTAGTAGTAGTAGTGGTAGTTAGTAGTAGTAGTAGTAGTAGTAGTAGTAGTAAAATTGCAAAGTAGTACAAATTAACTGACTGATTGATTGACTTAAATGACTGACTTCAATTATAATGTGAATAGACGAAGAATTATTGATGACTTATTCACTTGACTAATTGATGACAAACAAATCATTTTAAATTCACAATGACTAACTAACTGACTGTAATTACTCATCAACTTAATCTAACCTAACCTAAACTAACCTAACCTAACGTAACTAACCTAACCTAACCTAACCTAACTAACCTAACCTAACCTAACCTAACTTAACCTAACCTAACCTAACCTAACCTAACTTAACCTAACCTAACCTAACCTAACCTAACCTAACTTAACCTAACCTAACCTAACCTAACTTACTATGCTGTGTTCCGCTCCTTCTTCTAAGACATTAGGAAGAAGAGCCACTATTGAATTTTTTCCTCTCCTCCTCCTCCTCCTCCTTCTTCTCCTCCTCCATCCTCCTTTCCTCCTCCTCTCCATGTCTCATCTTCGCTGTCCACATTATCTGCAAAATACCGAACATACAAATAAAGGAATGAATGAGAAATAAATGCAAAGGAAATAATGATGAAACTATATATAATAACACTATATATATATACTGTATTTCTCTATCTACAACTACACCACTACATAAACATAACAACAACAACCACCACCACTACCACTACCACTACCACCACCACACACACACAAACAAACAAACATGAATTAACAACAACAACAACAACAACAACAATACGTAAATTTACAACCCAACCCTTCACGTAACATATATTTTTTTTTACACGAACCATACATACACAGGTTAAACATACGCACACAGGACTACAGAACACAGCCATACAGCCCCCCATACACACCCATAACCCCCCCATACACACCCATAAATATAACGCAAAAAACACTACATATAAATCGTTAAAATACACTTATATTCTTGTATCATATTTCTTTCATCTCAGACTCACTGGCGCCCATCTACTCTAAGCCTCCTCACGCCCATTATACACCTTCTATTTACGTTAGCTTAGTATATAATTAATGATAAACCTCTATTTATTATCCATGTGGAGTGTTATTGTCTCAAACCTTCTGGCACGCGAGAAAATACTAATGTTGTGGTAAGGGAGAGAACGAGAAGGTGAACGACAATCGCCATTATTAAACACTAAGTAATGAAGATCTATAGTGTTGGTTTTAATATATATAGAAGGTGTTAATGGTGTTTTAGGTTATTTTAATGTTGTTATTTTGTGTTATGTGTTTAGTGGTTGTATGTGAATGTTTTTTATTATCATTGGTTTTTAAGGGAAGTTAGTATAGTTGCTCGTTTGGTTTGTTGACATTTATGGTGTTTCGGGAAATAGAGAAATAAATGAGAGAAAAATGATGAGAAAAATAAGCTAATATTAGAATATATAAAATAAATGGAATCAAATAAGTAATGGTAGATGTATGATAATTCAAGTTACCATAATACAATAATAAAGTCACGTGCCTGAGACTTTAAATTATTATTATTATATCACTTACTTTGCAATGACATATATTTATTTATTTATTTACAAGTACTATTGAATGACTGAAAGACATTGAGATCCATTAACATACAAATGAAATGATAGAACGTAGTATATAAGGAACAAATATATATAAATAAAAATAAAATAGAAGAGTTTGTCGATAAAAAAAATTGTATGAAAGAAAAAAGAAATCGATGCTCTTAATTGGAACGTACTTGAGTTTATAAAGATAGGATGAAAAGGAAGTGTTTGGAGAGAGAGAGAGAGAGAGAGAGAGAGAGAGAGAGAGAGAGAGGAGAGAGAGAGAGAGAGAATATAAATACAATATAATTATCTAATATCTTTGTGTTGAGTATAATGCAAACTTAATGCAGATTGGTGAACGAAACAAATTAAGAATGTATAGATATATTTATTTTTTTCTTTTCCATAAATATACATTCAAAAGGTTAATGTGTGTGTGTGTGTGTGTGTGTGTGTGTGTGTGTGTGTGTGTGTGTGGTGCAGTACCTGTCTCATACAAGTTACAAAAGCAGATTCCTACAAAAAATATACATGTCTTCACACACACACACACACACACTTATCACTATCAAATCAATGTAAGTGTTTAAAGTCATGTCTAATCAATATTCATAATTTCACACTTAAGTATATATTGAAGAAGTCTGCCTCCATTATTTTTCTACATAAAAAAATATATATATTTATCAAAATGTTACACAATTGATGGTTTTCAGAACATACACAAATCACATGAACAAAAGTTTAAGCTGAACAATAAGTTTCAGCAAAAGACTGATTAAACAAAACTTATAAAGATAGACTTAATAATAATAATAAAAAAAAACTAGTATAGATAAATAGACAACTAGGTAAATACACTGTGCATTTACCTAGTTGTATTTACCTAATTGTTTTATAATATGTATTAATAACACATTACTACTGATTACTGATATATATATTCTCTCAATCATCATTTTACTTGCTGTGAGATGAAACTTTTCTAATGATGTTGATGTTGATGTTGTGAACCTTCCCTCCTCCTCCTCCTCCTCCTCTTCTTCCTCTTCCTCTGAGCTTAAGTATTTAGACCATTTACTAACCCCAGCTCCTCCTCCTCCTCCTCCTCCTGCTGCTGCTGCTACTCTCCTCACACCAGCTCCTCCATCACCTCCTGCACTGTGTCCTGCTGGAAGGGGGAAGAAATTTTTATTGGAATGTGTGTTAATGAAAAAAAATATAATAAAATAAATAAATAAATAATAATAAAAAATACTAATAATAATATAAATGAATCAATAAATATAGTAAGTGTTAGTAGCGGTCATAAGTAAAAAAAAAAAAATATATAGTTAACCAAAATTAGTTAGTTAACCAATAAATAATAGTTTAGTCAACCCAAAAAATATTAGTTAACCAAAAAATTAGTCAACCAAAAAAAAAATATAATCAACCTAACATATATAAAACTCAACCCAACATTCTCAACTCACTCTGGTCATCCATATCAAGTAGGACCTCACACTGCCCCTCCTCCTCCTCCTCCTCCTCCATGACCTGACCCTCGTACTCCTCCTCCACCTCCTCCTTGAGCTGGGCCTCGAGTACAGCCTCCTTCTCCTCCTCCATGCCTCTCCTGAGTGTGTTCAACTTCTGCAC
The DNA here is from genome assembly GCA_029783475.1 of Metacarcinus magister. NCBI lineage: Eukaryota > Metazoa > Arthropoda > Malacostraca > Decapoda > Cancridae > Metacarcinus > Metacarcinus magister. The sequence goes on along the minus strand of JAPQNM010000037.1, from coordinate 5,708,276 downwards.
GTGTACCCTGCAATCCTTCCCTGCCCCCCTGCCGTACTCCTGCAGGGGAAGGAAAAACAGGGCACTTGTATTATGTTGTTATTTTCTTTTTTGTGTGCTGAGGGAATAGATAAAAAAATGTATAAAGAAAAATATACCTTCCTAACAGACTGCTTCTCTCCACACATCTTGCAGACAAATTTCTTATCCTTCCGTACTTGGTGGGATTGAAACACAGCGCAGGAGTAACATCGCACAACATTGAATTCCTGCCCCATCACTACACTTCACTGCAACGGAAAAGGTTATAATTGTTCATTAAGAAAATTCACTTAATAAAGAACAAATAGCAAAGACTGTACTACCCAACAGAGAAGGAGAGGGAGGTACTGGGCAATAAATGTGTGGAATATGTAAGAAAAGTTAGTATCAGATCCCACTCCGTCCTCACTACGTCCCAAACTAAACCCTCACACTGGGCGTAATGTGAGGCAGACTGACAGACTCTCCCAACTCAAGCTAAACAAAGGATCAAGACAACACCTTCCTTGCATCTACCTTGTCCCATAACGGTCCTGTCATCCTCAATGCCATCACAAAGAAAATAACGGACCTCACAGGCTGTTCAGTTGATAAATTCGAGGGAGCTGGACAACTTTGTATGTATGTTCCCAGACCAACCTGCAGTTCCTGTCTACACACTACACACCAAACTGCAGACCACAGACCAGCCTCAAACTCAGTGTCAGACCAGTTAAGGCTCACACACCAACACCTTCAGGATGGCAGCACCGGTGGACCAACACACATCAGGAACACACTCGAAAGTACACGAAGCAAACGAAGTCACTGATAATAATACAGTGACAGCCTCCTTATGTTGGTTGTTATTTCCATCTACGAACATATTTAACACTCTTACTTACTCTACTACATTATGGTGTGACTTACTGTACACTAATATTAATGGTTATGTTGTTACAGCCTGATACACACGCGCATTCGTAACACTGTTTACCTCTTCCCGCCAGACACTTCCCAGCTGACCGTGCGACTTTTTAACGGCTCATGTTATATATATATATATATATATATATATATATATATATATATATATATATATGACCCCCCAGCTAACGCACGGCCGCCACCTAGCGGTACCTGTTGAAGCTTATTAGGTAATGTTTTCTTTATATCCCTCAACTATTAATGGTGAAGAATGATGCGTTACTGCTCCTCCATTCCTCAAAATGACATGTAGAGGAACACGGAAGGTTTAAAACGAAGAAATATTATCACCAGGTCACATGAAAAAGTTAGTCACTACCTTATTACACCTTCCCTGGGCCCTGCCAACCCCTGCCGCCCTTCCCTACAGGTACTACAGGGTCTCACCTGTCCTGCCCACCCCTGCCACGTAAAGGTGAACATAACACTTTAAACACCATTATTTTTACGGTGTTAAATAAGGGTGACTGTCACGGCGCCAGCACCGCCCAACTCTCTCTGCGCAGCCCGGCACACCATTCTGCGCACGGTCATCATATCTCCTATTTAATGGGTATTTCACCCCACCTAACACACTCACAACACAACACACTCCCCTTTCATCTCTATCCTTGTAGGTCACCATGTCCTAACACTTCTTTTAATGTACCTAACACGCTATAATTAACACTCTTGGATGTAAACAAATAATTCCCGGTTTTTTTCTCATTTTGTCGTTGTTTTTTCCGTTTTTCTTTTTTCTATGGCTTATTTAGGCTTTACTTTTTATTTGAATAATTTTTATATATTCTTTTCTATGGTTTAGGTTAGTTTAATTTCATTATTATTGCTTTATTCTATTATTCGATTCTATGATTGACCTTAGAAATAAAAAATTTTCATGAAATAAATACGAATCAAATATAACAAATGTTTATGTAGGTAACAGTTAGGTGTTTCAGACGATTTTTTAAAGTATATATAATTGCTTTCCTGTGTATAATAAGAATCTCAATTTTGGTTTAATATATACGTGATCGCCCAGCCAACGCACGGCCGCCACCTAGCGGTACCTGTTGAAGCTTATTAGGCACGGTTTTCTTTATATCCAACCACTATTAATGATAAAAAATGATGTGTTACTGCTCCTTCATCCCTCAAAATGACATGTAGAGGAACAGGGAAGGTTTAAAACGAAGAAATACACCAGGTCAGGTCCTGTCTGGCTGCTAGCTGTCACAAGAAAACGTTGGTTACTACCTTATTACATCTTCCCTGGGCCCTGCCAACCCCTGCCGCCCTTCCCTACAGGTACTACAGGGTCACACTCACCTGTCCTGCCACACCCCTGACACGTAAAGCTGAACATAACACTATAAACACCATTATTATTATGGTGTTAAATAAGGGTGACTGTCATGGCGCCAACACCGCCCAACTCTCTCTGCGCAGCCCGGCACACCATTCTGCGCACGGTCATCATATCACATACTTACATATCATACATACATATCATACATATCATATACTTACCTTCTTCACATCACCTGTTGGCCTTGCTGTGTCCTTCTTACACCTGCCTCAATTACCTTATCATTTAGCAAACTCCATTAAAAAAATATCTTTCATAATTCATTTTTTGGTCTGAATATCAATAAAACATAGATGCAAAGGTATTCATTTGCTAAACGTCATATTTTATCTATAGAATTATTGCATATTTCCACTTACATTATGGTTGTTTTTTTATGCTATTAAATACGAATATAATTTGACCTAAACATCTTACATTCTTCCTTACCTCTTAGAATATACAAAATAAGGTTCTTTATAATATTCCTGGAGGTGAACATTAAGATATGAAGTTATTTTGGAAGAAAGTTGAATAAGAAAAAGAAGAAGTAGGGTATGTTAAGAATGTGGTGGTGGTGGTGGTGGTGGTGGAATGCATTCTATATAATTATGATAGTAATGGGTTTTCAAAGCTCATCACTCCACAGTAATTATTTCATGCATGTACTCCTTCCTTCACCCTATCCTTCCATCCTATCCTATCACAAACTTTCATGCATGTACTCCTTCACCCTATCCTTCCATCTTACAACTAGCCTTCCTCTCCTCCTATCACAAACTTCCATGCACTCCCTTTCTTTACATCAACTTTCCTTACATGTATTATCACTGAACCTTAACTTAAAATATATATACCTAGAGAGATTGTCCTTATAAACTATCATGGTAAAAATATATATATGTATAATGTAGTGTTTTCCCTCAAGAAGTCTCAATTTGTTCATATTTATACACACTTATCTTGCTCACATTATACATTTTAATCTTCTGTGGGGAGGTGAAGCAATATGTATGTTATTATTATTACGTTATTACTTAGTATTTAAACATAGTCTTTCTATTTTATAAGTATTTCTTTCACAGCCAGATCAACTCCATATCTTACTATATATTTGTCATCTCACTTCTTCTTTCTCTCCATGTGACTAAAATATGAAAAAGTGTTACATTGAACCACTTCTATCACTCCACACAAATTATTCTTTCATATTTAACACCCATACATACTAAACCTTCCATATACACTCTCTATGTATGTAAAATATATGTTTATTTGCATCTATTACACCAAATAACGGGCAGACGCAGTTTAAACTAGCCTCTATAAAGCCTACTGGCGCCAACAGTTTGTGATATAGAAAAGAAAAAAAATCTATAAATTATGTGATATTTTAAACTCTTTTGACATCTGCCATATTATTTTCACTTTCCATTTGTTGCCTCTGTTCCTTCTTCCACTTCCTCTTCAACAATCTGATTTCCTTGGCCCCTTCGTACAGTATCTTAGCACACTCCTGTATCTCCTCTTCCGACGAACAGTTCCAGTTGACTCGGAATAACCCGCTGTGTTTGATCACCTCATTCTGACTCACCTGAAAAGCAAGTTGATGGTAATATTAGTACATACAACAAAATCTCCATGAACAAGTATCTGAGGTTGAATTTACAGTGCATTATAAAGGTAAGGAGATATCGAATGGGTCGTCTTACGGATATTTACCGAACATCTATAACCTTTCTTGTGGCTGTGAAGTGATGGGGGAGGAATTCAATGTTGTAATGGTATTTAACTAACAATTATAACCTTTTCTTTGGTATTACATCACTATATATCACTGCCAGCTTCACCATTAGTGCCTAGACGAGACGATGGTGATATTTTTCAATGACGGAAATGTTAGAATGTTATGTATAAAAATTAGGTTTGATGTGTTATGATGAAGGAGTTTGATCCATAGTAAGGAAACGTGTGTGTGTAGTGTATGTTTGTGTGTGTATGTGTGTGTGTATTTAGCTACTTGTGTGTGTCTGTGTATTTACCTAGTTTTAGTATACAGGGACTGAGTGTATGTATGTGTGTATTTACCTAGTTGTTGTGTATGTGTATGTGTATGTGTGTGTGGTTAAATCTGCTATGACAATCCTTCAAGAGTAACCAAGGAATCAAGGACTAACAAGAATAAAAAATAAACAATCAACAAGTAAGAGGTAAATACAAGGTAGCTGCGAGTCAGGTCAGGTCAGTACACTACACACCTCCCGCTGGAACCTGGCAGGACACACCGCCCGGCAGGAGTAGTTCTTACACCCTTGTTCCACGTACTGATCCAGCGTCATGGAGTACACGTAGCGGTTGTAACGCTTCTCCCAACCCCTCGCTGTGCCTGAGTCTCGGTTCTGGATTTGCCGCAGGAATAGAGGTGACAGGACTGGCACCACCGCGTCAACCTGGAAAGTGTTAGTATGGGTAAGGGTGTAACTCAGTGCCATGTGTGTGTGTGTGTGTGTTGGGTGTGTTATGTGGTGGTATAATGACATATATTGCATCACAGCATTACAGCATCACACATAGCAGCACCATAACCCAACACAAGGTCAAGTTAAGAGATTTTTTTTTTTTTATGTATTTTTGTTGTCCTTTCTATGTAAAAAATAATAATAAATAAATAAAATAAAAACCATATTCACCCACCTTACTGAACCACTTGTGTATGCTGTTCCAAGGGTCACTTCTGAGACTGTTCCTCACTGCTACGTTGTCAGACTCTTGCAGCAGCAGCACCGTCAGTCTCCTGCTGCCCACCTGCTGCCTCAGCCAACACGCTACCTGGTGGACGCAGCAACAACATAACGTGAAGGAACCAAGGCTTTCACAACGAGGCAAATGTATTCTAGTAATCCGTAATGGTTTCCCGACAAAGTAAATGTAATCTAGTAATCTGTAATGCTTTCACAATGAGGCAAATGTAATCTAGTAATCATTAAATACACAATCATTATAAAAAAAAATTAAAAGAATGAATGTATTTGAACAGCAATAGGAAACATAACAGTATTTCTGGGGTCATCAACATCTTAAGAGTAATAATAGTATGTAAATATTACTTGTTTGTTGTTTTGTTTGTTGTTACTTAAACCCTATCATGGCACACACTGCTCATGTCTGCACTGTATCTTGTTTGCATGGAGTCATATTAACAAACTTTACTGAAGAAAATTTACCACAATCCATATCAGGTCTACTACTTATTGATTCTGTAATTTTATCATACTAACTTAAAGGAAATAGTTACAAGATAAAGTTGAATTCCTATCTGTTTTCTCTATATTTTCTTCTTGTTATTTTTGTATTTTATTATTTTTCTATTTTCTGTGTCCTTAGCCAAGAGTGACACCATCCATCCCAAGGTCATCCTCGAGCGAGTCTCACCTGCAACGCGTCCTCCTTGGTGTCGTTGGCGTGTATGAGCAGCACCTTGGCTCTGAAGGGTGACTTCTCGCCCTCAATGTTGGGTGATGGCACCAAGACCTCAGCTGCCACCAGGACCTCAGCCTCCTTGTGGATGCTCAGAGTGAAGGTTTTGGTGGTGCAAGTCTCAGATCCTGGGTATAGAAAAAGTACATAAATAACTTATTGAATGTTTCTCCTTCCCTTACTCCTCCTCCTCCTCTTTCTCCTCCTCCACCTCCACTTCCTCCTCATTTTCTTCTTCTCCTCCTCCTATACCCCACTAACACACACACACACACAGATAGATAGATAATTTCTTGAACACAATTTATAAGATCATTTTCACTACACATATGCACTCAAATAGTCCATAAATATAACAATGCATTATACGTACATTACCAAATCCTCTTACACACACACACACACACACACACACTCACCCAGACGTGCATACTCCTCCAGCTTGAGTAGAATATCGTCCCGTTTGTGTTGGAGTAGTATCTGGAGGAACATCTTGAGTGTCATGTGTTGGTAGTGTGGGAAGCCTTCCATCGTACTGAACACTTCTCGGGTGAAGGAGCCGCGGTGACACTTACGACAACGCTGCAAGGAAGTGTGTTAGCTCGTATGAAAAGGATGGAAGGATAGTGGTGATGTAACTACAGTAATACATAAGGATAGAAGGATAGTGATAGGATAGTTACAATAAATACTTAAGGATAGAAGGATAGTGATCAGATAGTTATAATAAATATCTAAAGATGGAAGGATAGTGGTGGGATAGTTACAGTAATACCTAAGGATAGAAGGATAGTGATGGATGAAATAGTTATGATAGTATTTAAGGATAGAATTAAGGATAGTGATGAGATACAGTAGTTAGAATTAAACTCTCAACATGAATTACTGAAAATGTGTATATATATCTTCTTTTTATTCATACATTTGGAAAACCAGCCAAGGATAAAAATAACATATAAAGAAAAAAAAAAAAGGAAAGGACCCACTTGTATTACCGGTTCCCTAAAGAAAGAAAAATAAAAAAGAGTATTAAAAAAAGGTATGCTATATTAAGGTTGTAGGTGTGTTGATACTCCTCCCTTAAATGAGTTCAAATAGTAGGATTCAGGTAAAGAGTTATAAAGTAGTTCTATCGAGTTTGTATACATGTACAGTCTAAAAAAATGTGTAAAAATGTGTAAATGTGTTGTAGTGTAGTTTTACATGTATATCCTGTAGTGTTATAAGTATGTTGCTTAATAAAAAAGAAGTAAGAGCCCAATCCAAAGCAAGTTTCTTTTCTGTATTACATAAAAAGACTAAATAAAGTCATGGATAATATGGAGATAAGGTTAGATACTATTTTGCTTTAACAAGTTTCCGGAAGTTGATATATATTACATGATATTCTGCAACAACCTTAATATTCTATCTGACATGTCTAAGTATTAACCTCGGGAGAAGACGCTAATGTTATCTCCATATTACCCAAAGTATATATTATTATTATTATTATTGAGTTTCACGTATTCCTGACCCACCTCAATCTGTTGGTAAGTAAGGCCGAGGTCAGCCGCCACCTCGTCCCATTGTGTAATGTCCAGTTCATCCTCTAAGCTCCTCATCAAGGCTGGGTGCTGGTCGCGGAACTCCCAAATGTTGGTGTTGCATTTCTCAACCCATTCGTAACTCCTACAAGGAACGGAAACATTAGTGGTGTTCATTGTACTTACATTAAACAGTTTTATTTTATTTATTCATTTATCTATTTATTTATTCATTTATTTAATTGAAACAAGGTCTTTAGAGGGTATATATTATGTTAGTTTAAGGTGAACTAATCTGTAAGTGCCACAGACTCAGCAATAACCTAATAAATCTCAATACTTTTACTGATGCTGATAACTAGAATTGTGTAGCTACCACCACTACCTTCCCTCAACACCACACTTCAGTACCTACTTTTTGTTTTGTTCTTCCTGCAGCTCCTTCACTTCCTCTTCAAGCTCAAGGACTCGCTCATCTATGTAAGGCTTCCTTCTGAAATTAATTAAGAAGAAAAATGTTGTTATGTTAGTTAAATAAGGTCTAGACTCATCTGGAGGGAAAAATATATATTAATTGAAAATATCTAAACATACACACTATATAAATAAAGTAATTTCATCCTGACAAGATATGAGAAAAATTAAACCTAACCTAACGTAGTAACCTAACCTCACCCAACCTTTTAAAAATAACTTATAATGAAAACATGAATACCATATCACCTTTAACATGCAAAAAGAAAAATAATAATAACTTACAATGAAAAAAAAGCCCCACTACATTACCTAATAAATATAAAAAATAACATCAATATCACAAAAGTATCTAGTTTTGAAGAGACGGGTGTGATACTATAATAACATCAATAAATAACAAATGGACAACATAACAAAGATCTGAAAGGATGAAAAAATAACATTAAAATTAAATAAATGACATAAGTGTCGATCTATGTTCATTAAGGTTATATAACACACAATTAAGTTAAGTTAGGTTAGGTAAGACGAAGATGATGATGATAATGGTGAAGAATTAACCATAGTATTCTAAGATCTTTGTGGGAGTAACCAGGAAAATTAAGTAAGCAAGTATGCAATGGCAACTAACTAATTAACCTAACTAACTAATGGTAACTAATAACAACAAACTGATTCACTGATCATAATTAACTAACAAACTATATAAACAAATAACTAATGATAACTAATAAAAAAAAACTAACAAACTAACTAATGATAACTAACCTAACCTAACTAACAAACACAAGACAATATTACACTTACTGTCTCCTTGGTAAATCGAGTATAATTTCCTCCATCTTCTTTCCTCAGAGTCCTTGCATGAATAACAATATATAGATTCACTTATTAAGGTGAGGCGGGGCACTGTGGCACTAAATACGTCTTTTAGTGGCACTGTGGCACTAGAATTCAGTCTTGTGTTGCATTAAAAGTATGTCTTCTTGTGGTATTAAATTTTTCTTGGCACTGTTGAACTATAATTATGTCTTGTTGGCACTGAATTAAGTCTTATGTGGCACTGTGGCACTAAATTATGTCTTCTAGTGGCACTGTGGCATTATAATGATCATCTCTTGGCCTTCCGCTAGGGGACAACCTTCTCCCTTTTTCCTTTTCTTTTCTTTTCCTTCTCCTTCAGTTCTCTTCCATTTTGCTTCGTATTGTATTTTTTAACTTATATTTTTTGGTTTATAAATGTTGTGTAGTGTTTCCTCCTCCACAGTGCATGCTAGACTGATATATATAATGTTGGGTTTGTTGACTGACTGACCGATTTAATTTTGTTAACTTTTTCCTGGTTGATTTAAGTGGAATTATTATAGTTAATCTTATTTTTTTGTTTCTTTTCCTCCTCTTTCCCCTCCCTTCATTTAAGTTATCGTATTTTCCACTTTTTTATCTTGTTTATTTTAATCTTTTCACTTATCTATTTTGTTTTCCATTTTTTTTTTTATCTACTTAGTCAATATTAATCTTTTTTCATGTTTCTTCTCCACTTCTATATCCTCCCTGCCCTTATAGACGTATCTTGTTTTTCACTCTATTTACACCTTGCAATATAGTCTATTCGTCTATTTTCTTCCTTCTTTTCCTCTTCTTTCTCTATCTTTTCACTTACTAAGCAAACATTAATCTTATCTCCCATCTTGTTTACGTTATTATCTAATCAATTAGTCTATTTTCTTACTTTTCCTATTTTTTTCTACCTTTTTTAACATATTGCTCAGTTATCGATCTTCTTATCATCTATATTTACATTCACCTTTCTTATGAGAGAGAGAGAGAGAGAGAGAGAGAGAGAGAGAGAGAGAGAGAGAGAGAGAGAGAGAGAGAGAGAGAGAGAGAGAGAGAGAGAGAGAACATAAGAATTGATGAGACTGCAAGAGGCCAGTTGATGACCTACACGAGGCAGTTCCTTGTCCCCCACCCCTGGAATAATCCAATATTTCACCATGTAGGAAACAGTTATATAGGTGTTTCAGACGATTTTTTAAAAGTATATATAATTGCTTTCCTGTGTATAATAATCTCAATTTTGGTTTTATATATACGTGACCCCCCAGCTAACGCACGGCCGCCACCTAACGGTACCTGTTGAAGCTTATTAGGTAATGTTTTCTTTATATCCAACCACTATTAATGGTGAAGAATGATGTGTTACTGCTCCTCCATCCCTCAAAATGACATGTAGAGGAACAGGGAAGGTTTAAAACGAAGAAATATTATCACCAGGTCACATGAAAAAGTTAGTCACTACCTTATTACACCTTCCCTGGGCCCTGCCAACCCCTGCCGCCCTTCCCTACAGGTACTACAGGGTCTCACCTGTCCTGCCACACCCCTGCCACGTAAAGGTGAACATAACACTTTAAACACCATTATTATTACGGTGTTAAATAAGGGTGACTGTCACGGCGCCAGCACCGCCCAACTCTCTCTGCGCAGCCCGGCACACCATTCTGCGCACGGTCATCATATCTCCTGTATAATGGATATTTCACCTCACCTAACACACTCACAACACAACACACTCCCCTTCATCTATATCCTTGTAGGTCACCATGTCCTAACACTTCTTTTACTGTACCTAACACGCTATAATTAACACTCTTGGATGTAAACAAATAATTCCGGTGTTTTTTTCTTATTTTGTCGTTGTTTTTTCCGTTTTTCTTTTTTCTATTGCTTATTTAGGCTTTACTTTTTGTTTGAATAATTTTTATATATTCTTTTCTAAGGTTTATATTGGTTTAGTTTAATTATTATTGCTTTATTCTATTATTCGTTTTTATGATTGACCTTAGAAATAAACATTTTTCATGAAATAAATACGAATCAAATATAACAAATGTTTATGTAGGAAACAGTTAGGTGTTTCAGACGATTTTTTAAAGTATATATAATTGCTTTCCTGTGTATAACAAAAATCTCAACTTTGGTTTAATATATACGTGATCCACTAGCCAACGCACGGCCGCCACCTAACGGTACCTGTTGAAGCTTATTAGGTAATGTTTTCTTTATATCCAACCACTATTAATGGTGAAGAATGATGTGTTACTGCTCCTTCATCCCTCAAAATGACATGTAGAGGAACAGGGAAGGTTTAAAACGAAGAAATATTCATCACCAGGTCAGAGGTTCTGTCTGGCTGCTAGCGGTCACAAAAAGAAGTTGATCACTACCTTATTACACCTTCCCTGGGCCCTGCCGCCCTTCCCTACAGGTATTACAGGGTCACACTCACCTGTGCTGCCACACCCCTGCTACGTAAAGCTGAACATAACACACCATTATTATTATGATGTTAAATACGGGTGACTGTCATGGCGCCAACACCGCCCAACTCTCTCTGCGCAGCCTGGCACACCATTCTGCGCACGGTCATCATATCACACTATAATTAACACTCTTGGATGTAAACGAATAATTACGGTATTGAAAGATGTGTATTAGTACTGGGTGGGAGTGGCAGCGTGAACACTGTAGCATGAAGTGATCTAGGGTGTCCTCAGTAATCCAGGGGCAGTAGGGTCGGGAGCCAGGCCCAGGGCAGGCGGTGGAGGTGTGAGGTGAGTGTTGTGTGGCCGAGGCTAAGCTGCGGGAGGACTGAGGGGCCATCCAGCACGAAGGACTGTTGTCTCACCCAAGGTTGCGGCGATGACTCGGTGTTGAGGAGGGTGTTAGTGAAGGTGTTGTTCCAAGTTGATCGGCAGGTGCGGGAGATGACAGGTGTTTAGCGGTGGAGAGACCGGCTTGTGTGTGTGTGTGAGAGAGAGAGAGAGAGAGAGAGAGAGAGCGGCTTGTGTGAGAGATATATATCACTCCATTTACGATATTATTCTTTGATAGATTTCCTTGATTATTTTATTCGTGCTAATATTTGAAGCCTTTTTTTATTATTTATTTTCCTCATTGCTGCATTAAACTTATTTATATCAATTCAGTGGTTTTCAAAGGGTAATTAAATGTCTATATTCATGCAGTGAAAAGTAAAGCTTAATTTTTATTGATATATAAGGCTACATTAATACATAACATTATTAGAGAGAGAGAGAGAGAGAGAGAGAGAGAGAGAGAGAGAGAGAGAGAGAGAGAGAGAGAGAGAGAGAGACTAACCATTAATAACATATGAAATTAATCAACCAATCAAGAAAACATTATCATATGCATTTAAACAATAAGGTTGATAATCAGCTTCGGTTCAGGTATATTCAGTTCCATTAATCTATTCCACGTTTCAAAGTTCATAAATTTGATCGATTAACGTTCTTTTAACCCTGCCAGCCCCCGGTAAGTCATCGGGATAACCAGTAATTTCTACAAACTCCCGCGTGAAATGTTTTGAATTTTCCTTAATAACCTGAGAGAATGCGATGGCCCAGAATACAATGAAGAAAATAACGTAGACAGTTAAAATAATACCGTACCCAACTTTGTTTACCAATTGTGGTAGTGATAAACCCCAAAGCTTCATCACCTTGTTTGCAGCTTTCTTCTGTGTTATAATTTCTTTCACATCAACAGAAGCTGGAGCAACTTTGATCGGCATGAAAGTTGAGAACGTCGACTTCGTAGGGTCAGGTTCAACGGTGGAGTTATAATGATGTTTATATTCCACTACCGTATGTGTCATGATGGTTAAGAAAGTGAAAAGGATTGAGCTGAAGAACCAGACATCGATCAACTTGAAGTAAGATGTTTTAGGTAAGCTGTCACTGGACTGAGAGAAGAGAGTAGACAAGACAAGCAAGGCAGTGAGGGAAACCATGATTCTGTTTTGAAAGTCGAACCACTTGAAGGAAAATGTAGCGAAGGAGATAATGTTGATAAGAGTGGTAGGTATAAACACGGTCACAAGCTGTAGGAGAAAGTAGAAATAGATTATATTTATGAAAGGTTTTATGAAATTATTCTATGTTATATTGCCAAAGCTTAAAGAAAAACATTGATTACATATATTTTTTTTCTTTATATGATTTTTTTTTTGGTTAAACATATAATTATTGAAGTATATTTTACCTTACCTGAGTGGTGTAAAGATGTCGCATTTGAATAACTGTTTCAATGCCGCTGTAAGGTTCATTATCCTCGTATCTCTTGGTGTTAATTCCTCCTATGGTGTACTCGGCCAATGTATCCATACCCTGCACGGATTGTAAAAAAATAAAACTTATAGACGAAATTTTAATAAAGTCATATTTTTATAAGTTTCCCCAAAAATAACGATCTCAAAAAATAAAAGAGCATCGAATTTAGCCTAGAAAAAAAAGTTGTGTCTATGAGAAAAATATTACTGACCAAGAACAGCAGAGTAAACATAAGAACATAAGAAATGAGGAGACTGCAAAAGGCCAGTTAATGACCTATACGAGGCAGCTCCTTGTCCCCCACCCTTGGAATAATCCAATATTTAGCCCATCCCACCTGTCATCCCTATCCATACTCTGATCCAACCGTCTTTTAAAACTATCTTTTTATAGAGGAAGGAAGTTATTTTATTAATAAGTTTGTATGGCTATAACATTACTTTATAGACATTCTCTACCAAAAAAAAAGCATCAAATTTAGCTAAGAAAAAATATATCCTCGTCTCTGAAAAAACTATATCACTGACTCACTAACAGCAGAGTATAGAGGAAGTAAGTTATTTATTATTATTATTATTGCTATTATTAGTAGTAGTAGCATTAGTAGTAGTAGTTTTAATATCATCATTATTATTATTATTAGTTTTATTATTATTATTGCTAGTAGTAGTAGTAGTAGTATCATTATTAAGTTATATTATTAAGTTGGTACGGCTATAACATTACCTCATAGACAGTCCCTGCGCCGTACTTCTCTAAGGTGACATACGTTTCGGTGTTCTTGTTCACCCTAAAGATCATGGAGCAGTAGTCGGTGTTGAACGGGTAGTAGAAGAAGTTAAAGTTACACAAGAACACGATGGTATACTTCCTGGAGTTACGGATAAAGTTATGGCTTCCCTCGTACACCCGGGCTATGAGGGGGAAAAGAAGGAGGATTTAATAGAAGTAAATAGGAAAAAAACCAGGATAATTTCATATAAGAACATAGGAAGAAGGAGAAAGAGGATGATTTAATAGAAGTATACATAGATAAAAAAAAATAAATAAATAAAAAAAAAGGATAGTTTAATACAAGAAAATAGAAAAAAAACAGATGATTTTATAGAAGTACATAGGTACAGGATGATTTAATACAAGAAAATAGAGAAAAAAAAGGATAATTAATACAAGGAAATAAAATAAAACAGAATAATTTAACACAAGAACACGGGAATATATAAAATAATTGTTAAGTAATTGTGATCAAGAGTAACCTAATGTTGTTTTATCTACCTTAACAAATTCTATACCACCTACCTTCTTTTGATTTCTCTATGTTATCCCCTAATGAAGAGCCGAGCCTTTCAATGGTAATCTTACTCGCCTCGTCTACTCGGGTCTGTAAGTTGTCTTCAGCGTTCAGGAAATCTATTGTAGGCACCCAGATGCTCTCAGCCTTAAACATTCACAAAAAATAAATGGATATAAAACAAAAATATTACACTAACAAATACTTATAATCTATCTTCCTTCCTTCCTTTCCTGGTGTTTCTACTGTCTCATCACATCTATTCATCTATCTATCTATTAATTTAACTTTATATACACATAGATAGATACATAGCTACAGAGAGAGAGAGAAAGAAAAAAAAATAGTTATTCATAGTTTCTAACGGGCATACTTTTCAATGCCTCACCTCGGACGGGAGAATAATGTTAAGTTGACGGTCACTCCGGAGATGTTTGAACTGGATTCGTTCGTCCTTCCACAGCATCCGAAGCACTAACTCCACCGTGAACTTATTGTTGATGGCGTCGATTTTCACAAAAGATCTGAAGGCAAGTGATAGGAGAATGTTATAGCATATACATATACATTGTTTCCATCGTAGCACACACACACACACACACGCACACACACGACCTTTGCCTTGCGTGTTTGTATGTGTGTGTGTGTGTGTGTGTGTCAATTCTAATGTGTGGATGAAATAAAGAAGCACTTCATTCTATTACTATTACTATTACTATTGTACATTAATAATCCTTGAAATAGTAATGTATATTCACTCTATATCTTATTACCATCATCTTTTTGCTCTGCCTTCTGCCTTTTAACTTAACATAACGCCATATAACCTTTGATATCTTACTCGTTTCGCATTCACTCACTCACTCACTCACTCACTCTGTATCTTGGTTAGTTAATTAAAAAGAAAATATAGAGGTGTTAAGGTATACTACACAATGTTTCACCTGAGGCTGATGTTGAGGTAGACAGGGAGAGCGAAGCCTGCAGCAGGGGTTAGGTGGTGGTAATGTGTATTGATAACCTCGCGATAATTCCACGGTGGAACAATCTAATTCATCTGAACCATCCGCACACTGTTCCAACCGATCACACACCTGGAAATTATGATGTACAATAAATATATGTATCCTGAAACTTTATAATTCATTTGGTTTTATTCATTTTGCTTTTTGTTGTTATTTACTTGGAATATAAACGCCATAATCACAGGTATATATCCTAAAACTTTATAATTAATTTGTTTTTATTAATCTTTCATTTATTATTATGGTTTCATTTCGTAGATAAATATTGCTTGTTTGTACTGTGTTTTTCTATTATTATTATTATTATTATTATTATTATATATTTACCTGATCCATAAGAATATAAATGCCATAATCACATGTAATATATCCAAAAACCTTACAATACACCTGAGTTTATTCATTCATTTATTATTAATCTACCTGGTCCATCGGGATACAAATGCCATCATCGCAGGTAAACTCTTCATTCTCGGTGCATTGGGTGAGTGTGAGGGAGTGTTCTTCTTGTTTCTGCCGCCCACAGAACCCATGCGAGAACTCCCACACGTGACGCCCAATAGGGAAGGCCAGGGAACCTTCATCGTGCATCTCAGCGTAGAATCCACTTGACTAGAGAGAGAGAGAGAGTGAGAGGGAGGGCGATGGTAGGAAGGATGATAGTGTGAGACGCGTGAGAGATTGAGAGAGAGAAAGAAAAGAGAGAGATAAAAATATATATAATTGTACGTTGTAGTTATCTAAGAGGAGAAAAACAAAGAGAGAGAGATAAAACTATATATTATCGTATGTTGTAGTTATCTAAATAGAGAAAGAGAAGGATAACAGTGTGGGGAACGCGATAAAAAATAAATAAATAAATAAAATGAGAGAAAGAGATATATAATCGTAGTTGTTTAGAGAGAAAATGAAAGATAATAATGTAAGATGCATTTAATTATTGAGAGAAAGAAAAAAAGAGAAAGAGAAAGAGAAAGAAAAAGAGAACAAAAAAGAAAATGAAAGAGAAAAAAAATATCAACTGTGTATAATGTATTGAGTTAATATTATGTTCTTACGTGTATGTTCTCGAGCCTCCATATACTGTTATTAGTGCGTTGTATCTGTGATCGGTAGTAACCCCGGAAGTAAGGCCGGTCATTCCTCGTGCCAGACAACACAAAGCGATCATCATACAAGGTGGAGTCACATATACCACGGAACCTGAGAAGAATCAAAACAAAGAATCAACACAACAAAGAATCAATGCAAAGCGATCGTCATATAAATTTACAACAATAATCACACATAAAAAAAAAAAAAAAATTGTTTAATATTTGACGTATTATTATTATTATTATTATTATTATTATTTTTTTTTTTTTATGTATGTAGAATAAAATTACCACCAGGACAGTGCTGGCTGAGAGCTTACCGGAGAAGGACAGGGCATTTTAAGAGCACACAACGCACACACTTTGTAGCTCTTACGGCAAGACTGATCTGCCCATCCACCCTGTAATAGTAATAATAGTGATGATAATAGTAATAGTAATAATAATAATAATAATAATAATAATAGTGATAATAATAGTAATAATAGTAATAATAATAGTAATAGTAGTAATAATAATGATAACAATAATGATAATAATTACACACACATGTACATTTTTCCTTCATTAAGTTTCAACATTCTCCTTTCACAAACAACATTTTCACAATTAATATTTTCTCCTCATAACATTCATCCTTTCGTAATTAAACAAAACAATATACAACTTCCATTCCTCACCTTACACCTTTTAACAATATTTTGACTACTACTCAAACATTACCTTTTTTTTCTAATAATGTATCCACAAATAGATGAATAATTTAACTACAGAACAAAACTATGATAAAAAAAAATTGATAGAAAAGACAAATGAAGACAATAAAAGTTTAACTACTGAATTACTGAACTTAACTACCGAATGGATGAAAAATATGATGAAGAGTTGATAGAAAAGACAAATGAAGACAATAAAAGCATAACTACTGAATTGGTGCCCTTAACTACCGAATTGAACAACCTAACTACCGAACGACCCTTACCTCGAACGGCGGAGACTTCATTACGGCGCATATTTCAGCTGCCTCGCCATCTGGTTGTCCTGAAGCCCACTTGTAATACCTAACCTGAAGGAAGGAATATCACTTACTAATACACACGAGAGAGAAAATATAGGGAGTTAAATATATACTTCTTTTTTTCCATAATAAGTAAAACATTGGAAGTGAAAAACTGACACACACACACACACACACACACACACACACACACTAATAATAGTACTCACAGTATCGTTTGAGAACAGGTAATGCCAAGTGTTGTCAGTGTGGTTCCTCATTAGGCCCAGCCAGGTGAGTGGGGCGCCTGCACTAGAACACTGGGCTATGTTCTCCTCCGCTAAGGCATGCACCACCTGTAACACACACACACACGCACACATACACATACATCATCATCATCATCATCATTATCATCATCATCTTCGTATCTATCGTTTAAGAACATGTTTTTTTGTTTTTTTTTAAGCGAGCTAAATAGAAGAAGAAAAAGTGATGGAAAGGAGAGATGTAAGGTAAAAAATATATAGACAAATGATCAATTAATATAACACGTTAATAGATAATCACAATGAATATCAAGACCAAATCAATACATGTTGATTCGCTATTTTCCAGTGAACAAAAAAAACAAACAAACATGAAAATGTGATATGTAAGATAAAAAATACAAAAAACATATTAACATTAACACGTGAACAGACAATGGAAGTGAATATCAAGACAACACACTCCCTACCTGTTGTTCCTGTAAGCTCTTGGGTGACGCCAGCTCCCCGCCAAATGCCTTACACAGTGCTAGCGCCGTGGTGAACTGCAGCTTACTGGGGATCATGAAGTAAGGCAGAGGAACCACGTTGCAGGTCTCTTTCAACTCCAACTCCATCTAGTGAGGAAATAAATAAGTATGATAGTCACAATTTGATTCCAACTCCATCTAGTGTCGAAAAAAAGAAGTATGAAAGAAAGTCACAATTTAATTCTAACTCCATCTGGTGAGGAAAAAAATTAAGTATGAAAGAAAGTCACAATTTCATTTCAACTTAAGTAACGAGACCTAACTAACATAACATAAAAAATCAACATTAAAAACAGAATTCAAACGTAAAAAAAATATAAACGTAAAAACTATAGACGACAGACTATTAAGGAATTATGGAATAGATATAAAAATCGTAACAATTGTGGAGTAATAATAATAACGATAATAATAACAATAACAATAAAAACAGCCGCCTTCCCTTCCCCAACACACACACGCACACACACAAATACAAATACACACACACATACGTACAATTGAACAGTCAAGCCCAAGTTCAAACTCCGCCGTGTCCCAATCTAGGATATCACCACTGCCTCTAATATGACAGCCTGATATTGCTGCCATTTCATCCCCACGCAGCCGCCTCGACCACACGTTCACATCAGTCACCGCTCCACTGTTGTAAAGGAGAGATATATAAACACAAGAAAGAATCAATGTATATGTAGTACTGTTATAAAGGAGAGGAAGATCAATACGAGGAGGAATCAATGCATTTATAGTACTCAATCTTCCCTCTTAATTTACTGTAACAACACACTCGGCCACGCACCAAAATTATTCCACAGCATCGTACACAAAAGAACATCAGTATACACCTTTTTTCTTGGTTCAGGTACAAATAATATTACGTTTACTACCATTATCATCACACCTTAATTTACTGTTACTACACACTCAGCCACGCACCAAAATGATTCCGCAGCATCGTACACCGAGGCGACACGATCTTGATCTTGTCCTAGTACTATGGAGCCATCGGTGTTGAAGAGTGCGAGGTCCCTGGGAGGTCGACTTACTATACCCTTAAACGTGGTGGTGACGTTCTGGTGGTGATGATAGTGGGTTAAAGTGTATTATAGTTTGTTTAGTGTATGTAGGTTTGTTTTTGTACTATGAATACTTATATGGTTCTCTCTCTTTCTCTTTCTGT
Organism: Metacarcinus magister; assembly: GCA_029783475.1. Classification (NCBI taxonomy): domain Eukaryota; kingdom Metazoa; phylum Arthropoda; class Malacostraca; order Decapoda; family Cancridae; genus Metacarcinus; species Metacarcinus magister. Next base: position 5,688,958 of record JAPQNM010000037.1, on the reverse strand, counting down.
CTCTCTTTTACTTAATTTATTTCATATTATTCTTCCTTTAATGAATAACAATTGTAAGTACTAACTGTGAGTGGGTTGAAGGATGGAGCAGCTTCTTTCCCGAACTTGAGCCACTCCGAGTTGACCTGACACGAGAAAACAATACGGTTAAGTAAGGAAAAGACAGTCATATAGATAGAGAAGTTTTAAGAAGATTGGTGAGAAGAAGAAAATAGTTTGTAAGGAAGGTTGTATGAAAAGTTGATTTGATTAGTAACTCTGCTACATGTATATTATCACCCTGTCAGGTTATATCATTCCCTGCCACTCGAGTGTAATGGTGGAGGAGGAGAGGAGGTGAGGAGGAGACTGGAGGAAGGAGAAAAAAAAGGTCTGTGATGGAGTGAAAATGTAAGAACGGTAAGGACTTAATTAAGGACGGAAAAGATAATGTAAGAAAATAAAAAAAAAGGACAATGCCTGTATTACTTCACCTTCTTTTGTTTATATTACTCTGATAATTATACACATTTCATCACTCATAATACAACAATCTTACCTTACCATCAAACTCCTTCCCTATTGTTTCTCCTCACCTGTACTTGTTTGCCGTTGAAGTAGGCCACCGCGGGTTCACCAGGAGCGATGGCCACACAGAAGGCAGCCCAGTTCATAAGGGGCGTAACGATATCTGAGGTCATTAAGTAGTCACCGCCTGTTACCATCAACTGAAACCCCAATCTGTTGTGGTCTGGAAAGGAATTGTTGTATATGATTAATTACTATAGCTTATTTGATTGTGTATATGGATTAGTTAAGATGTGTTCAATTTTGGTATGTTCCTTAATCCTATCTTTCTATGCTTTATGAAGAATTAGTAAAGTTAAGTTAGACACCCACGAAGAATAACAACAAAGAGTCACACATAATAAAACAAAAAAAACAATAAATAGAATTACACATATAACTAAGAAAAACAAAAGACAGTCATATATAACCTTGACGTCTATGTAAAGGAAAAAACAGCAACACCCACAAAAACAAAACAAAAGAGAATCACACACATAACAAAACAAAAACAAGACAACCATACATAACCTTGGCATCTATAGAAAGGAGAGACAGCTACACCCACAACAAAAAACAAAAGCAAGAGTCACAAATAAACAACGAAAAACAAAAGAGAATCACACCTAACAATAAAAAACAAAAGACAGTCAAATATAACTTTAAAATATATATAAAGGAACACATCTACATCCACAACGAAAAACAAATGAGTCAAAATCCCACATTACCTGTTTTTACTTTCCGTCCTTTAGGGTCAATATAGGAGAAGACCGCTACCTCGGGCCTGTAGTAGAATATTCTTACCCTGTAGCAGAAGGTGATGTCAGTGATGGCTCGAGGCACGTTTCCTAACCACCTCGCGTAACTAGAGGTGGTGGGGATGTGGGAGTCTTGGAAGGTTATCACTTTACTGCTGCCTTCAAGTACCAACGATTCTGTAAACATGAAAAATAAGACTGTAGTGATAATAGTTAATCTCTTTTTCATATATCTCTCTTATTTTTCTCTCTCTCTTTGCCTTCTTAACTACTATTAATCTACTTTGCTCTCTACTTTGCTCTCTCTTTGCCTATTTTACTACCATTACCTTACTATTATTATTATTATTGATGTGTATATTTAATTAACTCCTTACCTGCTCCTCCAATAAGGTAGCAGCAGCAGCACGCCACCACCACAGCTGTCACCGTGACCCCAGACCACCTCAGGAGCTGCGGCCACGTCTTGGTTAACATTGGCTCCTTCATAACGCTGTCTGGCTCCCAGGCTCTCACTCTCACTGTCACTTTATTCTGTGTATTCAAAACTGTATTATTTCAAACTTGTTCACTTTCCTCTGCTCATTCAAAACTGTATTATTATTATTTTACACTTGTCACTTTCCTGTATTCATTCAAAACTGTATTAACTCACACTTGTTCACTGTAATTTTACCGTCAATTATTTTTATTATAATTATTTCTCAGCAGTTAGATGCATAATGTTGCTTTGACAGAGTATATTAACGATGCATTAGTAGTATAAGAACAAAAATTATCATATGAGTTTTGTGTAAGATAAAACATTATTTCAAATTGGAAATGTGAAATTAAAATGTACTTTGGCTTCCCGTAACACTAAAAAAATATTTATCATTAACACTACATTCGTTGAGTATATATTAGTGTAAACAAAGCAATACAAAAAACATAATAATGATGATGATGATGATGATTATGATGATTACAATGCTAAAAGAAAAACACAAATTACTAGTATATATAAAAAGTAAAAAAATAAATAAATAAAAGTGATTATGATGATTGTAATGTTAAAGAAAAACACAAATGACTCGCATATATAACTACAATATAAATGAGTGTATACTGTATACTTAGTTAACCTACCAGTGAGTTAGTGCGATGAGCTGGATAATATTAGCGTAATCAGGAAGCACAGTGTGTCTTGCCACGCCTGATGCTCTTCTGTTTACCTCCACTCAGCGTCAAGGTATTTAAGTTAGTTAGTGCGTGTGTGAATACTATATATACTACATTAAAATCACACACACACACACACACACACACGTTCATTTATATATAATTTGTAATAATCAATTTTATGATATTCTACGTTTGTTATGCTTTACCTCTTATTAATCTGTGGTTTATGAATTACTTATAAGAAATGAGTTTATAGAAGCAATCATGAAATTATTATACGTATACTTAAGAGAGTTTAAAGGAATATTTGAGTGTGAATATTATAGTGTGTTTGATTTTGGAATGAATAATGATAAGTTTGTGTATTCTGTTCACACTTTCATATTCATTGCTATTGATATTTTTTTGTTTAATTCAAATTCCTTTAGCATTAATATTTCAAAACACCGAAAATTGTAGCTAAGTAGAGATTAGAGAGAGAGAGAGAGAGAGAGAGAGAGAGAGAGAGAGAGAGAGAGAGAGAGAGAGAGAGAGAGAGAGAGAGAGTTTTCAAGCGAATCGTAACGGATCTCAATGTTTTACGGAAGAAAACTGACACTCATTGCTCTCTCTCTCTCTCTCTCTCTCTCTCTCTCTCTCTCTCTCTCTCTCTCTCTCTCTCTCTCTCTCTCTCTCTCTCTCTCTTTTACCTTCATATCGTTCTGCAAATATTGAATAAAAGAAAAAAAATAATATGGATGTTATTCCTGACTTTTCAAAACAAGAAATAAGAAAATAAATTGAAAAAAGAAGAAAAAAAAGAAAGAAATGTGTATAGTGAAAATAATTATAGGTGACGTTAGAGTTAACCACACACACACACACACACACACACACACACACACACACACACACACACACACACACACACACACAAAAGAGAAAGTTACAATCAGGAAAGCAAGTGGAAACGAAAAATTATTGCGGCTTAGGAGGTGGGGGAGGGAGGGGGTGGGGGGGGGAGGGAAGGGAGGAAAGTAGAGGGAGGGAGGGAAAAGGGGGGAAGGGAGAGGGAGATGAAGGGGGGGAAAGAAGGAGAGATGTGAAGGTATTAGGCAAGTGGGGAAGAGGGATACGGTTGAGGGGAAGGGGTGAGGGGAAGGGGTGAGGGGAAGGGGTGAGGGGAAGGGGTGAGGGGAAGGGGTGAGGGGAAGGGGTGAGGGGAAGGGGTGAGGGGAAGGGGTGAGGGGAAGGGGTGAGGGGAAGGGGTGAGGATATAAAAATAAATAGTGTAGAAAATAATAAATGAATAAACACAAACAAAGAAAAATTTGGATAAAGTAAATTTCTTTTTTACAAATTTCATACTACACGTTTGGAAAAAAAAATATGTATAATAGATAAATGAATAAATGAAGGAAAAGACGGAATAAAATCAAATAAATACAATATACAACCAATTAAATCAAAAATTAAGAAAAGAATATTGGAAAAATTTCAAAATCAAATCAATTAAAATAAATAACCAAATAAATTAAATATGAATAAAAATAAATAAATGGTTTGGATGTATATGTATGATTCTATATTGCACTTTGGAGTTATGTATAATGTATAGCCTTGCACCGTTTCACTAGATACAAGTGAAATCAATCTTTGCAAACACTTCCCCGATACTCATGAAAATTTAAATCACACTCCTTGGAAAGTTTATCGTAAAAGAACTAAATTTGAAAACACTTTATTCTATTTTTTTTTTTTTTATCATTCTACTTTATCATATTTTATTTGTCCTTTTCTATCATTATCATTTTATTTTGTTATTAATTTATTTTACTCTATTCTATCTTTCATTTTTTTAAACATTTCATTTTATATTCTACTTTTTTTTTTTAACACAGGTATTTCTAATTAATAATGAAAAATAAATTAAACCAGAAATTAAACTCGTAACATTAATTTTTCATCATCATCATCATCATTTTTATTTTAATCATTCACTTTTAATACAATTCCTAGTGTGTGTGCGTGCGTTTGTGTGTGTTCAGAGAGAGAGAGAGAGAGAGAGAGAGAGAGAGAGAGAGAGAGAGAGAGAGAGAGAGAGAGAGAGAGAGAGAGAGAGAGAGAGAGTTAGCATAGCGAATTGGAGTGTATATAAAATGTCACTGAGACGCCAGTTAATGTAGTATTGGAGCGGCCATGACCAGAAGGGTGAGAGAGAGAGAGAGAGAGAGAGAGAGAGAGAGAGAGAGAGAGAGAGAGAGAGAGAGAGAGAGAGAGAGAGAGAGAGAGAGAGAGAGAGAGAGAGAGAGAGAGAGAGAGAGAGAGAATAAAACTAACTTCTTACTTCTACAGACAATGGCAGTGATGGTGATGATGGTGATGATGGTGGTGGTGATGGTGGTGATGACCTCTCCCATCTTGGCATCTCGTGGTGGTGGTGGTGGTGGTGGTAGTGGTAAGTGGAACAAGTTAATGTATTGTAAGTAACTAAGTTTATGATGTGAAGTTCAGCGGTAGGAAAGGTCAGGCAAGGTGTGTGTGTGTGTGTGTGTGTGTGCGTGCGTGTGTGTGTGTGTGTGTGTGGTGCAATAATTATGTTATAGGCTCGTAGTGTCTATAGTCTTACTTTTTCCATATTTTTTTCTTAAATCTATATTATAAGTTATACTAAAAATATAATCGTGAAAAAATATATATATAGACTTGACCAAACATTACTTTTTTCTAATATATTTGTATGTATGCATGTGTGTGTGTGTGTGTGTGTGTGACCTCTCCCCCCCCATCCCCCCCATAGGACACAGGCTATACGAAGACGTCCACATAGAGGTGTTTCGCCTCCCTACCAAGGCGCGGCCCGGGGAGCCTAACATTGATCTATGGGGGTACTATGTATGGGAATCAACACGTAATAACCCTAACACACACCTACCTACCACCACTACCACCACACCTCTAACACCTACCTACCTACCGCCGCTACCTCCTCCACCACCACTACCACTAACACCTACCTACCTACCTCTAACAAAACCTAACCAAACCTAACCAAACCTAACCTAACCTAACCTAACCTAACCTAATCTAATCTAACCTAATATAACCTAACCTAACCTAACCTAACCTAACCTAACCTAACCTAACCTAACCTAACCTAATCTAATCTAACCTAATCTAACCAAGCTTAACCAAACCTAACCTAACCTAACCTAACCTAACCTAACTAAAACCTAACTGAACTTACCCTGATAACTTCATTTCTATTATCTATCACTTTAATCGTGTTTCATCTTTTTTTTAACACATACATTTGCTTTCTATGTATTACCAAAGCGTATTACTAAACTCTCCTCTCTTCCTACACTGCAACTTTACTTTATACACTGCATACACTTATTATACTACACTGCATACACTTACTATACTTACTATACTTACTCTTCACACACTTACTATATTAAACTCTCTTCCTACGCTGCAAATTTCAACACCATTTAGTCTCGTTAGCAGAGGTGAGTGAGGCAAGGAGGAGTGATATTTATTATGAGTTATTTAGGGCAAGGTAAACATTAGCTAATATCACGGTCTTGTAAGGTTAGTTTGTCCCTTGTAATGTATGTGGTGGTGGTGGTGGTGGTGGTGGTGGTGGTGGTTAAAAGTTAATTAGTGGTGAATGTGGTGAAGAGAAAGGGGAGGAGATAAGTGGTGATTGTGGTGGTGATGGTGATGATAGTGATAGTGATAGTGAAAATATTAGTGATGGTGATGATAGTAGTGGTGGTGATAGTGAGAGTAGTGGTGGTGATGGTGAAAGTAGTGATGATAGTGATGATGGTGATGCAGAGATGTAGGCAGTGAACCAGAACACATAAATATCATAACAAGGAAAATACTGGTTGATTTCTTGTATTTCTTTATTCTCTCTCTGTCTGTCTGTCTGTCTGTCTGTCTGTCAAGTGACCTATAAGAGAAAAAAAAGTAAGCAAGAAAAAAAAAATCATTTATATATATTTTTTCCTGAATCACAATATTTCGTTCACAGTGACGTTGTTGTTTTCCTGAAGTGTGTGTGTGTGTGTGTGTGTGTGTGTGTGTGTGTGTGTTTGTTCATCAGGCGTGGAGGTGTGTGTGTGTGTGTGTGTGTATGTGTATGTGTGTGTGTGTGTATTCTTCAGTAGTCTGCCTTCACTCCTCCTTCAGTGAACACCTACGTTACTCACACACTCCATCCCTCCCCCCCAATCAGTGCTCGCCTCACCCCCTCCCCCCTAACTCGAACACACACACACACACACACACAATTCCTTCAGTTGCTCTCCTACTCTCGTTCTTATAATACGTCTAGTGCATTTCTCCTCCTACTCCTATTATTGTTCTTTTTTTTTTCCTCTTTCCCCAATTCTCCTTCCTCTTTTTTTTCCTTCTTCTCCCTTTCCTCTCTTTCACACCACCACACCACACAACACCATAACACCATTATTGACGAAGGAAAAACAGAACCAATCGAGCATAACCTTACCTAACCTAACCTAACCTAACCTAACCTAACCTAACCTAACCTTACCTGACCTACCTAACCTTACCTAACCTAACCTAACCTAACCTAACCTAACCTAACCTAACCTAACCTAACCTTACCTAACCAAACCTAACCTAACCTAACCTACCTAACCTAACCTAACCTAACCAAACCTAACCTAACCTAACCTAACCAAACCTAACCTAACCTAACCTAACCTAACCTAACCTAACCTAACCTAACCTAACCTAACCTAACCTAACCTAACTTTACCTGACATAACCTTACCTAACCTTACTTAACCTGACCTGACTTGACCTGACCTGACCTGACCTTATCATGGGCAACACCAGTGCTGTCGTCTGCCTCACCCCGCCCCTCAAGAGCTCCTCTACAAGGCCCTCCAACAACGCCTCCCACAGGTATTACTCTCTCTCTCTCTCTCTCTCTCTCTCTCTCTCTCTCTCTCTCTCTCTCTCTCTCTCTCTCTCTCTCTCTCTCTCTCTCTCTCTCGGGTCAAAGGTCACGAAAAAGGTCAGGCAGGTCACGTTTTAAAGGGCGGGGCATAAGTGAATGTTTTTTTTTTTCTTTCTTTCCTGTTTTCTTTTTTTTTTCTTTTTTCTATATATATATATTTTTTTTTGTCTTTGTTTGTATGTATGTATGTATGTATGTATGTATGTATTGGTCGATATGGTAGCTAAGGGGGTATGGATGTACGCAAAGACACACACACACACACCACACACACACACACACACACACACCACACACACACACACACACACTCGTTCATTCATGCATAAATATTTTTTTTTATCATTCTTATTTATTTATCTTTCTACTTTTATTTATTACTACTTTTTTTTTTTGTGTGTGTAGTGAATATTGATGATGATGATGATGATGATGATGATGATGATGATAGTGAAAGTGAGTGATGATAAAAGTGGAGATAATAGTATTGGTAATGGTGGTGATAACATTAGTGATGGTGATGGTGGTGATGGTGGTGGTGGTGGTGGTGGTGGTGGTGGTGGTGGTGGTGGTGGTGAAAGTAGACCACCACCACCACTACCTCCACCACTCATTGTGTAAGGTTCCAGCTGCTACTCACTCACCACAACACCTCTCTCTCTCTCTCTCTCTCTCTCTCTCTCTCTCTCTCTCTCTCTCTCTCTCTCTCTCTCTCTCTCAATTAAGAAGATAAAACAAACCACTTATTTATTTATTTATTCATTTATTTATTCATTTATCTATTAATTCTTCCATTCGTTGATGTTTTTCTTCTTTCTTCTATACATTTTATTTTATTGTTTAATATTAGTAAGAAAACTCTACATTTATATATATATATTTTTTTTTTACAATTTTTATACATGAAAATTAATAGTCATACAGCAATTTGTTACCTATGTATATATTTATGTATGTATGTATGTATGTATGTATGTATTTATGTATGGAAGTAGATATGTAGGTAGGTATACGTGTGTTTGTATGTGTATATGTATATGTATGTATGTTTGATTGTGTATAATAGCGTGTCTCAGGTCAATGTAGTTTACTCTAATAGTTTGGTCATTATAATTGATGGTTGGCTATTAGCAGAGTGATCATCGGTAAGTAATAATGGTTCCGTGTGTTATATTGGTTCTAGTCATGTCACTCTATTACTTTCTCTCTCTCTCTCTCTCTCTCTCTCTCTCTCTCTCTCTCTCTCTCTCTCTCTCTCTCTCATTGCTTTCTTTCTTCCTTACACACACACACACACACACACACAACTTAACCTTGACAACTCGGAAACATAAAAAAATAACCACAAACCACAACACAAACACACACTCCACTAAAAAACACATAAATCACACTAAAAAAAAACCATAACTAGGATTTATGACAGCATTGAACAACTACTGAAGAAGGAGGAGGAGAAGGAGGAGGAAGAGACACTGATATACGCCCTTAGTAGTCGATAGTACCACGGCTTAAGGAGGCGTATCCAGGCGGGGCGCGGTGGCCAGGGCGTGGGAGGCGTGTAACTTCTAAAGACGTCATTGTAATTTCATCCTGCATCAAATCCTCTCCTTCAATACACTTCAAAGCCCTAAAAACAGTACCAACAGAGGAATGCCTAGGATATCGCGGTGCTTCAACATCCTCCTGGTGTCTATAACGCGAACTAGAACCATTAACTTCATCTTCACCGTCCGTTGGAGATTCTAATTCCACATCCATTCCATAACAATTGTGTGTCTGCTCCCCTTCTCTCTCACACGCCTCTAATAGCTCCTGCCGTAGGTCTTGTAGCCGCGGGGTGGAGCTGAGGGTGATGTGTGAGCGGGAACGAGCTGCTTCGTAATCCACGCGGGTATCAAAGAGCACTAGATCCATTCCTTCGTCTTCTGAACAGCTTTCAACTAGAGGTGTGCAGGAAAGGTCCGTTTGTAGTAGTACTGGGGAGGCTACCTGTGCACGGTGGCTCCTGGGCATCTCACCTGTGGAAATGTACTCTAATTAGGCATTCATAAGGTGGTATAAGAAAGGTATAAGGGTGGTAGGAGCGGTAAGAGGATGGGAATGGTAGTCAGCTAGCAGCATCCTTTTCCTACAGATAGTGAGATGTTAGGAAATGAGATAGTGCTTGGTTGTGAAAGGTGTTAGTTTGTGTGTTTAGAAGTATCATTATTATTATCATTATCATCATCAGTAGTAGTAGTAGTAGTAGTAGTAGTAGTAGTAGTAGTAGTAGTAGTAGTAGTAGTAGTAGTAGAACACGTCACCCGGTTAAACAGTAATCAATGAACGTGACTGAACAGCTGATCTCCTACACACACACACACACACACAGAGACATACATACACACACACACACACACGTCCTACCTCTCTCCCTACCATACAATATTTATTAACCAACACACGCACCACATAACCCAACCCTCACCACCACCACCACCACACTCAGGTCTAGCTAAGGTGGCAGGGATGTTTAATAGGAAAAGAATAAAGGTAAAATCATAGAAGTGAAGCAAGCGGGATACGGGATGGAAATTTCAAGGGAAACTTAGCGCGTGCGTAGAGGCAAGTCTTTCTGGGGGAATTCCGGTGTTGTCTGCGCGGAGTGTGTGGAGTAGACGCCTTATTTATGCTTTATTAATATTCAGTAAGTCAATTTATGTGTTTGAGTTAGTAATTGAGGGTGTATTCATGCGTAGGTAATGTCTAAGTTTGTGGTTTGAGTTTCGTGAATGAGTTATGCAATGAGGGGAAGGAAGGTTAGAAAAAACGGGTTTATTTTTTTCATGTGTAACTGATTTATTTTGTACGTAACTTCGTATTCTCACTTTTGTAATGGAAAAGATGAAAGAAGTAGGTTATATTAGTCAATTTTCCTTCGACATATTAAATTAGTTGATGAAATATGTGGATAGAAGTTTCATGATTACGATATTGCTACGGAAACTTTATATATATAGACCAAAAAAAAAATATATCGTAAATCATCAGTGTATGAGTTTCCAAGCAATCACTATATTTTTCCAAGCAAACAACAGGTGTAGAAATCTAAATATAACTATGTGTCTGCTGGTATCTTACAAGTGAGGGGAAAAAAAAGTGTAGAGGTAATCGGTTTCAGAATAAAATGACACCCAACTGAAATCCACAGGAAGCACAAAACACCAATACCAACCATACCCAAAACACACCACAAACATCACAACACTACTAACAACAATAAAACTAGCCATACAAAGCCGAAAAATACTGTTGTGGAAGATTT
>JAPQNM010000037.1:5648202-5668202 GCA_029783475.1 Metacarcinus magister | reverse complement strand
TTGCTAGGTAGAGACAGGTAACTTAAGGTAATAAATTGATTAGTAATTATTAATGATTTAAATATTATATTACTACTACTACTACTACTACTACTACTACTACTACTACTACTACTACTACTACTACTACTACTACTACTACTACTACTACTTCTGTTACTAGTTAGGGGAGTCAAATCATACTATAGAAACACACTGCCAACTCTCTCTCTCTCTCTCTCTCTCTCTCTCTCTCTCTCTCTCTCTCTCTCTCTCTCTCTCGTGATGGTAAAGGGAGATGAAGGGAGAGAGTGAGGGAGGCAGTTGAAGAGCTATTTTTAATCTTTACGTTGGGCACCTCCACGAGAGAGAGAGAGAGAGAGAGAGAGAGAGATTAGCAATTCTCATCTCCCTCCCTCACGCATTCACTTTTTTTTTCTCTCCTTGCATCATGAAATCCCTTTTTGCACACACACACACACACACACACACACACACACACACACACACACACACACACACACACACACACACACGAACCCTTTGATTATGTACTCTGTCACCTGAGAGAGAGAGAGAGAGAGAGAGAGAGAGAGAGAGAGAGAGAGAGAGAGAGAGAGAGAGAGAGAGAGCGTTTAAATCCTTGACCACCGTCGTTCCTTTAGGTAGAGTGCGTGGTCATGAAGTTAAATAAAGTGTGTGATAATTAAGGTTTAAGTAGAAAAAATATGGAAAGAAAATGGTAAAATAAGAAAATAAAAGGAAAAAAAGATAATATTGCTTAATTTTTTTCCCTCTCCTCTTCTTATTATTGTTATTGTTGTTGTTATTATTATTGTTATTATTATTATTATTATTATTATTATTTTCTTCATCTATATTGTGTTATTAATCTTCCTCCTCCTCCTCCTCCTCCTCCTCATTCTCTCAATACTTCATTCTCCTATTAATCCTCTTCCTCGTTTCTCGTCCTTCTCTTCTCTTCTCAACAATCCTCTTACTCCTCCTCCTTACTATTTCTCTTCTCAACACTACTCACTCGCTTCCTACTCCTACTCTTTTCTTCTTAACACTGCTCTACCTACTCTTTCTCCTCTCAACACTGCTCCTCCTTGTGCTCCTCCAATCAAAACTGTATTCTTATGTGTGTGTGTTTGTTTGTGTTTTCAGAAGCCAGGCCCGTGTGGTTTTGGGAGGTAGTATGGCAGGTTTACAGCGGGACCGTATTGGACAACGGCCTTACCATGAACACACTGGAGATAATATTTGCCCTAACATGGTCCGGGGCATTGACTACCTGAGGGATCCTAGGCTGAATAAGGTAAGGCGTGTTGGGGGTTGGGATGGAAAGGAAGGTGTTTGGGTGTGTTTGTGGGGTTGAAAAGAGGTGGGTGTGTGTGTGTGTGTGTGTGTGTGAAATGGGGGGTGTGTTTGGGTGTTGGAAAGAGGTATGTGTTTGGCTGTTTGGGTGTTAAAAAGGTGTGTGTGTGTGGGTGTGGGTGTGGGTGTTGAAATGAGGTGTGTGTGTGTGTGTGTGTGGGTGTTGAAATGGTGTGTGTGTGTGTGTGTGTTGAAATTATTCTCTGTTATGTGTTATTTTAATTTTCTTCATCATATTCTTATTCTTATTTTATTATTTTATTATATTTCTCTCATTCTATCTTAAAAGTTCGTTCTCTTGTCCTCCTCCTTCCTACTACTACTACTACTACTACTACTACTACTACTACTACTACCACACAGTCACCGTCACACCTCACACACCCCCGCCCCCCCCTTTCGTCACACCACCTCCTTCTATAATCACACAGCCTCACGCATTCCCCCACCAGCGTCTGTCTTTTGTTTGCTATGCACGCAAGGACGATGAACCAATGCGCAAGGAAATGACGAAGGAAAATAAAGAAAGAATTGTTATGGTAGACTTAGGCTGATTCGCAATTGTTTTTACTATTTATTTTATTTATTTATTTATTTATTTTTTTATTTTTTTTATTTATTTATTTATTTATTTAGATATTTATTTTATTTTGTTGTTTTGGGGAGAGAGTGATATGGTTTATAAGTAAGATAAATATAAATAATAATAATAATAATAATAATAAGCTTTAAATAATATGTTTGTTATGTTCGTTTAATAGAATAACGTGATTTTTTTATTATTTATTCTCGTCATTATTATTATTATTATTATTCATTTTTTAGTATTATCATTAAAAAAAAATGACTAAAAGTAATAATGAAAACAAAATAATAATAATAATAATAATAATAATAATGATAGTAGTAATTCTTTACCTCAAGGTTACGTCTCCCTCTAGTAACTTTTTTTTTATTTTCTATTTTATTTTGGGGGTCATAATTATTTGGTGAGTGGGCACATACACACATTATCTCTCTCTCTCTCTCTCTCTCTCTCTCTCTCTCTCTCTCTCCTCTCTCTCTCTCTCTCTCTCTCTCTCTCTTCTTTTAAACTCTCTTATCTAACTTTTTCTATCTTCATCAATATCTCTCCTCTTTATTCTTCCTCCCTTTCCTCCTCCTCCTCCTCCTCCTCCTCCTCCTCCTCCTCCTCCTCCTCCTCCTCCTCCTCCTCCTCCTTCTTTTATCACATTATCTCTTCTTTCTTACACAAACTTTCCTTAATACTTCGTTAACTTTAGCAGACCTGTGTGTGTGTGTGTGTGTGTGTGTGTGTGTGTGTGTGTGTGTGTGTGTGTGTGTGTGTGTGTGTGTGTGTGTGTGTGTGTGTGTGTGTGTGTGTGAAGCCTTTGTAAGTACTGTTGCTATTGATACCACTCTCTCTCACACACACACACACACACACACACACACACACACACACACACACACACACACACACACACACACACACACACACACACACTCACCTGCAGGCTTGGAGTAGCGACACATTCTTGTAGCACACCAACAACACCACTCCATTCCCCTCTCCGCCCACTCCATACTCCCACTCCCTCTCTCTCTCTTTTTCTCTTTCTTTCTATCTTCGTTATTTCACTCCATCTTTCCTCTTAAGTCAATTTTTTTTTTTTTATTCTTAAATTTTCTTAAACTTTTTTCTATATCTCCCTCTTTTCTTTTTTTCTTTCTATTTTCGTTTATTTTACTTCATTTTTCTTCTTAAGTTAATTTATTTTCTGTTTTTATTATTTTCAAAGCTTCGTAATTTTTTTTTTTCTTCACGTTTTGTTAATCGGCATTTCTTTATATTTTCTACATTGCTCTCTCTTATTATCGTTTTTATATTTCATTCTCTCCATTTTTGTTTTATTTTAGTTTTTAGTTTATCATCTGGTTTTCTCTCTTATTCCATCTTCTTTCTATCTTTCATTCCTTTCTTTTCTTGTTCTTCCTTTCTTTCTCGTGTTCTTTTTTCTTTTATTCTATTATATATTATTCCTTTTTCCTTTTTTTCCTTCCTCACGAACTCTGTTACATTATTTCATTATCTATTTTCCTTCGTAGCAATCAGAGAAGTGGCGGGAAGGCGATAGAGTATGATAAAGATGATTCATGAATAGATAGAGAGAGATAATTAATGTCAAAAATACACACACGTAACAAAATGTAGCTAAATATATTCTCTTCTTTTCTTCAATAAATACAAATAACGTAGGAGTGAAGGAAGGAAGGAAGGAAGGAAGGAAGGAAGGAAGGAGGGAGGGAGGGAGGTAATATAATAATAATAATACCTCAACCTAACCTTCCTTCTCTCTTCACTACACAAGAATCACTAGCACTTCATAAACCACATCCCTTTCTAAATAAATAACACACTTGCAATTTACAACACTAGAGGGACAGGCTTTCAAATTTTCCCGCGCTTTTTACACTCGTGAGCAATCCGTGCTTCCTTCTTTTCAACGGGTCGACTTTTCTTGGCGTGGGTTGCTTGTAGGGGTGTGTGGGTGTGGGTGGGTGTAGGTGTTTCTGTGGCAGGTTCACGGGTTGTAGTGGGTGTAGGCGTGTGTGGAAATGGTATTGAAATGAGGTAAAGGCAACTTAGAGAAGCCATACATATTAAACATTACGTACGGACGCATACCGCTGCTTCTCTCTCTCTCTCTCTCTCTCTCTCTCTCTCTCTCTCTCTCTCTCTCTCTCTCTCTTATTGTATTTATCTGTTTTCCTCACTCTCATCTCCTTCCTTCTTCCTTACTCCTTATTTTCATCTTCCTTTTTCCTTGTTATTTATATCTCCTTCCTAATTACTCCTATATCCTTCCTTCATTATTCCCCATTACGCCTATCTCCTCCTTCCTTCCTCCTTTTTCCTTCCTTCTCCTCCTACCTTCATTATTACTCCTATCTCCTTCCTTCCTTACTCCTTACTCGCTTATCCTCCTCCTTCCTCTTCCTTCCTTCTTCCCAATTACTCCATTATCCTTTCATTCTTCCCAATAATTACTCCTCGTCCTCCTCCTCCTCCTCCTCCTCCCTCCCATCTGATCCTCCTTCGTGTCCTCCGCAGGGAATGGCCTTCACCTTAGAGGAGCGGCAAGTCCTTGGTCTCCACGGTCTTATTCCCCCTCGCTTCAAGACCCAGGAAGAACAAGTGGATCTGTGCAGGAAGAATGTGGACAGATATCAGGAGCCTCTTAACAAGTTCATCTACCTGGCTGGCTTACAGGTATGTGTGTGTGTTGGGGGGGTGTGGTGTGTGTTGTGGGGCTGTGTGTGTTGTGTGTTTGTGATGGTACGTTTGTGATGTGTGTTGTGATATGTATTTTTCTCTCTTATACATGGACACACACACACACACACGTGCACATACATACATTCACACACACACACACGAGAGACCAGCAGCAGACTGTACAGTGAATTTGTATTACACACACACACATGGAGATACACATCACATCACCTCAACACACAGACCAATGCAGAATGTTTTATATTGTCGTGTATTTATTTATTCATTTATTTTTACCTCAAGTCAAAGATGTCAATAAAAAAAGACAATAAAATATAAATATATAGTAAAAAAAATATATACATACTTCCACTTCCACTCCACAAAAAGTATTCAGAGAGAGAGAGAGTTTAAAAGTTACGTATCAAAAGACTTACTAGTGAAAAAAAGAAAAATATATAGTTACCATTATTTCCTTGATATAAAAACAACACCAATAGCAATAACAACACCATAACCACCATAACTACCTAACCACCCCATGCCAGGACCGTAACGAGCGTCTGTTCTACCGTCTACTGAGTGAGAACGTGGAGGAGTACATGCCTATTGTTTACACTCCCACCGTGGGTCTCGCCTGTCAGAAGTTCGGTCTTATCTTCAGACGACCTCGTGGCCTCTTTATCTCCATTCACGATAAGGGCCACGTGTACGAGGTGATGAGGAACTGGTGAGTGTGTGTGTGTGTGTGCGTGCGTGTGGTGATAAGTGTGGTAGATAGTATATTAATTTAACGGAATTCATTATACTCGATACAAAGAGTTTAGTTAATAATAATCTTAAGGGAAATCCTCATTCATATTCTCTCCTTTCCATTCCTTTCCTTTTCCCTTCCCTTTCCTTCCCTTCCCTTTCCTTCCTTTCCCTTCTTCTCCTCTCCTCTCCTCTCCTCTCCTCTCCTCTCCTCTCCTCTCCTCTCCTCTCCTCTCCTCTCCTCTCCTCTCCTCTCCTCTCCTCTCCTCATCCTCTCTCTCCTCTCCATCTCTAATCCTCTCTTTATCTCCTCTCCTTTCTCATCCTCTCCTCCTCCTCCTCCTCCTCCTGCAGGCCCGAGAGTGACGTGCGAGCCATCGTAGTGACAGACGGTGAGAGGATCCTGGGCCTGGGTGACCTTGGGGTACAGGGTATGGGTATCCCCGTGGGTAAGCTGTCCCTCTACACGGCACTGGCGGGCATCAAACCTCACCAGTGTCTGCCCATTGTGCTGGACGTGGGCACTAACAGAAAGGTAGGTTAGGTTAGGTTAGGTAAAAAAGACTGTTTGCTTAGTTGTATGTTTGTTTGTCCAGTTTTTTTTTTTTCCTTCAGTTGATTCAGTATACATTCTTTGCTATTTTATTATCTTATCACCCTCTTCCTTCCTTCAGTGTGTGTGTGTGTGTGTATGTATGTATGTATGTGTGTGTGTTTCCATTCACTCCTCATCCACTACCTTCATCCACCACTACCATATACATCACAAACACCCTTCCATCATCTCCTCTCACCCACTACTATTACCATCATCCACTTTCATCCACTTTC
Source organism: Metacarcinus magister (assembly GCA_029783475.1). Classification (NCBI taxonomy): domain Eukaryota; kingdom Metazoa; phylum Arthropoda; class Malacostraca; order Decapoda; family Cancridae; genus Metacarcinus; species Metacarcinus magister. Next base: position 5,661,979 of record JAPQNM010000037.1, on the reverse strand, counting down.
ATCCACCTTCATCATCCATCGTCTTTCAGGAACTGCTGGAGGATGAGTTTTACATTGGCAACCGTCATGAGCGGGTGACTGGTGAGGCGTACGACAGCTTCATCGATGAGTTCATGCAGGCGGTGGTGCAGCGCTACGGCCAGAACACACTCATCCAGTTTGAAGACTTCGGGAACCACAACGCATTCAGGTTCCTCGAGAAGTGAGTGTGTGTGTGTGTGTGTGTGTGTGTGTGTGTGTGTGGGATTGGGTGTGTGTAGGTATAATAGTTGTTCATTGTGTATTTTGTGGTTTTTTTTGTTTGTTAGTTAGTTAGTTAGTCAGTGAAATAATGAAGAGAGAGAGAGAGGAAAAAGAGACAGAAAGACAGAAATAAAATGAGAAAAACAAGATTTACACTCCTACACATAGCACATAGTAATTACCAGGACAAAAACACACTCTAACACCCTAAAAACACACCCTAACACCCTCCAACACACCCTAGCACCCTTCAACACACCCTACCAACACACCCTAGCACCCTAACACCCCTCGTCTCTCCTCCAGTTACCGAGACAAGTACTGCACCTTCAATGACGACATCCAGGGCACAGCGTCAGTAGCGGTGGCTGGTATCCTGGCTTCACTCCGCATCACCAAACACAAGCTGGCCGACCACAAGTTCCTATTCCAGGGAGCAGGAGAGGTGGGTGGACGCGGGTGTGTGTGTATGTGGACGTGTGTGTGTGTGTGTGTGTGTGTGTGTGTGTTGGAAAACTCTACACATACACTAACTCCCTCCCTATCCCCTCCCTCACAGGCATCGCTAGGTATCGCCAACCTGATCGTGATGGCCATGGAGGAAGAGGGTCTAGGTCAGGAGGAGGCGCGGTCCAAGATCTGGCTGGTGGACTCTAAAGGACTCATCGTGAAGGACCGGCCCAAGGGAGGCATCAACGGGCACAAGCAGTCCTTCGCACATCCTCACGAGCCCATGGAGAAGCTGGAGGACATTGTAAGGGAAATCAAACCAACGGCACTTATTGGTGAGTGGTGAGGAGGAAGAACAGGTGATATAAAGACTTACAAACAGGAAAAAAGAGATATAGACTTGAAAATAGCAGAATAGGAGACCGAGGAATTTAAGAACAGGAGAGTGGGATACATAGAGATTTGAAACAGTGAAACAGCAAACATAGGAACTTGAAATAGCAGATATAGGAACTTAGGAACAGCAAAATAGGAGATAGAGAGCAAGAAACAGCTCATTCAGGAATATTTAAACTTAGAAACCACAAAATAGGAGACGTACAAACTTCAAACAGCAAAATAATACATAAATAAACGGAATGAGAAACAGCAAAGCAACAGGAACAGAAATTAACAGACAGAGAAACAAAAAAAAACAAAAAAATACCATTACCATTAACAGAGTAACAGAACACATCCTTAAACCTAATGTAACCTAACCTAACCTCACCTCACCTCACGTTCACCCAGGTGCTGCTGCCATCGGGGGAGTGTTTACAGCCTCAGCTCCTCCAGGACATGGCATCCTTCAACGAACGGCCCGTCATCTTCGCACTCAGCAACCCAACCAGCAAGGTGAGGCAGCGAGAGAGAGAGAGAGAGAGAGAGAATAGCTTTGTGTTCATTATATTGTAGTTTGTTTATGATTTCTACAGTGTTTTTTCTTGCTTTTTTTACACGTTTCTATAAATAACTTAATGAATTCTAACCCCATAGAAGCCTTTCTTCCTTCTCTTCCTCCTTCTCCTCCTCTATGATTTCAAACACTTTTTCTTTCACTATTCACACAGCCTAACTTTACCCAAAATAACCTAACCTAACCTAACCTCATGAATAACTAACCTAGCCTAACCTTACCCAACCTAACCTAACCTAACCTAACCTAATCTCACCTCATAAATAACTAACATAACCTTACCTAACCTAACCTCATGAATAACTAACCTAACCTCATAAATAACTAACCTAACCTAACCTAACCTAACATATACCTATAGAATCACCTCACCACCTCCTCCCCCCTAGGCTGAGTGCACCGCCGAGGACTGTTACAACCACACTGAGGGCCGCGCTGTCTTTGCCTCGGGGTCACCCTTCAACGCCGTCACCTACAAGGGCCAGACCTTCTACCCCGGCCAAGGGAACAATGCCTATATCTTCCCCGGGGTGGCACTCGGAGTCATCTGTACCGGCATCCACCATATTGATGATAGTATCTTCCTTATGGCGGCCAAGGTGAAGGGAGAGGAATTATTGTTATTATTGTTATTATTATTATTATTCATTTTCTTGTGTATTTCTAGAGTCAGTTTTTGCTTTTTTTGTGTGTTTTTTGTCAGCTTTCCATTTTTTTTTCTGCATAAGGTGTGATTTTTTTTTCTGTTATTTTTTTGTGTGTATTTCTGTGTTTGTTCTTTATGGTTTAAATTTTCATGTTTTATTTGTGTTATTTCCCCTCTCACATCTCCCTTTCATCATTTATATAAGTCAGATTCCCCTCACTTTTCCCTCTCGCTCCTCCCCTCTAAGTGACCTCCCCTCCTCCCTTCCCCTCCTTCACTCCTCCCCTCTCAAGTCAGTTCCTTCATTCCTCCCCTCTAAGTGACCCTCCCTCCTCCCTTCCTCTCCTTCACTCCTCCCTTCCCCTCCTTCACTCCTCCCCTCTTAAGTCAGTTCCTTCACTCCTCCCCTCTTAAGTAACACTGCCCTCCTCCTCTTCCCCCCAGGCCTTGGCAGACATGGTGACCGGTGATGACCTGAGCAAGGGTCGCCTGTACCCTCCACTCAACGACATCAGGAGCTGCTCACTCAAGATTGCTGTGTACATCGCAGAGCACGCCTACAAGACAGGTAAAGACGCACACACACACACACACGTACATAGACATTATATACACACACACACCTATATAAACATGCATACACAAGCTTCCTCTCTCTTTTTATTTTTAGTATTTGTACAAGATGGGTAATGACACACACACACATAGACACATACATACGCATACATACACACACACACACACAAGCTTCCTCTCTTTATTAGTCTTTAGTGTGTGTGTAGAATGAAGAAGTGATGCTCATTCTCTGCACAATTTTTATTTATTCATTTATTATAATAATGTTTTGCCGTCAAGCACAGTTATTCATTTTTATTTCTTTTATTAATCCCACTATTTCTATTTATTTCTATTTATTTTATTTTATTTTATTAATTTTTTTTCAATTTCAGTGTACTTCCCTTAGCTAAATGCATGCTATTTATTTATTACTATTAATTATGCTGTACAGGAAACATGAATTTAAGAGAAAAGACAAAATATGGATTAAGATTTAAAATATATATATATGTATGTAGAGTATGTTTAATCAAATTTTATAAAACACACACACACACACACACACACACACACACACACACACACACACACACACACACACACACACATATTAAACCACATTTCTCAAACACATATATTTTACTAATGCTTGTATAATTTTGGAATGAATGACATGGAGAGAAAGAAGAAAAAAAAAAAAACAGCAACTTATAAAATTTGTGCAAGATGCATTACACTAATTTTGCAACAAATAATAAGTGCAAGAATCATGTCTGTGCTTGAATATTTCTGATCAATTGTTTTTACTATGCATTATATATTTGATTACTTCTATCACATATTACTTGATCAGGCACCAACCACCTCACTGTAATGCCAGGGTGTGTGTGTGTGTGTGTGTGTGAATATTTGAGTGTCAGAGTGTGTGTGTGTGTGAGAGCGAGAGAGAGAGTAAGTGTGTGTGTGTGTGTGATTGTGAGAAAGCGTGAGAGTGTTTGTGTGTATGTGTGTGTGATTGTGATTGTGTGTGTGTGAGAGTGTGTGTGTGTGAAAGAGAGAGAGAAAATAATTATTCATACTAATACATCAAGAACTGAAATACAAAAAGATCAATTAATATGACAAATAACCAGATGAAACAAAATACTCATTATATTATACTTTACTCTAATCAGTAACTCAAACCAAACCAAAGTAGTTATATTTAGGTCTTTATAGCTAGCTACAAGTTATCTATACATTACATAACCAAAAATATAAATAACATAACTTTTATAGATGACGGAACTTAGGATAATATAACGATGTATTGAATGAAGGAAAACCAATTAATATAGAATAGGATGGAATATATATGAATTAGACAGATATATAGAGAGGTAGAATTAGTATGTATGTTCATCCTACATACTATATATATACTAATAATGATGGTGAAGGAAGGTGAAGAAGACAAAGAATATATATGAAAAAGGCAGATATATAGATAGGTAGTATTAGTATTAGTATATGTGTTCACTCTACTTCTTCTGTGTATACTAAAATAATAATGCTAAAGGAAGATAATAAAAACAAAAGAATAAGTATACACAATAATACCAAAAGTTAATAGAAATAAGAAGGATTTTAAACTCATATTCATAACGCGTAAATAATATCAGAGCATCAGAGCAATTTGTCTTAAGTTACCGTAAGTTTTCAAAGATTTCTAAGTTCAACTGGAGTACATCTAAGACCTTAAATATTCAGTCTAAATAGTTACGAAAAATATATTAAAGTAAAAATATTGGAGTGTGAATTTTGTAGTGTTAAAATTAGCTGTCGTGTTTATTGTGAATTATAGTGACAGAGTTAGCGAATAGATGGGTTTTCAGCTTGTAGATCAGACTTGTGTTTGTGTTAGCGGCACAAGCGACAGAACAACAGAACTAGATCATGGTTTAGTGCCGCAAGGTGATAGTGTGAAGGTTTGAACCATTGCCAATATAACACAGGCATATTATAAGCCTTTTAGACATATAAATAGATATATAGATCAATAGAAAAACATTTAATCTGTGCACACAATTTATCTTACTCTGTGACGGAAGGAAATAGAGGAAGAAAACATTAAGTATTAGTGTATTAGCTTAACCAGGCTTTGTATATAACTGAATAAGAGCATCAGAGAGTGTGGTGTGTGGTGTAGGGTGTGCTGTCTATGGTTTATGGTGTGTGGTGTGGTGTGGCTTAGGGTGTATGGTGTGGTGTGTGTCCGGGCATTAGAGGCATAAGGTGCGTAAGGTGCGGAAACAGAGATGCTATGTATGCTGGAACTAACTTCATACTACCCTCACCCCCACACTTGCAGGCATAGCTTCAGTTTACCCCCAACCCAAGAACATTGCTGAGTTCATACAGGCTCAGCAGTATGACTTTCACTATGGGGCCGCACTCCCCACAGTCTACTCCTGGCCCAAGCTTTAGGCCGCATGACCAGTAAGCTGTGTTACTCCAACGCCTGCAACACCCAAACACCCCAACACCCAGTCACCTGCATGCTTATATGACTGACACACACGTTACTGCTGCTGATGTTGTGTTCACTGTTCACCCGTTTGTTTGTTTTGATTTTGCAGCGTTTGATCCTGTGTTTTGTGCTCCTACACCTCCACCTTGCACTGTGCACCTGCTTGGTATTGCTTGCCTTGATGTGCCTTGCATGCTTCATTTGTGATTGCAGATTTATGCTTGAAGATATTTATATTGATTTACTTAATAGTTAGTTAATGCATAAAGAGCAAACGCCAGACATCATTAATTAAGGATCAAGATGGATAATTATGCTAGGGAAGAATTTGTTTTTTTATCTCTGTCTTGCAGCTGTGGCGCCGGTAGGCTCAGTGGAGGCTTTTTTTAGATGGTTGGCCTCTGCCCGTTAGTAGCACAGGTTTTGTAGATTTTTTTTTTTATTAGTGACGCCTCGTTTTTCTTCGGTTTTTTTGTTTTGTTTTTGAGAGAGAAGCTACATGCTGCGGAACCTCCTTAATGCATATAACATTGCCATTTGGGTGATCTTTGGCTACTCGGCGGTAATACCAAAGAAAAGTGACCAGCAGATATCGGGACTCAAACTCGGGATTCTTAAGTTCAGAAGACCGACCGCTAGCTACTAGGCCATCACCTTCACAAATACTGACCTTATTAACAATCAAGAAGGATAACAATGCCAGGTTCAGATGTTTTAGTGTGTCAGTGAAGAGTTGATATTAGTGTGACTGAGTGTATGAAACTAAACACTGCAAAGGATATATAGAAAGGAATGGTAAAGATGACATGAGTTTAAAGAAGTTATCCTAAAGTTTTGAGAGATCATGGATAAGGTGGAGAGAAAACGGGAGAAGATTTATACGAGGAAGATGAATAAATACAAAGATGACTACAAAAAACAAGAAAACAATAAGAACATTTAAATTATATTCGTTTTAAGTTCAATTTTGAAAGACAAATTAGGCATCAGCGAGGTAGACTAGATAGATTAAATAATTAATAGATCACTACTAAATCCTTAATAATAATAATGATAATAATAGTGTGTTGTGTATTTGTGAGTCTAATTCCCTGATTCAGTCTAGTAAGAGTAAGTATTAGTCTGATCTTGCAATGCTCAGTTATAAGTTCAACGCCAACACTACTTATAATTGAAGAACTTATAATTGAAGAACTTATAACTGAAGAACTTATAATTGAAGAACTTATAACTGACGAACTTGAATAATTAGTATAGTTGTAGATGATCTGTAGTCTGCCTCCACATAACATAGAGAAACACCTTCCATTAGTACTCTAGAAAGGTGGAATGATGATAATATTTTCCTCTTAAATATATCTAACCTACAATTAGCTTAGTGAAGATATCTTGTAATGTTTAGATTTATTTTGAAAAGTATATTATATTGATCTGAAATACTGTATGTAGTTTAAACGTATAGTGTCATTTATATTAATTTTCTATCATTGTTATAGTGATTCCTCATGTTTTTATTATCATTATTATCAAAATCATCACTACCATCATTATTATCACACTAAACGTACATTATACCATCAACCGTAATCATCATCATCATCACCATCACCATCACTGACTTATTCCTCGTTCTAAAAAAATAGTGAAAAAGTACGTTCGCTAGTTTAGGAATTGAAGTTTCATTATACGACGAAGATTTTTATTATACGACGGGTAATTTTTCATCATGGTAGGTGTAAACTCATTCATTTTTAGTTATATATGCCTATGAATATATTTTTTTATTTTGCTTAGCTTCAGCCATAGTTTCAAAGACATAGTATACAATATCATGCATACATTATTTATTTATTTATTTATTTATTTATTATTTTTTTTCCTCTTGCATCTTTTCATGGTAAGAGTTAAGTTTTCAGATCGACTTTAGGAAGAAAAAAAATATTAACTATACCTTTCTTTAGTGATCTAAGTACAGTTTTCACCCTTAATTATATAGTACACCCTTGCTACACCCTTTCTATTACTCCCTTCAATGGTGCATCCTTCCCCCCTCCCTTCCCCTTCCCTTCCCCTCCCTGAAACACTGCACCCTTCCCCCCCCACCCACCCCTCGCCCTAATATATTGTAGTGGTTTTGTGTTGATTCAGAAAGTTTGGTTGTGAATTGCAAGATTACGTATACCCTCTCCCCCCCTTCCCTTCCCTCCCTTCCCTTCCCTTCCCTCCCTTCCCTTACCTTACCTTACCTTACCTTACCTTACCTTACCTTACCTTACCTTACCTTACCTTCCTACCTTCCCTTCCCTTCCCTTCCCTTCCCTTCCCTTCCCTTCCCTTCCCTTCCCTTCCCTTCCCTGTTTAAAGATTGATTCCCTGTAATAATATTTTTGTTTATTTACCCTGCAGTGATTGGACTAATGATTGTTAAGTTAGTTTGTTAATTAATTAGTTAGTTAATTAGAGTCTTGCATCACTGTAGTTGTTATCAATACATTAAGTCAGTTATAAATAATTAATTGTTGAAGTATGTACACCAGTAGATGAATATTGATTTTTTTTAATTTATTTATTTTGAGTGAGTTGAATCAGTGGAGAAAATTAAAAGTCAATTGAAAGAAAAACATTATTATTATTATTATTATTATTTTTATGAGAGTGAATTAATGGAAAAAAAATAAAAGTCAACTGAAGGAAATACATGATTAATATATATTTTTTCTAAGTGTACGAAGATAATTTATTTTTTATTTTTCTAAGTACGAAGATGATTTATTTATTTATTATTTGTCTAAGTCTACAAAGATGATTAATTGACTTATTTATTATCATTTTCTTCCTTAAGTTTCCTGAAGAGTCGTGTTTAACCTGTCCACTCCCTTCCCAGGTATTGCATCACTGTACCCACAACCCAAGGACCTGACCAAGTTCATTGAAGACCAACAGTACAGCTACGACTACGACACCTGCTCAGCCCTACCCAAGACCTGGAGCTGGCCTGACCTCACCACCTTCGACCCCAAGGCTGCCTAGAGGGGAGGAGGATAATATGTGTTAATGTATAGTAGGAGGAATAATAACAACAACAACAACCACTTTCGACTGCCTAGAGGGAAAGAGGATGTAGAGGAGGAAGAGGAACAGGATAATGATATAACAATAGCCTAGTGTGGATAAAATTAAGAGGAATAACAAGATAATAATAACAACAAACTTCTATTATTATTATTACTAGAGTGAACGATGTTGTGTGTTGATGTAGAGGAGAATGAATAACAGAATGATAATGATAATAATAATAGCTGTAATAACCTCCTATTATTATTATTATTATTACTGCCACCGGTCCACTCTTAGCTTCGTAGGTCAAGGGAAGGGAAGGTCATGTGTGGTTGTATTATAGGTCATCCGGTGTCATATCTAAGTCAAGGTTATACATTTATTATCAAGGCTGTATAAGAAAATTAAGTCAATGGTCTGTGTGTCTTTAATCAATGCATGGAAGACACACACTAAGTTTTTTTTATATATATATACGTATTCAGATTTCATGATGGAAGAAAAGATGTATTTAGAAAATTCATAGAGTTGTCACAGAATTTTGAAGGCAGGAAAAAGCAAGAGGAAAATTTACTTAGATAAATTAATACAAGTTAGTTTGGTATGAATTCAGCAGCAGGAATAATTCAAGAGAGAGTATCACTAGAGGTGTGTGTATGTGCAGGTAAACTATGTAGTGTGTGGAGGATGTGCAAATGTTTCCTAGACACTCACACGCACACACACACAGAGCAACACACACACAAGTACGCACGCACGCAAGCAAGCACGCACGCACGCACGCACTATTCCCCATCACACACACACACGTCAGTAACATTACCCTGATATAATTTAATAACAACCACAACTATTTTCCCTCACTAAGCACACTTCACCTTACCAACCAACACACACACACATTAACACACACATTAACACACACACACACACATGAATTAGTCAGGGCTGTGCTAGATATCAAAACAAATAGATACAAATTAGATCAACACATTACAAGTCCTCATCATTACATCCTTCCTCAGGCTAGACCGTAAACTTAACCTTGCACTGCTTCGTGATATCAGTCTTTCTATCATCAGTCTACCACACCACACCGCACCAGTCGGAGAGAGGGACCACTTCACTCCCTCGACTATTAGTGACAATTTATATATAGATCACAAGCCTTACGAGATGTTTATTTTGCTTGACACTTATTGTATTGTACGTATATTGTATGTATGTATGTCTGTCTGTCTCTGTCACCGCGATAATATGATTGGTTACTCTTTTTTTTAGTGTAATTCTTGCCTTCCTCGGTTTTATTTTGATGCACTCGGCTTGTTTAGGTTTAATTAATGTGAAGGAATGAAGGAAGTGAATGCAGTATAGTAGTAAGTGTCCCAGAAAACATTACTGAATTGTATCTTCCCAGCCAGCCAGTCAGTCAGTCAGTTAATCAGTCAGTCAGTCAGTCAGTCAGTGTTCCCGTTTCAAAAATAAAGTATTAACATCACATTTTTACGTCTCGTCACCACCACTATTAAAAAAAAAGAAAATATTAATACTTAGTCTGGTGGTTTGTTAAGTCTACTACTACTACTACTACCACCACCACTACTACTACTACTACTACTACTACTACTACTACTACTACTACTACTACTACTACTACTACCACCACCACCACCACCACCACCACCACCACCACCACCACCACCACTACCACCACTACTACCACTACCACCACAGCCGCACCAACATAATCACCCACACTCAAGGCTAACTAAGTACAGCATCACAGCAGCCTCCCCCCCTACCACAGCACCACCACAGCACAGGCCTCCCCCACCACCACCACCACCACCACTACTACCACCACTCACTCCAAGGGTCTAGTATCAGCCTGGGAGGTGTAAATATGTGTAATAATTATGCCAGGTAACTTACTTAGACCTCATTAACTGGCTACTCCTTCACCTTTACCTGATGAAGGAGTAGAAGGAGTAATGGGAAAAGGGAGTGAGAGAAAGAAGATAAATAAATAAACACTAAGAATATAAATGATTGTGGAAAGATTGTGTGTTTGTATAGTGGGTGGAGGGAGGGATGTGCGGTAGAGTTGTATTGATATGATGTATTGTGTATTGAATTGTATTATCTTAAGTTCGGGTTGTGAGTATTTTGATGAAGTGAATGTTTGGAAGAAGAAAAAAAAGTGTATATTTCTTCTTCTTTTTCTTTATTTTCAAGTTTTTTTTTTTCTCTTTTCTTTTTCTCTCGTTCTTGCCTATAAGTTCACATTTATTCTTTCTCTATTCTCAAGTTTTGATTCTCTTTCTCTCTATTTTCAGGTTTTTTCTTCTCTTTCTTTTTCTCGTTCTTGTCTATAAATTCACATATATTTTTTCTCTATTTCCAACTTATTTTCTTTTCATAATTTCTCTCTCTTGCTAGTGAGTTGAGGCAGATTTAAGTAGGATTTCAAAGCACCTGTATCCTTCTCCTTTTTAATCCTATTGCGTCCTTGTGTAGGATGGGTGCAGGATGTGTGTTTGTTTGAAAGTCTCCTAAGGACTCCTCTCTCCTCACTCCTTAAGGATGGCCAAGGAGGAGGATTACATTATCATACTATCACATACACACACAGATCATTCATTATATTTTTCCAAAGTAATGTATGTATGTATTAAGGTGTTTCTTGTACTACTACTACTACTATACTACTACTACTACTACTACTACTATAAATTCTACCTCTATTACTACTACTATTACCACTACCTCTTCCTCTACTTCTACTACTGCTACTACTACTACTACAAATCCTTTCTCTACTACTACTTCTACTACTACTACTATTGCTATTGCTATGTGTTTGCCAAATTTTTATACTCTAAAACCTGAATTGTTGTAGAATTGTTGAGCATTCTCGGAAGGAACGCTGTCACCAAAACAATGGACTTAACACTACCTATTGTATATGTAAGGTGTAGTATTTACCCCTTAATAATAATAATAATGATAATGATATAGAAAACGGAGCCGTAACAACACCACTATTAACTATAAATACGAGTGCACGGAAGATTAATGGGAAATAAATGAATGGAAATAAGTTGCTAGAAAGTGTGCAAGGAAATATTAATGGGACAGTAATTAATAGAAATGAAGACAAATAGTAGGTGTGCAAAGAATATTAAGGAGGGAAAATTAATAAATAAATTAATAAATATGAAGAGACACACTTTGAAGGGGAAACTTTTATATTTGTATCACTATATCGCAGTGTTCGTATTATATATATTGAAGAGGAGGAAGAAGGAGGAAGGAGGAAGGAGGAGGAAAGAAGAGGAGGAGGAAATACAATGGTTATAGTATTCTCCTCTCTCCGTGATTGTTAATAAATGAGATGTAAGTTTATTTCTCTACTGTAAACATTGAGCAAGACTGTACACTGTAGATATGGAAGTAGAATAAATAAACAAAAAAAGATATTATTAATTGATGTTGTTTTGTTTGTTATTTGTGTTGTGTTGTGTTTCCTTTCTGTGTTGTATTAGTTATTTTCACCGTTTATTTTTTTTTATGGTAATTTTGGGTTTTGGGTATATTGGTATTTATTTTTTTGTTTTTGTGGTGGTGGTGAAGTATATTTTGAGTAATGGTAGTAGTAGTAGTTATAACAATTTTAAGAACTCAAAATAACATAAACAATGGAATTTATTTAAGTTATAGCCGCAAAAAATTTCAAAAAGTCATTTAATTTATGTTATTATTATTATCATCATTATTATTATTATTCAAAATGTAGCTTCACTCTTTTCCTACATAGATAAGGCTTATTTAGACGTATTAATATATTTCCGGAGCAGTGATTGACTCATTATTTATTTATACTAAGCTGGAAAAAAGATAAACAGTAGAAGGTAAAAGAAAGAAAAAAAAAAGTTAGGTTAGTGGAAGGAGGTACATTAGGAAAGTTTAGTACCATAACCACATTCCAGGCGAGTCCTTATACATTATTCATTGCGTGGTATTCCTTGCATTCTTTCATTTTTTTCTATTGTCTCCTATCTATTTTTTTCATTTATATATTTTTTTTCTTGCTGACACTATTGTTTATTCATTTCATTAACTTATTTGAATTTTTTTTTACGTAGCTATGATTTGAGGGACATTATTATTATTATTATTATTATTATCATTTTAGAATTATGTTATTTATCCATTCATTACCATATCTAACCTACGTAACTATTATTTCAAGGACATTATTATTATTATTATTATGTTAACTATAATTTCAAGAACTTCATCACCATTACTACATTGAAATTGTGTTAATATCCTCACGTACAGAATCAATTATTTCAAACAATTACAACTCTTTCTATGCGCTGAGAGAGAGAAGCCAAGGATAATACTATTACAACTATCTTAACAATAATATAATAGTTCTCAGATAGTAACTTTTTGTATATAATAATAGTTTTTACATATATAATTTCCTCCACATTTTTCAGATCACGAAACATCACACAAAGAATAAAACTAAAAATCATCAGTTATTGTTTTTAAAGTATATGATTATTTTTTTAGGATATATTGATTTGAAATTTGAATGCTGGAAAATTATGCTGGGTAGACATTCTTACCATTTATTACCACATAACACGCGCACCCATAACATTCTTACTATCAATCTATTACACGCACACACATTCCTATTGCGTAACTCTGCATAATAATGATACATAACAGACTCTAACTTCAAAAATATAGGTAATTCTGAAGGTATATTTAGCGTTAGTCAGACCTCACCTTGACTATGCAGTAAAATTTTGATCCCCGTATTATAGAATGGATATAGGATTGTTAAGAGTCAATGCTGAGAAGGATGACCAAAATGATACAAGGGATTCGTAATTATAGTTATGAAAGGAGACTAAAGCTTTTGAAATTACACTCACTGGAGAGACGTAGAGTAATTAAGAGGAAATATAATTGAAGTATTTGAAGTGTTAGAAGGGTTTTAATAACGGGGATGTAGGAAAAGTTTTTACGATCAGGATAGAACAAGATGTAACGGATTCAAACTGGAAAAATAGGAAAAATATAAATATAGTAAAGAGATAGGCCTAGATTGGCTTACAAATAGGGTGGTGGATGATTGGAACAGACGATAGGGAGTTTTAAAAGAAGACTAGATAGCTTTATGGATGGGTATGAGAGGTGGGTGTAGGTAATTAAGGAGTATTGGAGTAACCGAAACTACCTCGTATACACCCTCGGGCCTTTTGTAGCTTCCGTATATATTCTTATGTTCTTCCTATGTTTTAATAAGGAACAAAAGCTATCTAGAGTAATATTATAA
>JAPQNM010000037.1:5620702-5628202 GCA_029783475.1 Metacarcinus magister | reverse complement strand
CTTTCTTCTTCTTCTTTCTTCTTCTTTCTTACTTCTCTCTTCCTGTACCTCATGCTTCTTCTTCTCTTCTTCTTCTCTTTTCTCTGCGTTTTCTTCTTCCTCTTCTTTCTTGTCCTTCTGCTTCTTCTTCTTGTCTTTCTTCTTCTTCTTCTTCTTTTCTACTTCTTCTTCTTCTATCTTCTTCTTCTTCTTCTTCTTCTTCTTCACTTGTCTACTTCTTCCTCTTCTCTTCTCTCTTCCTCTTCTGTCTCTATCTTCTTCTTCTCTTCCTTCTCTCTTCTCTTCTTCCTTGTCTCTTCCTAAATCTTCTCTTCCTGTCTTCTTCTGTCTCTCTTCTCTTCTCTCTTGTTCCTTCCTCTCTTGTCCTCTTTTCTTCTTCTTCTTCTGTCTCTCTCCCTGTCTTCTTCTTCTCTGTCTTCTCTCTTCTTCTTTCCTTCTTCTTCTTCTTCGTACTGCTTTCTTTCTCTTCTGTCCGACCTTTCTTCTTTCTTTCTTCGGTCTCTTCTTCTCTTCTTCTTCTCTTCTTCTCTTTCTTCTTCTCTCTTCTTCTTTCTCTTCTTCTCTTTCTTCCTTCTTCTCCTCTCTTCTCCTTCTCTTCTCTGATGTCTTCTCCCCGTCTCGTCTCCTTCTCCTATCTCCTTCTCTCCTCTTGCTTCTCTCCTTCTTCCTTCTCTTCTCTTCTTCTCTTCTTCTTCTTCCTTCTTCCTTGCCTTTGGTCTTCTTTCTTCTTTTCTTCTCTTCTTCTTCTTTTTTTTTTCTTCTTCTCTTTTTTCTTTATTCTTCTTTTTTCTTCTTCTTTCTTTTCTTTCTTTCTTCTTCTTTTTTTCTTTTTTTCTTGTTTGTTTCCATTCATGGTTACTATTTTTGTCTTTCCCTGTCTTTTCCTCTTATTTTTTTTTTCTTATTTTTTTTCTTTTCTCTTTATCCTCTTTTTTTTCTCCCTTTTCTCTCCTTCTTTTTTCCTTTCTTTTTTCTTTTTTTTTTTCTTTTTTTCTTTTCTTTTTCTTTTCTCTTTCTTCTTCTTTCTTTTTTTCTTTTTCTCTTTTTCCTTTCCTTTCTTTTTCTTTTCTTCCCTCCTCCTTCTGCGTTTCTTAAGTAAAGTATCTCAACTTATTACTATTACTTTTACTTATTACTCTCCCTTGGGCGGAGGAGGAGGAGGGAGGAGGGGGAAGGAGTAGGAGATGAGAGAGTAGTAGTAGTAATAGGGAGGGAGGATAGGAAGGATTAATAGAAGAGAAGGAGAAGGAGGGGGATGAGGAGAAAAGGAGGGGATGAAAGAGAGGAGGGTGAGGAAGAGGAGGTAAGGAGGGGAGGGGAGGAGGAGGAGGAAGGAGGCGGAGGGAGGAATTAAGAGAGGAAGGATCAGTCATGATCATCAACTTGGATCTCTGGAATGGGAGTGGCGGCCCCCTCCCCCCCTCACTCCCCTTTACCCTTCTTTCCCCTTCCTCCACCCTTTTTTTCTCCTTTTCGCCCTTCCCCTTTCCTCTTTCCTCTTCTGCCTCTTTTGCTTTTCCATCTTCTTAATCTTCCTTTTCCCCTTTCATCCTTATGAAAGCACTTATATTAACTTTATACTAGTACTTCTCATACTACTTCGTATTCATGGTGGGTGGTGGTGGTGGTGGTGGTGGAAGAAGTAGAGGAAAGGGATAGGGAGAAGGGGAAGATAGGGAGGAAGGAAGGAGGGAGGAAGGGAGGGTTGGGGTAGGAGGAGGAGGAGGGGAGGAAGGATGGATGAAGGAAAGGTAGATAGAGGAGGAAGGAACGTAGAGAAGGGAAGGAGAGGAAGGAAGTTAGAGAAAATTAATAATAAAGGATAAAAAGAAGAATAATTTTTTTTATTTTCTTTATTTTTTTCTTCCTCAGATCACTTACCCTTTCCCTTCCCCTATACCCGTCCTTTCCCCCTTCCCATTCCCTTCCCCCTACCCTTCCCTTCCCCCATTTCCCCCTTCCCTTCTTCCCTTTCCCTTCCCTTACCCCTTCCCATCCCTCCCCATATACCCTTGCCACTTCCCGTTCCCTTAGACCCTCCATTCCCCATCCCTCCCCTCCCTTTCCCTTTCCCTCCCTTCCCCTTCCTACCCTTCCCTTTCCCTTCCCTTCCTTCCCTTCCTTCCCTTACCTTCTCTTCCCTAACCCTACCTATCCATGTATTCCCTCCCCTATATTCCTCCCCTATCTTTGCTCCTTTCCCTTATCCCATCTTACCCTTCCCTTTCACACACCTATATCATTCAATCTTCACTCCCCGTATAAGGTTAAACAGAAACGCCCCCCCCTCCTCAACCCCTACCCCCTACCACCCCTCCTCGATCGCCCATACCTCACCCCTAGCCTTCCCCACCTTGCCCCCCCTGGCCCCCCCTGGGCAATTAATAGTTATTCACTACACCTTGCCTGTTAGTAAGATTTAGGTTGTAGGCTGAGAGATAAAGAATTGTTTTTTTTTAGTATTTTTATTTTATTTTATTTTGTTATTTATTTTTTTTTATTTATTTATTTATTTATTTATTTTTTTATTTTTTTATTTATGTATTTATTTATTTTTTATTTTTTGTATCTTGTTGTATTCATTTTTTATTTCCTATTTATTGATTTTGTGAGGGGGAAGAAAGGAGCGAGGGAGGGAGGGAAGAGGAAGAGGTAGAGGGGAGGAAGAGGAGATAGAAGAGAGATGGAAGGAATGAGAGAAAAGGAGGAGGCGAGAGGGAGAGGAAGAAGGAGGGTAAAAAGAGGAGGAGGAAGGGGAGGAAGGAGGGGAATAGGGAGAGAGAGGAAGGAGTGAGGGAGAGAGAATGAGTAGAAGTGAGGAATGAAAAGGGAGAGGAGGAGAAGGGAGGGGGGGAAGGAGTAGAGGTGAGAGTGAAGGTGAGGGGAGGGGAGGGGAATAGGGAGAGAGGAAGAGAGGAGGGGGAAGGGAGAGGAGGAGAAGGGAGAGAGAGAGGGGAGAGAAGGTGTATTAATTTCTTAATACACCTGTACACTTCTTCCACAGGTAACACTTCTCTGCCTTGCGTGTGGAGGGAGGAGGGGGGGGAGGAAATGGGGGTGGGGGGGGGAGGATGGAAGGGAGGGGAAAGGAGGAAGGGAGAGATGAGAAGGATAAGGGAAGGGCAGGAAGGAGAGAATTAATAGAGCAGGAAGAATGAAAGGATTAGAAGAGAAAGAAGGGATGAAGGGAGAGAGAGAAGAGAGAGAGAGAGGGATTGATGAAAGGAAGAAGGAACACATAGGAAAACAAACGTAGCAGGCAGGTAAAGGAAAGAAATAGAGATGAGAGATAAAGAAGGAAAGAGTAGTATAATAGATAAAAAAATAAGAGAAAGAAAGTAAGAATAACTAATAATAATAATAAAAAAATAAGTATTTTTTTAAAAAAAAAAAATATATAGATATAGAAACTTTTTTGAAATTGGACGGAAGGAAAGAAAATATTTTATTTTCGTGAATTTAATATATTTTTTATACGTTCTATGAAATTGACAGTTAATAAGAGTTAATGGTTCTGCTTATATCTAGTCTATCTCATATTGTGTTGTTTTTTTTTTGTTTTTTTTGGAGCTATATCTCTCGACACGTTATCGTCTTCTACTCTCTCTACTCTCTCTGACGTCTTTTATTCATCCGTATGTCTTCTTCTGTATTTCTAATCTCTCGTTCCTATTCTCGTCACCACACACACAGTGCACACACGGACCTCTATTATCCTTCCCTTCCCCTTCCTTCCCTCCTCCGCTCCTTCCCCCCTTCTCGTTCCCTTCCCTCCCCCCCTCCCGCCTCCCCCCCTCCCTCGCCCCACCCCCTCCCCCCCCCCTCCCTCATCTGTCCCCCCGCCCTCGTCCTTCTCCCGTCCCTCCCCTCCCCTCCCCTCCCTTCTACCTCCCTCTCTCTTATCCCCCACTCCCCCCCCCCTCCCCCACAACCCGCCCCCCCCTCTCCCCCCCCCCCCCCTCCCTCCCCCCCCCTCCCCCCCCCCTCCCCCCCCCCCTCCCTCCCCCCCCCACCCCCCCCCCCCTCCCCCCCCCTCTCCCCTCCCCCCCTACCCCTCCCTCCCCCCTTTCCTTGCCTGCCACCCTTGCAAGTGGTCTTTACCCTGTCACTATGGAAGCTAATTTTTTTACTATCGACCCGAGACGAGAGAGAGGAGAGAGAGAGAGAGAGAGAGAGAGGGATAGAGAGAGAGAGGTAGAGAGAGAGAGAGAGAGAGGAGAGGAGAGAGGAGAAGAAAGAATGGCAAAGAAAATGGAAAATAGTGAAAATGAGAAAAGCGAATGAAAGAGAGAGAGAGATAGATGAAAAAAAAAGAGAGAGAGAGAGGAAAAGAAAAAAGAAAGGAAAGATATATAGTACATACGCCTACACAAGCTGAACAGATGAATAACAGGTAACTTTTCTGCTATCTCCTCTCTCTCTCCTCCTCTCCTCTCCATCTCCTCTCTCTCTCTCTTCTATCTCTCCTCTCTCTCCAAATCTCTTACTTCTCTCTCTCCTCTCCCTTCTCTCTTTCGTCTCTCTCTCTTTAATCTATTCCATTCTTTCTTTTCTTTTTCTTTTCTTCCTTCCTTCCATCCTCCTTTTTCCTTCTCTATTCCCTCTTCTTCTTCTTCTCTTCTTCTTTTCTTCTTCTTCTTCTTCTTCTTCTTCCTTCCTTTCCTGGTTATTCGTTCACTCCTGACATTGGTGACTGTTGTAAGTGTGTGTGTGGTTGTGTGTGTGTGTTGTGTGTGTGTGTGTGTGTGTGTGTAAGCAGGTTCAGGTGTGGTAATTGTTTTATAGTTCACGCAGGGGGGGGTGGGGGTGGGCGTGGAGGGGGGCAAGGGGGTGGTGGTGTTCGTGGTGGTTTGAGGGGGCACCGTTCAGTGGTGGTGGTGACGGTGCAGTCGTGGTGGATGTGGTGCGTGTGTGTGTGTGTGTGTGTTGTTTGTTTGTGTGGGGATCGTGAGGCTGCCTGGCCGTCGAGGAACGTGAGGCGAGGGGAGGCAGGGAGGCAGGAGGGAGGCAGGCAGTGCATGAGGGCGTGAGTGTTGTGAGGGAGTGGAGAGAAGTGACATTTAGTGAGTTGAATACAGTGATGGGCGCGTTGCGTGGCCGGGCGGGCCTTACACAGTGGTTTGCTTCCTCCGCCGTTGACCCACGTGGGTGGGGCGACCGCGGCGGGGGGACTCAAGGCAGGGCACCAAGGCAGGCACCAAGGCAGCACCCAAGGCAAGGCACCAAGGCAGGCACCAAGGCAGGCACCAAGGCACCCACCGTACTGGCCTGAGAGCGGCGTGTGACGGGCGTGTGGGCTGTGAAGGTCACGAGGCACGAGGCACACCGTGAACACACCCTCTCCACCCTGCCCCCCTGAGAGCGGCACGCACACGTAGCGTCCACGTCCCTGGTGTGTGGTTGTCGATGCGTCTGAAGGGTGCCGCCGTGACGGTGTGCCGCGGGCCGGCTCACACCCCCGAGGAGGGATGGGGTGAGTGCCGCCATGCGCCCCACCACCGTGTCTGCAGGGTGTTCCAGGTGGGCGTGTCCTCGGGCGTGTGGTGGGTCCAGCGGGTTAGGGCGGGGGGTGTTTAGTCCTGTCTCGTGCACGACACTGTCCCTGAAGATACCCCTGACAGAGCTGGTGTCCCGGGGTGGCGGGGAAAACAGAACCTGTCTGCCTCCAGCCTAAGGCAGAGTGACGGTCTGGTGATGGTGGGGCCCTCGACACCCCCCCCCCCCTGGTACAGACACCATGCAGCCCTGCCCCTGCCCCTGCCCCCCCTCCCCCTCTACACACCCGGCACTAAGCTGCAGGGGGGCGGCGGGACGCCTCACCAGTGCTTACTACTCCTTCCAGACTTCAGTACAAACGGGCGTGTGCGGAAGCGGCTGCCCGTGCGGAGTGCCCACGCGGGGCCAGGCGTGCGTGTTTGTGGTGGTGGTGGTGGTGGTGGTGGTGGTGGTTTTAGGGTGGTGTTTTACGTGGTTTTCAGGTGGTCGTCGCAGGGTGTGGCAGGGTAATGGTTCGTGTTCCGCCTCCACCCTGCTGGTGCAAGGTCCTTTACCCTCAACAGGTTGGCGGCCACAACGCTGGCCCGCGTCGACGCACGACTCACTCAACTCAGCTCTGCACGCACACCCGCAACAAACAACAACAACAAACAACAACAACACCACCACCGACACCACCACCACCGACCCTTGCCCGTCCGAAAGGTGGTGCCAGGGGGCCTGAGTCATTCACACAATAATCTTTCCTTCATTCTTATTCTTTCTTTCTTTAATACCTCACCTTATACTCCTGTAACACCCACCCCCTCATACCTCAACCCAGCTAACCATCTTTCCCTCTCCGTCCCCCCCCCCCCTAAGGCGTCCATCAGCAGTGAGGGTGAGGGGCGGCGTGTGGCTCGGGTCTTCCCATGCTGAGGTTGGTGGAGGGCGGGGCGGCAGCGAGGAGTAGCAGTTGTGGGTGGCTGTGTGTACGTCCGAGATGGCTGCAACGTACACGAAACGTCCAGTGGGTGCTGTTCTGGTCTGTGCTGGCTGCTGCTGCACAAGGTAACCGCCACACCACAACACGCACGCAACCAGCACACAAACATCATACATTTTCACGTGCATGTATGTAATTATTATGATGTATTATTATGTATGTTGTAAATGTATGTATGTAATGTTTTTCACGAAAATCTCTGGGCAAATTTAATTATAATAACATAGAGCAAATGGTATTATTATTTAATGTATATGTGTGTGTGTGTGTGTGAATTGTTACTATTACTCCTACTCCTTCCCTCTCTCATCTCTCTTCTACGTCTTCTCTGCTCTCCTCTCTCTCTCTCTCGTCCTCTCTCTCTTTCTCTCTCTCAGCCTCTCATCTCTCTCTCTCTGTCTCTCTCTCTCTCTCTCATCTCTCTCCCCTTATTGCCCAACATTGATAACATTGATTCTTATGAGACAACTGAAGCATCATCCTTGCAAGATTACATGACCTTATCCTCCCCTTGTTTTCTCTCCCTTCCTCTCTCTCCCCTCCCTTACTATACTCCCCTCTCTCCTTACTCTCCCCTTACTCTCACCTTCATCCTCGCCTCTTCTCCTACCTTCCTCTGGTACCCTCTACCTCACTACCCACCCCTCAACACTCTCCGATCACTCTCTTACTCTTACCCTCACCTTCTCCTCTCACTCTCCCCTCTCCTCATTCTACCCTCTCTCTCCCCTCTCTTTACTTACTCTCACGTTTAGCCTCTCCCTCCCCCTCACTGGTCTTTTTCTCTTCTCCTTAACTCTCCTTTTTCCTTCTCCCTCTTTCAGTCTTCTTTCCATTGCCATTCATCTCGTTCTTAATTCCAATACCACTCTTAATCCCCTGTAAATATTTCTCCCCATCCCAAATCCCACTCCACTCACAATCCTGCAATCATAATCGCACAACATCTCCTCTCCCCGCCGCACGCGCAGATCCTCCCGCTCAGTACTAAGGGCCGCAATAGCCACATATACCCGCTC
>JAPQNM010000037.1:5557265-5620602 GCA_029783475.1 Metacarcinus magister | reverse complement strand
TTTCTTCCGTTGTAGTGAAATGAAAAGTAAAGAAAAAAAAGTATACACGTTAATATTTTTTTCACTTCTCTTTGGGATTCTTAATGTAGTTATGAATGATAGAGAGAGAGAGAGAGAGAGAGAGAGAGAGAGAGAGAGAGAGAGAGAGAGAGAGAGAGAGAGAGAGAGAGAGAGAGAGAGAGAGAGAGAGAGAGAGAGAGAGAGTGTGTTCTAGGTCCTTGCTAGAGGCGTTTAGCAATACTTGGAAGGTTTACTGAGACTTGAAGGAAAGAATGAAAGAAAAAGAATGAAGATGGAAATTCCGCCATGAAGAAGAGGAAAAAAGAAAGAAAAAGTGGTGAGAATTTTGACTGAAGGAAAAATGATAATAATTATAATAATAATAATAATAATAGTGTACATTCGTGTGTGTGTGTGTGTGTGTGTGTGTGTGTATGTGTGTGAGTGAGAGAGAACGAGAGGAAAGAGATGCTAAGAATACGAGGAGGAAGGAAGAGGAGGAGTTGGAGGAGGAAGAGGAAGAGGAAGAGACAAAGTTACTGTACCAGACTTTCACAAGAGACCATAATAATAATAATAATAATAATAATAATAATAATAATAAAAGTTACGTTTCATCAGTGGCCAGAATGATAAATGTTTGATGTATAATTATTTCATTTATTATTTTTTTGTTCAGGTAGTTGCATCATTAAAAGTATTATTATATTACTACAAAACACGATTAATTATTAGCACTGCAATATAGATGGTCTTCAGGGAAAAAAAAAGAAAGAAGAATATAATGAGCTTATTAATTTAAACCCAAAAATACTTAAATGAGAAAATTTTATTATTATGTGTGAAATTAATGATGTAGAGACTTAATTTTAAACCAATATTAGCACTCACGGAAATAGTACTTAGAAAAAATATATAGAACAAAACTGTAATAAAGAGAGAGAGAGAGAGAGAGAGAGAGAGAGAGAGAGAGAGAGAGAGAGAGAGAGAGAGAGAGAGAGAGAGAGAGAGAGAGAGAGAGAGAGAGAGAGAGAGAGAGAGAGAGAGAGAGAGAGAGATTTAACTTTCTCCAAGGATTACTGTCCCCCCCCCTACCTTCCCCCACCCTCGCTCAATACTCTGGAAGAATAATTATAATTTGTAAATCAATGTTCTAGGCGGCGGCAGCAGCAGCAGCAGCAGCAGTAGTTATTATTATTGTTGTTGTTGTTATTGCAGCGTGTTATTATTATTGTTGTTGTATTGCAGTGTTATTATTATTGTTGTTGTATTGCAGTGTTATTATTATTGTTGTATTGTAGTGTTATTATTATTGTTGTTGTTATTATTGTTGTTATTGCAGTTTGAGTAGCGGAACACCAGCCCAGCATTGTTACCGAGGTAGATGGTTCCTGCCTTCCTAGGGAGATGAAGAGGATGTAACACGAGGGATGCTGTCTTAAAGTTGCCTCAAGGATGGGTTGGATTCGTGGTACAAGATTTACAGTGTGTCTTTACGTGTAGCTAGGTACAGTAAACTTAATACAATTTGCAGAGTCACAATTAATAGTAGTAGTTATGCTGTGGAAATCGTGTTTGTACTTTTATCTGTTGTTTAGGTTGATGAGTAAGTTCTTGAATGTATTTAGTGGCGGTTCTGCACATAACTTTCTCTTCACTTTGTTCTTCGATCTCATTTGTGTTCTAGTTCATACTCCTTACATCCGACCTATGTATCTTTTTTCATCAATTGTTCCTGGTCCATTATGTGCACGTGTTCCTGCTGTCAACACTTTGTGAGTCAGCAGGTGAAGCAGAGCGTGTTGAGGGGAGGAACACGTGGACGAAGAACAATTATAGATAAATAGGTTGGGTGTAAGAAGTGTGAAGGAGAATACAAACCAGATCGTAAAATAGATGAATATAAACATTATGTAGATTTACTGCTACTAGAGGCTGTTAGTGAAACTGATTACGTACCAAAATAACTTTGTAATTATGATTTATTTCCTGTCTACTGTTTTCCAGGAAGAAGAGGAGGAACAGAAGGATTCAAGAGTACAGGATTGGGAAGATAAAACACAAAACAAAGGAGTGATAGAAAGAAAAAAAAATAATTGTGTATGACATGTTAGAGTGACACCCAGACTCAACAGTAACAGTTTATTCAGTCTACACCAAGTAAAGTTGGAGAAAGGAAACCCCTTTTCCCTACTCGTTCAAAACCCCCGCCGTGCAGCGAGCGGACACGATGCCCCTGTCACGCAGACCTTCCCTGCCCACCTGCAGGATGCACAGGTCAACCCCATCACCCAGGGGACCCTTGAGGCCACCTCAGATCAATGTCATTCCAATAGCTCTCCTGCAGGAGTTGCAATCACTGCAGACCAGGATTGCCTCGGGGAACGTGGGAAGCCATGAGGGAGAGCCAGTGTGCCAACCTGCCGTCTGTATCCCTGAAAAGTGTCAACTTAAAATGACACCAGGCACCTTCAGGTCATGGCGGCGCGCCATGCATGCCTGGCTGCAACGGTGCAAGTTGTCACAGAGGGAAGCAGTGTTACACATTCGCCTCAACTGTGTTGTTGGTGTGCAGTGTGCGGTGGACTCCAAGTACACATACAGCCAGTGGTGCGCCTTCACACCTGAACAGGCCTTCCACGCCCTCTCACACTTGGTCCTGTGCTCGTCCAGCCAAGCTGTTCTGTGGGATGACTTTTTCAACGCAACTCAAGGCGAGGACGAGCCGGTCGGTGACTTTTTCCGTCGGTGCATTAGGCTGGCGGAGGACTGTGGTTTTCATTGCCCGAATTGTGAGTGTGACCTCAGTGAGTACATGTTGTTGAGGAAGGTGATGGCTGGTCTGAGTGATCACAAACTGAAACAGTATGTGTTCCAGACCTATCAGTCATACCACAGTGTGGACACTCTGAAGGCAGCGTGCTGTGCCTTTGAGGCCGGCACCGCGGCTGTGGAAGTGGCGTCGCCATCGCCCAGAATTAAGGATGAGAACATTATACATGTGGAATAACCATGTATTAACAACGCCAAGCAAAAATTCATACGGCGAGTACTATCGCCACGGACACCAAGTGATTGTGGCGGTGTGGCAGCCATGCCGCGGGCCAGTAATTGTGGCCCACCAAGGACACCGTGTGTTTCCAGTGTTGGAAGGTTGTCCAATTCATTAAGTGTTGCAGGAGCAATACAAGTCACCTGTGCAGCTGCCCACTGCAGGCCACTCCGTCATGACCAGAACACACTTTCACATCGATTGGCACTGGTGCCAAACACTGTGCAGGATGCAGTGACTGCTGCTGCCACACCTACAAGGCTGCCACCCCTTCACACGGGTCCACAGGTCCACGTCCAGCTGCAGGTGCGTGCCTGGAAGTGGTGCCCGGCTGCCCCGTCACCAGCACACCGTGATGCAGGATGGCAGCGCTGCACCACCAGACTGTCATGGGAAAATTATGACGTATAAGTGAAGGCATTACTGCCACTCCCTGATGCTTTAACTATTTATTAACCTACTTAATAAAACTTTAATCAAAAGTGTTTAACAATAATTATGATTTACATATCCATGCATAGCCATATCTATGCAATACAAGTGACAGGCTGTGAAGAATGTTTTGTTCAGAGATAGTGTGTAAGACGAATGAGTGTGTTATGTGTTAAGAATGAATAAAATGAAATGTAAAGAACACAATTAATTAAAGTACTGTGAATGGAAAAGAAAGACTAAATAAGATAACATAAATACTGTAATAAAGGTGTGTGTGTGAAGATGGAAGCAGAACTTGGGAATGATAACACACTGCAAGATGTTTGTAACCCTGAATGAATGAACCGATGTCTTTACAATTAAAAGATCTGCAATCACAAACCACCTTTCCCATCCATCCATCCATTACCTCCTATTCTTTCTCCCACACACTTCCCTTTATACGTCTAATGTCTGCCAAGTATGATACAGTTTTACATTGACACTACCACAAGCACAACATACGTTACGTGGGACTGTGTGTTCCTGCTTGTTCCTGTCTGCTGCTGCTGCTGCTCACTCCTGTTCACACCGACACAAGGCGGCAGTGACCACCAAACACACGGATTCTGAAAGGAGATTGGAAAATAAGTTATCCAGAATACATTTAAAAGGATCTACAGAAAACACAATATTACTTAAAAGGGTTTACAAAATATTCCATTATTTAGTAGTTACACTGTACCTAATACACTAACCTCTTATTGTAAACTACTATATACAGGGTCTAGCGATAAGCAGGATTTTTTAATATTTGTTTTACCTATTTTTGTTTGCCCTTGGCCGATACCCTTTTGATGTGGAAAAGAAAAAAAAATATAGCTAAAAAGTCAAAAATAAAATTGCAGAAAATAAAACCTTGATTCTAGAAGGAAGAAAAAAATTGTGGCCGATCAAATATTCCAACACGCTATCTATACACATCTTAGTTATTATAAAGAATAAATAAATAGACAAATGAACATTAATTCTGGCATATGATCTGTACATAAAAAATCACTACAACCCATCATCACTTCACTCACCTTGGAAGGACACGAGGTAAAGGAGGACGTAGTAGTAGTTGTAGTAGTAGTAGTTTGTAGTTGTTGTTGTTGTTGTAGTAGTAGTTTGACGAAGTGTATTGTTTGCAGCTGTCTAAACGCTTCCATCGCCACCTCAGGACAGGGGAAAAAAGACAAAATAATATATTGAAAGGACTAGAAAAACAAAATATAACAAGAAAAAACACCTATAAATTCTCTCTCTCTCTCTCTCTCTCTCTCTCTCTCTCTCTCTCTCTCTCTCTCTCTCTCTCTCTCTCTCTCTCTCTCTCTCTCTCTCTCTCTCTCTCTCTCTCTCGTACGTAACTCCCAAACTTCTACAATGGCTAAGGGAAAACAAAAATACGTTAAAAAAAAATCCACCCCCCACCTAACTATGCCACCATAGATAAATAGACTGATAGATAGATAGTCCTTGGCTAGGCTATTATTGCATTGGCCCACAGTAGTACTAACAGCCAGTGAGTCCGTGACTGTTTTCCCTTTCCGTCCTGTGCCCCCCCTCCCCCCCAGTTGAGAACCACTGCCCTAGAGCATTCAGGTGAAAATGTTAAATAATACCGAAACGAGTAATTAGCAGCGGGAGTATGTTAATTAATAGACCTGATGATGGTGGTATAATTGATAATAGGACTGCTTAATTTTGTTTGAGTGAAATACAGACTCCATATTTGTTCAATTTGAAATTCATTTAACTGAACATTTTAAATCCTAAGCTGACTTAACTCCCAACCCTTCAACCTTAATGTCTACTTTCTCTAATCACCGGAAGACTCGTTAGAATAGTTAAGGTCACGTCTAACGATCACACTACCAATTGGCGCTAATCACTACGATAGATAATTAACTTTTCAACCTAAATATATGCTTTCTACATATTATTTATACAAACTATATATTGTTAGTAATTACGCATTTATTTATAAGGCTACTTGCTCTTAAATTGCGTTGTATTATTATATAGAATCTCGTACAAGTGTTAATTGCTTATTAGCCCTCCCCCCTCCCCCCCCTTTAAAGCTGCCGGCGGATTGGCTAACGAGACCCTGGAATGATTAACTAATTATCTCAAAACCTTAATGATTGTAAACGACTATTGAACTATCCTTAATCATCTTCATTATCCGCACTACAATGATAATGATAAACAGAAACAAACACGATAATAATAAAGATGAAATTGAAATGGTAGGATAGAATATTACGGGAAATAAAATGGAACACCGAACCTAACACACACAGAGAAAAGAAAAGAAAAGGAAAAGAAATAAAAAAAGTCATAACAAGGTCCACCACGCCTTCCCCGCCCCCCCAACACACACTCCACTCGCCCCCTCAAAATAATCATCCACTTTCCTTCTCTTCCCTTCATTCCACTCCACTTCCATTATGGCGTCCCTCCTTCCCTCTCATTTCCTCCCTCTAAACCTTACACCACTACCACCATAATACTGCAACACCCTACCACTACCACTACCACAATCACCAACAGCCTACCACCATTACCACAATACCTTCACCTCGTCCACCACAGCCCTTCTCTCCTCCTCACGTCCGTCCGCTTCCACAGTCTTCCTCCTTCTGCCTCCTCCTCCTCCTCCTAACAGTCTCAAATCCAATGAAACAGGTTCACTCTCTTTCCCCTGTGCCAACGATAGGAAAGAAGAGTATGAAAGGGGATATTTAGACGTATTTATATCCCTATTTTATTTATGTTTTAGTTATGGGTTTGTAATGAATGTGTGAATTTAGTTTTTTTCTTCCATTGGGCGTCTTACTGCGATATAATTGTTGTTAATTGCTGTGTCGAAACGAGGGATTCACTTCTTTACGAGCTTGAGTTGACGGATTGGGATTGAATTTCTTTTTTTTTATCGTTGTTTTCTCTCATTATGTAACTTTATATTTAAATTCTGTGTTTGCACGTATTTATTGTTCAGTTTCCAGCATAAATACGTCTTGGTTGTGTGGGGTTGACGGTCTCCTTGAAGTAGTCAGTTTATGTTTGTAGCTTCCTAACACTATATAACTCTCACTTACTTGAACGGAATCTTAATCATCTTCTCTTTGGTTGGAGTGAAATTTGTGCAGTTATCTTCGACCTGTTGAATTCCCTCCATAGAATCTGACATAACTCTTTACTTACTACATTAATTATCTAGTTCTTATCCTCTCCGTACCTCGATCTAGTTTCCTCTTCGACCCTTCTATTAGTCGTGGTAGATAGTCACTTTTTATCTTAAACCTATAAAGTTGTCATCAATATTTCCAGTTCAATTCAATGTTCTGTCCATTCTTATGCTGATGACTCTCTCTTGTATCTTTCAACATAATTTCCAAGTGTTCGTTAGCTGCTTTCTCCTTCAACCTTAGCATAGTAAAGAAAGGAAAGATTGAAATGCACATTCTGGTTTATATAGTTTGTTCACAAAAAAATCTGGAACAGCTTAACTTTTAACATGTTCAAAAAATGGTAGTAGGTATTTGTGATGGTGAGGAAGCCTGTTGGAGTCCCTTCCTTTGCCTCCCGGGCTGGTGTGTGCCGAGGGACGCGTGGTCTTAACAAAGGGAACGGAACACATGATACACTGACTCGCCTCTACGCTCAACACAATCAAACTCAACCTTAACCTTATACTAGCGTCTTCACCTCACTCCTACTCCTCCTCCTTCCATCACTCAAAGGTGGCCAGGTAAGGAAAACTAATACTTATGAAAAAAAACCCCACTGTTACTACTGCCTCAAGTTATATGAAAGTACCATTATAAGTAACATTGTAAGTAACATTATAAGTAACATTGCATAATATGAACACACTTGCATATGATATACGTTATAACAGACTGGATTGCCTTTCAGATCTATAATGCTGATACACACAAATTTTGTAGCATAACTATTTTTGAAGCTTGATATATACGTATAATGAACACCTTTATGGACTCTTCTACTATAGTAACTTAATGGTTCCTGATCAGTTAATTACACCCAACACCTGCACATGTTGGTGTGATGGAATATAAATTTAGTGCATCAAACATTCAATAACTATTAAGTACATTTTTTTTATAACCTGAAAAAGAATAAATAAAATTACAATGTCTCCAATAAAGTGTTGAGCTGTATCCACTAACTCATTATTCACACATTTGTCATTCAGCAATCCCACTCCACTCCACGTCATTAACAATACTTTCTTAATCCATAATGAATAACATGATAAAAACAGGCAACACTAACTCTAGAATCACTAAATCGACAATGACTAATGAAACAACTAGCAGAGCAGCTATGCAATACTTGTCAAGAGGAACCCTACAGTGTGTGTGTGTGTGTGTGTGTGTGTGTGTGTGTGTGTGTGTGTGTGTGTGTGTGTGTGTGTGTGTGTGTGTGTGTGTGGGTGTGTGTGTGTGTGTATGTTTATTCATATGTGTGTGTGTGTACGCTGCTATGGAAGATTCATGAATGAGGCAAGTTTGGTTAATTAACAACCAACAACCTATCATATCATATCTTACACTGTGATGGGTAGAGTAGGCAAAACATTACATTCTGGGGTTTGTTTTAGGGGCAACAACCTATGTTTAAAGTGTTTACGTTTACTGACTGTCTGTAGCCAAGCATCAGTTGTGGTTGACAGTCATGTTTCGAAGGGTCAGGTACAGGTCACCTTCACAGTGGCCGCGGGAGGAAAGGACACACCTCACCCTTAGTACTGACACACAGGGTGGACACAGTGCTCAGAGGAGGAGGCAATTATTGTTTATTAAAGGAAGATCGTAATAAAGTATATATTGACACAAACTTTAAATTCTGTTGCAGTTTTCATTTTAAGAAAACTGCTTTCAGATCCCTTGGTAGGTTGAAATATGCATTGTTAGCCCTGAGTGTGTGAGTGTGTACTGCCTTCACACACCTGGTTTCTGGGTTACTCTGGAAAGGCTCTGTCAGGTTACACTACTTTTACTTCCAAATCTTCAACACCTTTGGTCTAATTACACTACCACTGCATGGGGCTATCTGGTTTTCCTATCTAAGTTTCATATAAAAATCTGAAAGACTCTTACACAGTCTATGTTAATTCCCCCAACACCCCACCCATCACACTGTTACACTGACACCTCGCCCTTCACTGATACACTGACACCCGCCCATCACACTCTTACACTGCCACCCGCCCATCACTGTTACACTCAGCACTGTTACACTGCACATTTCAGGCTACTTCTAAAACAATCATAATAACTCCAGCTTGTAACTTGCTTGTGGTAGAGATAACAAGTAACATTGATAGAACATGATCATGCAGTCAAGATTGCTTTGTAAGATGCATCTGTAACTTTACTTTAACTTGACTTATACGTATGTTTGTATTAACTTCCTGTACAGCCACTTAGGTGATACAATAACATGAAGGATGAAGAGAAGCTTGAACAAGTATTGAAGTATCATTATGAAACACCTTTTTAATTTGTGAAGTGAGGTCATGATTATTCAATATACTGAACCAGCAAATGTGTAATATTGGAACAGTGGTGTGCAGAGATGGATAAACAACTAGTGTAGCTTTACGGATCAAACCATAAACCTACCTTGTACATAGATCAAATATGCCTGATTCGTCAAAACAATCCGTTAAAGCTTAAACAATCATCAGGCTCTTGCTTCATAGTCACTACTGACCACACTTAAAACAATAAAAAAAAAAGATGCTTGTGTTAAGTAAGTAACAGTGTCTTCCAGTAATAATTATAACACTTGTACAGATGAAAAAAGTTGTTAGCCTTGAAGAGCACAATAACTATCACACTGCCACACTCCAAGCCACACCCTCACCCTACCACATCACCTCTACCACTCTCAGTACATTCATCAATTTAACTCCTACACCCTCAGTGGCTCAGAGAATGGCTGGGTTGATGCAGCAGGTGATGTAAGTGAATAACATTATGTCTGCTTCAAGTTAACATTCTTACACTGGATGGAACCTTTTTATATGTTAACATTTGGTATGTATATATACACATTTGCTTCAAGTCCCTCCCCCCCGTATAGTAAGGCAGATATACGTCTTAGATGATGAGAGAATACTTTGTGGTTCTACGTAATATATGAATCCTTATTACACTTAAAGATGCAGGGAATGAAAACCTCTGAACCTCCTCCCATCATCCTTATAAAAGTCTAGTATTGTCCTAATAGTTTGAGGTCGACGATCAACAACCCGACAGAAATTTATCACATATCAAGTCTAAAACCCGTATGATTCTGCTCATCTTGAAGCTATTATAAAAATGCAATGACTCTAAAAGTGACCTACAACAAGGAAGTCTCAAGGTCATCGCTGCGTACGTACACTTGTAACAAAACACTTGGTCTTGTCAGGATAATGTGTCCAGGTTGTTTGCAAGTGTTTAGGTCCAAGGTAGACACAATGAAGACGTGTTAACAGAGGTCACACCATTACATTCAAGTGCTTAATTAAGTACATTGTTTCCTTTTAGTTCAAATGACTCCACTATAATAAACAGCCATGAGTTTTCTTTGGTGATTCTTTCCTTTGCATCAAGGTGACATCTGCAGTGAACCGGCAGACACCTTACAGTGTTGAACCATCTGGCTCCTCCACCTGACTCATTGGCTCTCCTGGTGTAAGTATTAATCACCTGCTTCTACAGATGGTTGGCAGACACACCTGTGAGTTCGGTGGGTTTTGTAAGTTTTTAATGAAACCAAAACTCCCCAGAAGGCACATTCAAAATAAGTGTTACATTACCAATATAAAACCACCATGCAAATCAAGGTGAAAGGTGAGGCAAACATCTGACATCAACTACACACACCACACCTGTTAACACACAACATTACTCCTTCTCATCGCAGTCAAGTGACGGCTTCACTTTTTATCTGGATAAGTTCTAACAGAGGACACACCAACGCGGGTGTGTTGCCAACGGATCCAAGTGATACCTTACACTCACAGCCAATTGAAGGGATTTCAAACACACTTCACTATGCATGGAGACTTCAATCCAATCATTCATCAAACCAATATCAACCCGGACACCATCTGTCATTAATTATACCACAAAGACTTTGTGCACGGGACATCTGCATAGATATTTTTATTATCATTATTTTTTTTCTTCTTATATTGGTTCCGCTGTGAGACTGCCTTGCACACCGTGTGGTCTGGTGAAGCTCAGTCCCTCATCCTCTAGAGGTCTGAAGGCAAAGAAAGGTGCGAGGGAGTGCACATGAATGTAAGTATGTATGTTGATGTCTTGCCTCACCTACCCTCCCTAGGTGGTAGAAGCGTGGTAGATTGATATTGATAGATAGGCTTCCATATTCATAAATAATCATTTGAATGCATACATAATCGATAGAATTGAGTTGAGTGAAGCAATAGCCGGCCTGAGACTGAACACTCGGCTACATTTGTTATGGCAGGAAGCACACCGGGTGAGGAAACACAAGGGAATCCAGTGTTTAGGAGACAACTGGCACCAGAAGACTGTCCTTTTGGGAAGTTTTGAATTGCATCTACGTACTTACAGAAACTCATGTATCATTTAGCATTTTACATTATGATTTTATATACCATGATGCATATACAGTGTTGTTTTATAAGCCTGTCTTGCCTTACATTTTCTTTTTGATGCTGTAAGTCTCCTCAGTACGTCTGCCTTTAAAGCCTTCACAACATTTTTTAATATTGCATCACTAACATTGTTCTACTGGAAATGCTTTATTTATATTCAAAGACATAGTTTCCCGGAGTCATTACCAAGTCATGAAGTATTTGTCGTTGAGATTATATTGTGTTTCTGTACAACTTTCCAATCCTTCGTGTTTGTGTATTTATTTATCATCATATCTTCATCATCCACTTTCTTTATGCTTCTGTAACAGTCTTTCCTCTACATAATATTCACTGACTATTAAATCACACTTGAACTAACTTCCTTAACACCACCTCACCCTTGAACTCCACCACCACTAACCTAGAATATATAATACTTGGATTGAAAATGATCTAATATATAAAAGTAGTAGTGAGCATGTTGCCAAAGGTCACACACGCTTAATGAATTCACCTTCTTCAGTGTAACGGGTCATGCAGAGACTTAAACTATTCTATTACATGTTATTATGGTCCTCTTTCAGGTTACATTCCTTCATCAGTGTTGGAATTACATCATCAGGAATTCACTCATTATTATAAAGATGAACACAAGTAATACAAGTCAAACCCTAAGTCAACTCTATGGTAAGGAACTCAAATCTGGTGTATTATATCTTTTGTGTATCTAATTTTATATCTATTTGAATATGTTTTGAGAATTTGAGAGTGAAACACATTTATTATTAAGAGACTAGTGTAGTTTTTTTTCTTCTTCTAAGTATATGATTGTAAGTAAGTCGTATTGGATTGTAAGTAAGAGTAAGTTAGTTAGTTAAGTAATTAGTGTTTTATAAAGTGTTTTCTACCATGCTTTGGGTCTACTAACTACTTAAATCATTACCAACTGTGTGTGTGTGTGTGTGTGTGTGTGTGTGTGTGTGTGTGTGTGTGTGTGTGTGTTTCATCCTATCTTTTACGTGCATTTCTAACCACTGAGAACCATTACCGCTGCAACACGTGCCGGACCAAACTATTTATGTATGTAAGTATGTAAGTATGTATGTAAGTATGTATGTAAGTATGTAAGTATGTACATGCATTAAGCTAAAAGATCTGAAACAACTCACTAAATAAACCTGACTCATTGTTAATTAAGTTGCATAATGACCCTTAGTACTATATCTGCATCACGGTATTTCCTTCCCTACTTAAGTGCTGAATAAGATGAAGGATAAGGCATGGGGGAGGTAATACTTACAGCCCCGATCATTGACAGTATGCAAAGTTAATATCATTGTGGTAAGTAACTGGTTTTTTCTTTTCTTTTTTTAACTTGGGGGCATTTTTAAACATTATCTTATCTTTGAGGTTCTTTTTGAAAAACCACTCACTAAGGATTTATAAATGAACACAAACATACCTTAATATCTTGAAGAGAATTAAGTTAAAAATGTTAAATAAATAACTACAACCCACATCAATCCTCTATTCTAATAATAATAATAATAATAATAAGGAACTTTCGGTCACACCCTAAAAATAATCAATAAATAAACAAAAATAAAAACTCAAAAAACACACACATTATCAGATAAAAAAAAAGTGAAATTCTGCAGTGAAAAATTATTTGCCACTAAGCTTAAAAGTGACATTACAAAACCATCAAATTAAGCATAACACCATCCTTGCCATGGCGACCAACCTTACCAACCTCACCCTCACACCTGCCTCCCTGACCTGACCACGCCCACCACAGTACAGGAGAAAGTGAATCCCCTCTACACATACTGAGAAGCCTTGGGGGGGGGCGGGGGGGAGTGACGGGTACAGGCCAGAGGTGCTAGGTAGAGGAGGAGGTGTGTTAAGGTTCATCTCACAGCACAGCACATAACACAACACATAACAGAACACATCTCCTAAGTAATGGTGAGAAGAAGACTCATGTTCCGCACTCGTTCTTGCATCACTATCACAGGCCAGACCGTCACCGCCACCTTCACTCAGAACACGTTGCCTACAAGTGCTTTTTGGGGAAGTGGTTCAAACTCTTGTCGTCGATGTGAGACTCATCCAGGAGGTCATCAACGTCATCAGCGGGACTCTTGGTGCACTGAAGGCGATAATAATAATAATAATAATATATACTTTATTTAGTCTTTTTATGTACTACAGAAAAGAAACTTGCTTTGGATTGGGCTCTTACTTCTTTTTTTTTTTAAGGAACATACTTATAAAACTACAGTATATACGTACATGTAAAACTACACTACAACACATTTACGTACACATTTCTACACATGAGAAGACTGTGATTCCCTCTTTACCTGATTGAACGCTATCCTCGGGAGGTTGATCTGCTCCGGGTAGATCCAGGGTTTATAGTTAGGGTTGTTGTGAGTCTTCCAAGGGAGGTACTTCAAACTAGCCTTATGTAGGGTCTTCACCATCTGAAAACACCAACACCAACACCAAGTCACCACCACACCACAACACACCATCACACCATCGCCAAGGAAGGGAAGAAGGCAACAAACAAGCTGAAAGTTCTCTCTGGTAGTCTTGAAGTGTGTTGGTGTTTATAAGATTTACTGATATAAGTCAATTGAGTTATTACACCTTTTTACTGTTATAAGCTCAACA
Source organism: Metacarcinus magister (assembly GCA_029783475.1). Classification (NCBI taxonomy): domain Eukaryota; kingdom Metazoa; phylum Arthropoda; class Malacostraca; order Decapoda; family Cancridae; genus Metacarcinus; species Metacarcinus magister. Next base: position 5,606,764 of record JAPQNM010000037.1, on the reverse strand, counting down.
AGGCACATTCACATACTACAAGCAAATAAAATAGACTTTGCTTAGTGCTTCTACTGCCCTCATTTATTATTCAAAGGTTGGGTTAAGGGTTTAAGGGAGAAAAGAAACATAAGATTTAGTATAAGCGTTCAAGCATCAAAACAGTAAATCACTCCTGGTAGTTCTCGTTCTATAAGCTTTACGTAAAACCAAGCTGAGTAAGTGTAAGTAAATTCAAAAAGACATCTTGAGGGAAATTAAATTAAATAAAAATAAGTGTGGAGGAAGAGCTAGAGAGAAATAAGTGATGTGAAATGGATCAAATTAAGTGTATCATCTTCCTTCTGTTTACTTTACACTCTGCTGTCATCTCACACATCAAAAACAGAAACAAAAAACCTACCACAATAAGGAACACAAACACAAAATAAAACTACCATCCTCCTGTCTTTTTTGTTTTGTTTTGTGGGAGAATACAATGAATAATTACCTAAGATATGTGATTCCAGTCTTGTCCTTATAGTCACCTTTTACGACAAGCAAGGAATACCGATACCAAGACATGTTATTCACTATGGTCTGGAGGATCACGCGCTGGACTCGTGATCGTCAGCCATTACCCTCCCCGAAGGAACTCAAGGGGGACAGTAACCATGACCTAGCAGTGAAAAGTCCTTAGCGATCTGAGTAGGATTCGAACCCCCCGTGTCTTCAGCCCTAAGTCCCCTTTTACGACAAGCAGGAAATACCAAGACCTGTATCCTAACCCGGGTGTCCAAATCAACAAACCAAATATAACCAAACAAGGGGCAGAGTAGCAAGGGATAAGCAGCATCAGATTACCTTAGGAGCAAGAACATGGGTTAGTTTGTTGACTAGCCAAGGCGGTAACTTCCCTCTGGGGTCGCAGTGGGACACGTAGCTGAAGGAGCAGCCACCCGAGGGCAGGGGGCGGATCAGGTAGCCTAGAGGGACACACTTGCACTTCAGACTCAAGGAAAAGATCAACAACAGACACCAATGGGATAGAAAGGAAAGGAAAGGAAAGATGAAGACTAAATGCAATATACTCCAACACACACAGTCCTTCATTATATACTGTTGCTTCTGTATACTCTTTACTTTACGTTCAGCTTATCCTACCTGGTAAACATGCCCTAAGGAAAGTACTGTGTAGTGTGTTTCTATATTACAACCCTGTATAGTTAGTGTTACCTGGCCACCACTGTGTTGGGCTCACTTGTGTTACTACAGCGAGGGAGTGAGCTTGTTACAACACAGTGAGGGAGTGAGTCAATGTTAGGTTAGTTATAGTTAGTTGTGGTGAGTAAATAAGCGATTCTCACACTACTGGTACAAGAAAAGTTATGCAGAAAATTCTCTTGACTTTTAATGATACCTTTGAGAAATATGAACTCCTATAATTATGGGTTAGCTTCTACATCTATATTATTACAAACACACATACTACATCATTACTTTAAAGCCCAACATTACAGCATAGTTTAAGTGTAAGACTCAGGGACAGTTAATGACAGGTTGTAAGGCTGATCACTGCTGCTAAAAGTTACTGAGCTATCGGGGGAAGTGTCTGAAGGGCTGTAAGAGGAAGGTAAAGAGGTAAAGAGGATGGTAAAGAGAGAGACATAGAGGTTAAAGGCTGTAAGAGCAAGGTAAAGAAGGGGACAGAGAGGTTACAAGCTTTATACCATGTTAATTATATATATTTTAACCAGAGTTTTTACATTGATGCATCATTCACTGGCAAGACCACATCATGAAGAAAATTGAATAAGAACAGATTTATATATAGTGTGAATATATTTTAACGCTAAGAAAATATTACTAGTCTATATACCGTAATGTTACATAGATTAATTAAGTTCAATACCTGTGCATGTTTAACCCACAGATTATACCCAAGACCACCTTAACTAACAGTAATATCTAACCTACAGTAGAGAAAAATTAACGGTGCATCAGTAACAAAGTATAGATATTATGCATTTCAATTCTTGCTTCTCAGATAAATGCATAAATGACTCCAGTTTAATGATCTATACTTTTTTATTTATTTATTTATTTTTTTATATTCACTGAGGAACAATTAATTAAGGAGAGGAGTGATTAATAAAAGAAGCAGCTAACATAAACACACACGATCTGAAAGGTTAATTAGAATTCCTTTATATAACTGAGAGTAAAATACAAATATCCTGTGAGTAGAAGAGTGAATATGGAAACAATCTAATTAGCTTAACATATAAACGTAGACATCCTATTATAGATATATATTAGAGGAGTAAATGTAAAAGTCCTATAATTGATAGAGTAAATATAACCTACTCGTCTTATATCCTTAGAGAAATAAACTAAAAAATCTCATAACTGGTGGAGTATAAATATGAACTGTCCTATCAATGAGGGAGGAAGTAGTAGAAGGATTACTGATAGTGGTGTAAGAGCTGACCTGTGAGGTGTGATAGGCCCCTTACGAAGCCCTTCTGTGGTGGGTATTGGTGGTGGAATACAGAGTGGTTCAGGACGTACAGCTCCTGCCCAGTGTCCAGCCATGACCGCTGCAGCACAAAGTCACGGTTCTTCAAGGGAGCCGGGCAGGAAACTGTGCACCAAGGGAGGAAATGAAGATATGAAAAGAAGTGAAATGATAAGATATGAAGAGATGATATGAAATGAAATGAAAAGAAATAATAAAATAAGATTAAAGATGTAACTGTATAGAAAATTAGAACAGCAATTAGATGGTAAATAAATTGGTTTGTAAAATAGATATATAAATGAGAAAATATAAAACAATAAGTAACAAGAATATGCTGTTCAATCATGATAAAAAAATAAAAAAAAATAGATATGCAATTTTTCTTTCTATATTACACAAAACAGACAAAATAAAGTATGTATTATTATTATTATTATCTAGCCAGACAGTAATTAACAATAGTAACCGTAGTAGCGATAACAGCAGCAACATCAATAACAATAACAATACCAATAACAACATTAACAACATCCACTTACTTGCATAGTAGGACACATCATTGTTAGGGTTAAGGTAGCCCACATCAACGGAGTGTATCATGTGTTTGTCCCAGATCTGGCGGTAGTGTGGGTCGTGCAACACATCATACAGCACATAGGCATCAATGTCATCGTACACTGTGCACACCTAAGGAAGGGAAGGTGTTAGAGTGGAGGGGTGAGGTGGTAGGTGTGTTTGTGGTGCTGGATTGAAGATGGGATGCGTGTGTGTGTGTGTGTGTAGGTTCCAGTCTGAATAGTAGAGTGGAGTGGAGTGGAGTGGAATGGAGTGAAGTGAAGTGGAGTGAAGTAGAGTAGAGTGAAGTGGAGTGGAGAGTGGAGTATATTCTAACTGGTGACTGCTATGAGGGTGGAATTTATATAGGATCAATGTACTGTTTATTATAAGGTGTGGAGTGAATGATGAAGTAATGATGAGTAATGTATAATAATAATATAAGTACATACAGGCTTCTCCCTATTTATGAAGGAGTGGTGGTGATGTTGTTCTTAAGATAATGTTCGTAAATATAACACTCATATATCAGACTATTATTCTAGATAGACTTAAATCACGTCCCACAAATGTGATAAAAAAAATACAAGAATAAAAATACAGCACTTAATACATTCTTGATATCTTATAACACACACATGCAAACATATATATACCTACACACACAATATATAATCATAATGCAAATACGTACATATAGACACACCATCACTACCCAAAAATCAACAGCACAGCGGGACGATGTTTTATCATTACTTTTACACTTGGGAGGGAATCACACTAACCATAATTATACTCTCGTCTTTCTTCATTATCAGTAACCACAGTTGTCTCACACGTCTAAGCAAGATTTTCATTCGTAAGAGTAAAATTTTGTATACGTAAATCAGGACAAAAGGACAAAACAACTTTATACATCGTTTCAAACACATGTAGATTATTGGATATTATTAGATTATTACAACGACTTCATTAGAATGGAAATTAAATGTGATTAAATTATACAAACTGAGTGGGATTGGAATGAATAATTAGCATAGTAAATATTAACTGATAGCGTCACACGTAAGCCAAGAGAATATGAGAGAGTGGATAGGAGAGACACGTTTAGTTACAAGAGTGGATAGAAGATAGAAGGAGAGACAGTTATAGTTACATAGAAGTTATAGTTAAATAGAAGATGATATACGTTTAGTTACAAGAGTGGATAGAAGACACATTTAGTTACAGTACCTTGATCATGTGGAAGGTCGAGTTCTTGGTGGGGCGAGTGTACACCCGAGTTGGAAGGTTCTCGTAGGCCAGACTCCAGCCATCCGGACAGTCACACAGCTTCTTCAGCCGCTCAAAGTCCCGGTCATCCGCCACCCTCACCTGGTAATGCACGAAGGTGGATGAGGACTCGAAGGGTGGATGTTAATGGTTGTCGTGCGGGTGAATGTGGAGTTTGTTAAGTTATAAGTTATTGTATTGAGACTTTTTTTGGTTATTAAATATTTATAATCTTAATTTATGGATTTTTTTTTTGTTTTTTTTTGTTAAGAAGCATTGAATCATATGATGAATAAAGGTTTATTTTATTATTTTTCTGAGTAATATTAAATAACTCTTAAATTTTCTACATGCTATATATTTCATTAACTCTATCTTAATACTGCTTTTTTTATTTTTTATTTATTTATTTATTATTATTTTTTTTATATTTATTAATCACTTGTTTATAAAGAGAAAACGCAAGATTTGGTAAACATAAAAGTGCATTAAGTCCAAAAAAAGTGTAATAAACGGGGGATGACAAGTAAAAATTCAGCAAACTATTAAACTATACTGCAAATATTTACATAACAGCTATAATATGCAAGATGGTTACTAAACTAAACTTAATATATAACTGCAATAAAGCAATAAACAGGCGGAGAGTGGAAGTAATAACATAAATAAAAAAATATATATACAGTTGCAATGGAACAATAAATAAAGTGTTGAGAGAGAGCGATATAAGCTCCATGCTGCTGGTGGTGCTGAAACATTCTCCCACAACTGTACACTCAACAAGAATTTATAAAGGATACAACACTTCAGGTTCTTAGTAATGATGCAATACAAACACAATATTGGATTCCATAAATATCCTCTTCATTGTTTGTGATGTTGTACTATAGATAATGCACGGTTTTTTTTTTTATCAACACACACACACACACACACACACACACTTTAGCTTGAGTGTGTTCCTATTAAACTGTTTACTCATATAATACTCAGCTTTATATAAAAAAACAAATGAAGGTCAGGACGTCATTTCAACATTCATCCTATTACTGATTTTTTTTTTTTTACTAGCATTCTCTCTCTTCCTATCTTTCTTCCTATCTTTAGCAGTCTCTCTATCTCCCTTTTTCTATGTCCACTATTCCTCGCTTTTCTAGTCTCCCAACATCCTCCATCTCTATCCCTTTCCTCGCCTTCATTGTTGTTGGGCGTCAGTTAATCCGCTTTCAATCATCAATCACGTGATGTAACATTCTTTAGACACAGCGCTAAGGAATGACCTCAAACTTGTATTTATTCTTAATGATTATGCAAAAATGTTTTATAAAGATTTCTCAACATAGTCAACCTCAGTGGATTCCCAGACAAAGAGTGTATTCTATATCTTGGTTCTATATACTTAGCCATGTTTCAGGTTTCGAAATATTACACTCGTTAATCTGAGTGACATTTGATCTGGTTGTGTGTTGAATATTTAAAGTAGAGTCTGACCTTCTGTTACCTGGTATATCACACTTTAATGTTAAGGTAATTCTTTTGACTTTTTACTTATCTACATCCTGGGTATTATGTTATGTTATGTGTGTGTGTACGTGTGTGTGTGTGTGCGTGTGTGGTTTATAGAGACGGTATGGACTTAAAACATATTCAAAGCTTATGTTCTTTACTAAATTGATAACAATATAGATAATGTATGTCTGTTAATCTTAGTTGAAGTTATAACCGTATCCATTTCCTTTGTATTTTATGGTGTACTGAATATTTCAATTACCAGTTTTATTTTCATGCGTTCCATTACACTTCATCAAAACAAAGTGTAATAAATAATAAAACCATAAGTTCTGTAATTATTCCTAACATATGTATCAACGTCTACAAAAAATACATTCAAGACCTAATATTTTTTTACCTCATTCACGTGTAGAAGTAAATAGTGGTGTTGACACAGCTGGAATGTGCTTTACAAAATTCACACCAAAAGATTACCACGGAGCTGCACTAATTCATATTTTTGTTTAATGAAAATGCAAGACTTGGTAATATAAGTGTGGTGACATACTCCTGATCAATATATTAAAAGTATACACGTAGTACAAGTTCCTTCTGAGGTCATCCATGTCATATATTTAGTGACCTTCAATTATTTCACCCAATCTTCTTACAGTGACCTTGAACTTTCACCTATGTAGAAATAAGACACGAACATGGCTGCGTCTTCTACATTACTACAACAACTATTGGCGTGATAACATTTTCTCTCTCTCTCTCTCTCTCTCTCTCTCTCTCTCTCTCTCTCTCTCTCTCTCTCTCTCTCTCTCTCTCTCTCTCTCTCTCTCCTGCTACTACTTTAAGTTACACAAGTTCGTTACTTGAAGTGGGATGAACATGAAATAAAATGTGTTAAGTATTCAAGTCAATATTCAAGTGTAGTGCTCACTGTCTCTGTGTTCTCTTTGACATACGCAGCTGCGGAGAGGCATACACTGGCTTCTATAACTCAACGGACGGAAAAACGGATAACAAAAGACAGATTATGCTTGTCTGTTTGTTTGAAGTAGAGACGTGGCAAGCATGGCCACCTGACGCCTTATCCTATCCGCCGCCAGATTTCGCACACCCACATATAACGTATTTTCTTCGTATCTACTTCGTCGTAGCGTTAATGGAAAAAGTACTAGTGTGATAGCGCCTTACAAAATTATATGTTTGTTTATTTTTGAATGGAGAATGTTTCACTATTTTAATCCTTTTTTATACAATTTCCTCATATTTATCGGATTTCCTTGAATTGGGTTAGATTAATGCTAAATAACTCAAAATAATGCTATAATTATGCCTCCTTTCCCTACTAACAACTTAATGTCACTCAAATTCTATAAACTATCAATCAATATGTACATAACCACACTCATTCAGTATGCAAGGCCTAGGAGGAGGTACATGCATAGATAAAACATACAACAGTGGCTAACAGATGGATGGCTAATATGTGACACGTTCTGGCATGAACAGTAATTTAGATGCATGGGATGGGGAGAGAGAGAGAGAGAGAGAGAGAGAGAGAGAGAGAGAGAGAGAGAGAGAGAGAGAGAGAGAGAGAGAGAAAGGACAGCTAATTATCATGCACAAACAGCCAGACAGCCACACAACCACCACAGACTACACTCAAACGAAAGTAGCAGTAGTAGTAGTGGTTGTAGTTGTAGTAGTGACTGTAACCTAACTAACCTCCAATCTACGCTCTTCATCCTGGCGTTCACTCTTCATGGCGACTGAGAACACACGACTGAGAGAACACTTATCTCAAGGTTCTAGTTATTCCTAGTTATTTCACCACCACCACCACCAGCTGTTGCAATAACCATCCAGTAACTTCACCAAGGTCACGACACTCCCTTGTTAAGCTGCCACAGGGGAAACTTTTGTAATCTAGACTCATAATATAGAAATTTGTTTATACGTATGTGGTAAAAATATAGATATGGTTAAGTTGTATTCTTTTTTTATTTCCTTGTTGTTATTATGGGTTGTAGTGTGTGTGTGTGTGTGTGTGTGTGTGTGTGTGTATGTTATTCACTATGGTCTGGAGGATCACGCGATGGACTCATGAGTGTGTATGTATATGTAAGTGTAAATGTGTATGTAAGTGTATGTGTGTGTGTGTGTGATAATCTTTCCCGCCGTGGTAATAAATTAAGACATATACCTTAAAAATATTAGCTTAGCAGCCATTCTGTAGCTACATTATAACACAGTTTAAACCTTCACATAATTATAACACAAACACGATACATGATAAATGCTGAATCAATGTAAAAATAGATTACTTAAATTTGTGAGGTAATTATTTGGTTTTAATGATTTATCTGCACAAAATGGATCACTTAAGTTAATTATCTCGTCTCCATCACTTATCTACCCCATAAGGAGGAATTTCATAGGTAATTACTTAGTTATAATCATCTATCTGCTCGAAATGCATGAGTTAGTAAAAATAATTAGTTATCATTAACCTAGCCTAAAATGGAGGAATTTCTGGATGTAATAACTTAATCTTAATGACATATCAACCAGAAAAAAGAGGAATACGTGAAGCAATTAGTAATATTCTATCAATGCTTATTCAAGTGTGACACGTCATTAGCGGTAATTAGGGAGACTAGAGGGGGTGTTAGGGGTAATAATCTCACCTCTCCAATATTCATGATGTGTCCAGGTGATGTTGAAGATATAATAAAAAGATGGAGAGTAAATGAGATTATATAAAGATGTTTCTCTCCTCTCTCTCTCTCTTCTCTCTCCCTCCCACCTGTCAGCCGCCCACCTGCTGACTGACTGACGGACTGACTGTGACCTTCATAACACTACCTCCCTGGTGTGTTAAGGGATCAGGAGCCGCTGTATAAGGTGTTGGATGGCTTTAAAATAGCTCAGTGTCATGGATGTGTAGGGTTGAATAGTGTTAGGAAGGTCTGTGTTAGGTTGTGTATGGTATCCACAGCAGACCATTATGTTAGGTTGTCATGATTGTTTTGTGTTGTTAATTAATCATGGTAGTTGTTTTTTAATGGTTTTATATTGTTAGTTAAGTGTTAGTGTGTATAATGACATTTATCAAAACAAAACAATGGATTCCATGTGATTTAACTCATGTATTAGAATCTTCAAACTTATTTTCTATATAATAAATAAGATTGTGTAAGTATTTGTATGTATATAGTTTTATTTTTTTATCTCTCCATGTGGTGTGTGGTATTATTTGATGTGTGTGCGCCTTGCGATGCTCGTGTGTGTAGGCGCGTGTGTGCCCGCCATCTGTTGGCCGCATCAACAACCTGCCAATGTTGACTTCCTCTCATTACTAACTCACGTCTATAAGAACAAATATCACACACACACCACAATTAAACCAACACAAACACATCAAATAAAATACAAAATAATAGTATAACAATTTCAAAGCCATATAATAAAAGATAAAGATAGATTTAGTTGAGATAAATTAAAGTGAGACCAGGTAGAGAAGTCTGAACCACACCTTCGAACACGTCCTTTAACTTTTTTGTAAACACATCTTCGCAGGAGACTGGGCAGTGATTCATAAGGATATACACAACTATAACACCGTGGTGAGGCTTGGGGTAGGGCTAGGGGTGGGCGTGGGGCAGGGAGGGAGCGGGCGTGGGTTGTGCGTGGGCGTTGATAGCGTGGGCGTAGGTGTAAAGGGCGTGTCTGTCAGTGCTGGGAGGAGGGTCAGATCACGGTCAGGTTAGAGGATAAACTATACTGTGACCACCTTGTTTGTACCTTCCCTTACGCCCTTGTTACCGGTATGGGCGTGTGGGCGTGATTATAGGTTACTAACACGCCCACACACATCACTGCTTTAACTGACACGTTCATCACCACCACCATCATCACTACAGCTGCTATTATTGTGTCCTTATTTGTGGTGATTCAGTGTCTGTCATCACTATTATCATCATCATTATTTCCACCATATTGTCATCACTATTATTTATATGTTATCGTTATTTTCATCTCACTGTCATCGTCATCACTATCACTTTATATTCATCACTATCTTCATCATTGTTATTATACTTTTAATCACCACCACACTGTCATCATCATCATAATTTTCATCTCACTGTCATCATCACTATTTTCATCTTACTGTCATCACCACTACTACTATTACATCATCACTATCTCTGTCACCACCACCGCTGCCTCATCATCACTACCTCCAGTTCATTGTCATCACTATACAATCATATTCACCATTACCTCCACCACAATCACCATCACCACATTCACATTCCCTTCACTACTTAGTTAGGTTTAAATCTAATTGTGTTATTCATTATTATTATTATTATTTCCAACTATTTTTTTTTATTAACATTAGATTGGATATTGAATTAGGTTTGAGAAATGTGTGTGTGTGTGTGTGTTTCTTTTATTTATTTATTTATTTATTTATTTATTTTTTGACGTGCAATTCTGGATTCTGTAAAGTTTTATATTATTATATGATAGATTAGCTTACCTTACTTACCTTCTGATAACAAGAGGTAAGGGAGTCTAGGGGTGGTAAAGTGTGCCGCCTCTCGTTAAATTGTGAACGTGTCGGTCGTAACGTATAATGTATGTATGTATAATATATTCATGTGACATTTATTTATTTATTATTTTTTTATTGTGTGTAAGGAAGATTGGCTTGCAGTTACAAAACGTTTAGTTAATGAAAAAAAAATAATTGCTTAGAGATACGGCAGCTGTACCGCGTTGTCATCTGTTGTTCATCTGCTATTCCTACGGCCTGTCTTATTACATACTGGTAAAGCATCTTTCAAACTATGTTCGGTTGATTATGTTATGTTAGGTACGGTTTGGTTCGGTTAGGTTCGGTTATATAAGCTTTTTATATTTTATTACCCAAAAGTTAGGCTGTCAGCTGCCGTACCTGTAAGCACTGCCAAATAAAAAAAAACATTAGTTACATTGGTGTTTTCATATAGCTATTGTCTTTTTTTTTAATAGAAAAGATAAATTAAGAAAACGTGGAAGGAAAAACAGTCACCATTTTAACTCTTTAGATCTAAGGGTAAAGAGTCACCATCCTCACCATCCCCAGGTCCAGGTCAGGTCAGGGGTCACCATGGGGGGGAGTGACATGCAGTTCTGCTTGCGATGGAACAACTTTGGCACCACCATGACGGCTGCCCTCCACACCCTACACGAAGGAGGAGACTTTGTCGACGTCACACTGGCAGCAGACGGCATGCAACTCAAGGCTCACAAACTCATCCTGTCTGCCTGCAGCCCTTACTTCAGAGACATACTCAAGGTGGGGGTTGTGTAGGATTATTATTTGTATGCATAAAAATATTCAATCATGTACGTATTTTCAAACTAATGTGTAGGAATGTGTAAGTGTATTGTTGTATAGTTTTACATGTATATACTGTAGTTTTATAAGTATGTTCCTTAAGAAAGAAGCAAGTTTCTTATCTGTATTACACAAAAAAGGCTAAATAAAGTATATATTATTATTATTATTATTATAGTTGGTGTTATTTTTTTTTTTAAGCTAGTTTTAAAGATGTATCGACTTGTCTGTTAAGTGAGTTTAAACCAAAGTCTTTTTCACCGCCCCAGAACAACCCTTGTCCACACCCTGTCATCATCCTGAGGGAGGTGCCCATCGAGGACCTGGAGGCAGTGCTGGCCTTCATGTACGAAGGTCAGGTCAACGTGTCCCAGACTCGCCTCCACACCTTCATGAAGCTGGCCGAGGCTCTACAGGTGCGCGGCCTCACCGACACTCAGAACACCAGGGCAAGGATAGAAAAGGTGGGTGTTGTGCCGCTAACATTAATTAAGGTCAAAGATAATGATGATGGAGTTATTTTATTTATTTATTTATTTTTTTTACTGAATTTTATGATGGAAAACTGATACAAAAAGTCTGTATTTCTTTATTGAATTTTTTATTTATATTTTTTTCAACACCCAATTTTATGATGAAAAACTCCTAATATAATAAACATCTATTTTGTTTATTGACTGTTTTTTTTTGCCTTGGTGACACAGGAGATGTTCCAAGATTTACTGCCAGGCTCTGAGGTCACCAATTCCAATCCAGTGGTAGCAGCAGCGGCAGCAGCAGTCGCGGCAGCAGTCAGCAGTGCAAGTGAAATAACTGTCCCTATAGTTTCACACACGACAGTAAGTTGATCAAATATAATTTCATGTCATTCTTTTGGTAAACATTTTTGTGTGTTAAATTGCAGTATGGAGGAGGAGTGAATGATGTATGGTGTTAATGTGTGTTTGCCTCCCCCCCCCCTCCCCCAGACACACAGCCCCAGGACCAGATCACGGCCACACGAGTCACCTCCCCCTTCAGCCAAGCGAAGGAGGTCGTCCCCCAACCATGATAGGAGGTCCACGGGGCACGACGATGAGGACGACACATTAGAGGACCAGGCAGACAACAAGAGAGATATTCGTGTAAGTTCATTTTACCGTCTCATGAGGTTAATAGGAAAAAAAGTTTGTTGGAAGCAGAATAGGAAATAGTAATGTTTTTCATGTATCTAGAAAATCATATTCGTAATCAGTATTTATGAAAGACTCATCGTGGATTTATGTTTATTTTCCTTCAGAATTTATTGGAGGTGAAGATGGAGCCCGAGGAGTACCATGAGGATGAGCTGGAGCAGGAGATGGAGCCACCCCCTCCCCCCCCCGAGGTGAGCTTCATGGAACACCAGCCTGAAGTGACCCTTAAGAACCTAGGAGTAGCCACCACCTCCGCCAGCATGGCCTCGGGTTTCCTCTCCCACCAAGCACAGGACAAGACCTCCCACCACATCATACCTCGCAGGAACTCCAATGAAAAGACTTCCAGCGCCGTTAACTTACAACCCGAATTCCCGCAAGATCCTTCATGTAAGTCACGAAATAAAGGTTAGCTTGATAATCAATAGTAGTAGTAAAATGCGATATTATTATTGACGTTATAGTATAAATGATGCTATGTAATTGTTGTCTTGAACCGTTGTATGGTTTGCTTCCAGGCCAGAACCTTCCTTACCCGTGTCCGTTCTGTGAGAAGGCGTACACGTCGTGGGGGTTCAGGAGGCGGCACATCAAGGGTTACCACACCTCCTCCCCTGAGCTGCCATGCAAGTGGTGCTTCACCATCCTGCCCTCACACCAGGACTGGGCGGTGAGTTGAACCTTATATATATAATTACAAACCTCTCGTGCAAAATGTCGCTTGGATTTATTACTATTTCTTTCTCTTCATGTCACCAAACACTTATACTCCTACTGATCATTTATTGTATTCACTTGTAGTAATGATTCATGGATTTCTAAGAGCAGTCATAGTTTCAAACACTAACATATACCCAGCTGTCAACCCCATCAAAAAGGGTTTAGCCAAGACAAGGCATTTAGGGTTCAAGGAGACATTGCTCTCCCTCAATTCTATGCACCAGACACCTTTTTTTCTGTACATTTTGGTTGCCATTCACCACTCACAAGGAATACAGTGATGTTATACTTGCACCTCAACCATACAAGTCATTATCAATTAAATGTGCATGTACGTATGTATGTGTGTGTGTTGAAGTAGTGTTATGTGCCTGCAGGAGCATGTCACCAGACGACACAACCTTGCCGTGGGTGACGCCCGTAACGGTCTGCTCATCCTGGAGGAGGCCCACATGGTGCTGCAGATTGCACAGCCCACACGCATAGACTCCCTCATGGAACTGATCAAGAACAAGAAGACCAAGGACGAGGACGACCCCCCCAAGGACAGTGAGGGCAAGGAGGCAGAGCAGAGCCAGAGTAAAGATGGTGGCGGGGGGAGCAAGTGAGACCTGGCTGGCTGATTCCATTTATCTTTTTCCATTCAGGGATAACACATCCACACTAGGAGTTTATACCATTAAATATTTAACACTATTTTTTGTTTGTGTGTGTGTGTGTGTATGTATATGTATATGTGTGTGTGTGGAGATGAGTCACCATCTTTTTAGGAGGGCCATAGGAGTGCCTTCAGGTGCAGGTATGTTGCCATACAGACATGTGATATTCTACTTCATGTTGGTGTGTCTCCCTAATAGGATGGAGTGTGTGTGTTCAGGTGGTGAATGAGTGTGAAAGAATAATGAGTTACCTCATTTATTACGTTTTTTCATATTAACAAGCTTTTCATGGAAAAGTCAGTTGTAATTATTACACTTCTTATAATGGAAGTTAAGCATCTCTCGCGCCTTCCCAGTGAAGTTTTAGTTCAATGTAACAGATGCATTATGATGTTTTCTGGTTATAACTTTCTACCCTTTTCCAATGAAGCTAAATAACTGTATAGTGAAAAAAATTATATTTTTAGAACTAATCAGAAAGATTGAGTAATATTTTTGTGTATGCGGCGATGCCTCACGGAACACGTGTGCTGGAGTGTGGAGTGCGGTGGTGTTAGGTGTGGTGGTGTGTGGTGGTGGTCCTGTGGGGCCAGGCAGAGTCCGGCCTTGTGATGTGATGTGGCAATATTACACTCAGAGTACTCTTGTTTAGGGTCGCCTTGGCCTTCCAGTTTTTGGGAAAAAATGCCTTATTGAAGTGTCCTCTGAGGGATAAATTTTGTATTGACATCACAATAATATGAATGGTAATGCACAAAGTAATAATAGTGTAATTATTGTATTTATTCTGAAATCAGTACTACGAGTATAGGGCCTCATGTCTAAAGTTAATTTAACTTTTGCCAATACCTAACAAAAAATGTATTTTTATACTGAGTTAGTGGCAAATAAATATTTTTTTGTTCAATATATAACATGAAATACTACAAAGTAGTTTATTTTTGTCCAGTTGTGTACAAATTGTAGGAGTGAATGTGTTTTTACAAACCTTTACTTAATAATATGACTGTACCTGACAAACCTTTCTCAACTTTATGTCAAGGCAAAAGAAAACAATCTTGACATCTTTCCTGTTCTTTGATGTTCCCTCTGAGTTCCCTTGACATCTCCCTTCCCTCCGGCCTCAGCAGGCAGCACAGGCATGATGGTGCAACAATGTAACATGGTACAGGATGGGATGATGATCGAAGCACTGTTGTGCAGACAGTACACAAGCATCAGTGGTAGTATAGCAACAACAGCCAACAGCATTAATGACACTAAGTAATGCTGCCTCAACATGAGAACACAAGGGTGAGAGTCCCGTGAACAGTGTTAACAGACTGTCACCTCAGTGGTGTATACTTTCACACCACCATCAACACTTGCCTTCAAATGAGCATCTTGGATGCTAGGTAGAAAAGGTTCTCTTGCATTCATAAATAAGAAAATCTACAGTACTTTCACATGTAACAGTCAAACTGAAACATACACTGTACTCACTCCAAAAAGTAGTGTCATTCTACTTTTAAATAAATTATCTTCTGTAAAAAGTGATCAGACTCAGTACTCACACACACACAAACACACACACACAGACACAGACACACTGTTTGAGCTAGGAGACAGTCTGCATCAGAACTCAGAAGGGTCATGGAATATCCTGGTGTCCTCTGAGGTGTCCTCGGGGTTGATGAACACACCTTCCATGGTCTGCCACTTGGCCTGCACCCCAGGCCGGGCCAGGCCCACCACCTCATTCTGGCCGTGGATGGGACGCCCGTACTGCTGGCCCGTCACACCCAAGTACCTGTGTGGGTGAGGTGAGGCAGGTGAGTCAAGGCATCAACTCAGCCACACACCTCTGGACCAGGCACAGGAATACATGCACCTGGTTACCTGATCACCTCAACTACCTGGCTCATCACTCATCCCTGCCTTGGCACACGTAAACAGTGTCTGTGCAACTATCTTGTCACCTCGTAAGTGTGCACAAGGAACAATTTAGTTGAACATTTTTTCTTATCAGTCTGATTTGATTTAGGGTTGAAATGGTGACAGGTTTCACTGCAAACCATGGGAACATTGCCAAAATATAGCATTATTCTTTAAAATAAAAATGGTTGATAGCTGCACTTTGAAAAACTTGTTACAATACTATCAAATGTGTTGCTCCATATAAAAAGAAAAATAATAACTAAAACTTTGATATTCCATGCAGTAACACTACTTAAAAGGCACAATTACTACCACACACCAGTAAGGCGTGTGTGTGTGTATCACTTAATAAGCCACAGAATAAATAACAACACAACACAACTCACTGGTCTGTATCAACATGTCTGAGCATAATCTCTTGGCTGCGGTCCCACGCCTCACCATCACAGATCACCATCCAGTCATCACCTGAGTCCCCTTCACCCTCCTCCCCGAACGTTGAGATCTCCTGCATGTCAGACAGCGGGGACGAGAAGTGGTGGGAGTGAAGGTTCCGGCGTGTGGCTAAGTGCTCCAACCTGATGGTCTGCCCGCACTCCACGGGGTCTCTGGGGGGGAGGGGGAGGGGAGTGTAGAGGTGAGGTCACGGAACACAAGGGGGGGGGTGGAGTAGAGGTAAGGTCTCATATATAACCAGAAAAACAAGGTGCATCAGAAAATCATTGGTTGAGTGAAGCTGAAAACGGTCTATATTACTGATCTTACCCTCGTTTGCATGCCTTCTTAACGGTTCCTTTGATTAGCCAGTTGGAGTTGTGGTCTTCCTGCTGCGGTGTGCCTGTCACGCTCTGTTGACCTGACCCCGACCCGTATTTCACGTCATGGGAGTGGAGCCGCACCTGTGAGGCAAGGCTTAGTTAACACCATGCACGGGGAAGGAAGGGAAGGGAAGGAAAGGAAAGGAAAGGGAAGGAGCGGAAGAGGGGAAGGAAGGAAGGAAGGAAGGAAGGAAGGAAGGAGGGAGGGAGGGAGGGAGGGAGGGAGGGAGGGAGGGAGGGAGGAAGGGAGGAAGTAAGTAAGTAATCCAATATCTTTAACATCAACTAACCAATAAGCTAAAGAAAATGTTTACCTTCGTTAGTTACTACTTGAGAGATGAAAAACCTGAGACTTGGATGACTTAAGGATAAAAAGAAGTAATTTTCTTTGGAATTTACTAAACTAAATTTTTTTGTAATGTAACCAAACCTATCATAGTCTACGTTATGATTTCTTGTTTTATGTTACAACAGTTCAAGTTTCATCCATTCCAAACATTAGGCTGGAGTCTGAACTTTGTATCAGAGCAATGCAGTTCAATTGTCTATAATTACCGTGGGTCTTAAAATCGACCGTATATTCTTTATTCTTTATCACAATGTTCAGACCCTATTCCTCCAACTAGTATACTGAAACTTTCACAGATATTCACTACAGTATGTATCCTGAGTAAGTCTAAAGATATTATACAGATCGATTTGAAGCAGAAGCTGTGCAGATTTATAGCCACAGTAGACATTTTCCCTGCAACAATTAAGCCTACGGTCACCACAACACCCCTACACTAACAATTATACTTGATTCCCTCCCCTCCCTGCACACTCGCTGCCCCCCTCCCCCCAACACCTAACTCCACATATATGCATGATAAGCCCCACAACTGATGCCCTGCACAGTATCATTCAGAATCAGAATCAGAGTGAGTGAGTGAGTGAGTGAGTGAGAGCACACCCCTACACCTAATGAAAGAAAGAGAGGTGTGATACAGCTACCAGTACATCAAGATTACAGTAGCCACAAGCCATCACCGTTATAAAGGTGTACCCCAGACTCCATCATGTATCAAGGTGTGTGCGAGACATCACCACACACACACACATACACATACACACACATACACACGCCGGGGCTCACCTTGTAATAACTGTTGTATAGCTTCACCACGGAGCCACACGTCACATGCTGCACACCTCGACCTGAAACAATACAAACAAATACACCAACACCATAGTACTACATATATAGTAACACATAACACAGTACCATAACAACTACAAGTACTCACCACAGACACTCGCCACGCAGGAAAGCAAACACAATATTCCTTGTAGCTTCATTATATAGTGTGTGATGGCGTCCTTACACCTTCTCCTTATGTGTTAGTTTAGTGTAGAGTCCTTGGTGTCCTTGGTGTGTGGTGTGTGGGCCTGTAGTGTAGGTAATGGGTAGGGTAAGGGTAGGCCGCCTCACCACAAGACTGCTGCTAGGCTGATGTTTACCTCCTTGTGGTGACGTCACACACAACACACGTCACACACCCTGATTGGCGGAGACACACACCACCACATTATTACAACACACACACGCATCTATACACATACTATTACACCATAAAAAGAATGTTGTATGGAATTTAGATGACTTAAGTGATAAATAAGTATCATATAGTAAGAATTGTCATAAATAAGTTTGGCGGAGACACTCACCAATACATTGTTTTAACACATACACGCATCCATACATATACTATTACATGATTAAGAAATGCTGTATTGATTTCAGATGGTTAGAGAGATAAATAAGAGCTATACAGTAAGAAATATCCTGAAGAAGGTCCCGTTATAAAGGCGAAAGGTGCGCTTCTGCATCTACCCATCTACCTTGTACCACGTAAACACAAGGAAAACAATGGAATAAAAAGTACTTGTAATCTAATGACTATAACCATTCAATTTAGTTAAGTTTGTATTAAGATGAAAAGCAAATCAGCTGAAAATTTGTCTGATTACGATATATTGGGTAGAAAATAATTATCCTAAGCAAGACAGCAACAACTAGGTAGACATAATACCTTCCTCGCACTATATATGATGTTACCTATTCAAAATAAAACATTAAACCACCTATCTAAACAATCCAAATCAGAACTGTCACGTATTGGAAGAGAGCATAAGGATAATAATAATAATAATATCAATAGAATGTTCTAGTAACCATTTTGCTATTACTCATAACTATATCATACAAGTTGCATGCATGTGTTTATGTACGTATATCATTGCATATCATGGTGTAAATTACATAGTGAAAAACATTGTATCGTGACGTCATTATGAGTAAAATCAATGTTTAGTTTGAAGATTATCGTGCCCTGCCACCCTTTACCTGAGTTGCCAGCGAGGGTAATTCTGGGAAAATTGATGATGCAATACCAGCTGATCATTCCAACACTATTGACATTTTAGTTCTAATCCTGCCCAGGTATACGTATAACATGCATACATTACATGGTTGTATATTATTTACTTTCTGAAGCCAAACTACATTACAATATAGGTATGAGGTAACATACATGAAATGAGTAAATAGCTTTTTAAATGAACTTTCTCTTCTGTGTCAGAGTTCTAAACTGGGCTAGAAACAGACTCCCCATTGGTCACATTAGACGGAAATGACGTATACACTGACACCAGCCAATCACAACACAAATAAGACCACAATATAATGATGACGTCACGGGAATCCTTGAGCGACTGTGGTGTTTGTAAACATAGACACGCTGGTGGTCCTGTTCATTATTATGTGCAAAGTTGACCTCTCGTAGGGCAGCGAGCACGGGCGTGGCAATGGAGGTGGACGACTTCCCTGCACAGGAAGCCGCCCTCGACACAGAGGTGAGTAGACCAACACACCCTCCCCTGGCCTCGACCATATCTTTGTTCTCGCCTCACAAAACGAGACAAGTGATTTTCATTTCCTGTTTCATGTGCAGTCATTCTCAGGGTGTAGGGTGCATGTGGGTGGTGTATGGGCGTGGGTGTGTGTTTGTGGGTATGTGTGGGCGTGTGTAGGGTGGTAGGGTAGTGTTGTGTGTGTGGTGCCATTGTCTGGTGTGTTCCTAGGCCTACACACTGAGGGTCATCCATTGTACTTCCTCATTAGCTTCTATTTGTGTTGTCTGATAGCGGAGTTGTGAATGTTTTATCTTTATGTTAGTTTATAATGATTTAAGTTTGATTTTGTTGTTTGTGTTTCTAGAGTGTGTTTAGGTAACAATGCAGCTACCAATTATTACGTTGATGAAGGGAATATTAAAGTGATTATGTCATCTATATACTTGAATTAGTTTCTAGGTCGAAGGAATATTGTTTTAGCCTAACGTGGAAATTTTTAAAAATCTTCATAATTAAAGCATATAGTGATTCCGTTTTCCTATATTAATATCAATAATTTTGTTGTAATATCCTTTTATGGGATTTAATAAACGTATTTCTACATTCTCTATATGGTTATTAAAACATATATATTGACTGAAAAGGATATAGACAGTGTTATCAGCTGTTTTACTGGAAAATTCTACTCACGAGACAAGAAATAAAATGAGACCTAATTTTCCTAGTGATGACTATTGTATTTTTCATTATTTTATTATTCCTGTTCATTACTAAAATAGATCGACCAAAAATACCTTACAAGCACCAAAGACAAAAAAAATAATAATAATAATAAAAAAAATGATAAGATAAAATAAATGAAATATAATAAAAAAAATAATTAATCCCGATAAGCTCCAGCAGAATGATTGCAACACTGCCATCATAGTGAATATCAAATGAATAAAAAGTAAAGTGAATAAATAAGTTCAGAATTGATAAGACTTGCTACGGGTATTATATCCTTACATAATACTGCATCTTCAACCTTATTACAAATGCTGCTCCTGTGATATAAAAATGACATAGCAAGTTGTATAATATTTTTGGTCAACTGAAGAGTCCCTGGTAATGTATGTTATGAAATAGGAAGAAAACTTTGCTGTGTAACTGATCATAAAATCGGATATTAACTATAAACATAAATAATTCTTAAAAATCAAAAGGCTAGAAAAGTATAACTAGTTCATTATTCACTATTATATAGATATACATCCCCGCTCAGCTGGTGTCAAACATTGCATAATATATAAACGAAGTATGTCACAGATCTAGATATGTATGTAAATCTAACTGAGTGAACAATGGAGTTTGTAAATGAGCCAGATCGGATAGAACTGATCATACATGTTAATATATTCCTTATGTATCACAACTAGAAGGGACAAGGAGATAATGTATTGAAAACGTAGAGGCATCGGACAGTAAGTGATGGGAAAAGGCAGACACTGACTTACTTAGTGGCTGACACACTTTTTTGTTCACATTAAAAGGGTACTGGCTGAGGGCAAACAAAAATAGGTAAAAAAAAAACCCGTTTGTCGCCAGAGTCTGTACAGAGGATAGTATGAGAAATAGAGACAGGGGATGGAGGTTCAATATAGCATGAGAGATGTCTTGACACTCCCCTTTTGAAAGAGGGTATATTCTTGTATTGCTATGCATGTTAATACGTCTGTGGTGAGTGATGGAGGTTGGAAGTCTGATATAAATGGAAAATAAGGATCAAGTATTATCTTAGTACAACAATTGGAAGTACAGATGTTATGTAGTAGTATAATAAGACTGAAAGGCAGTGTAAGTTTACGTTTTCTAACATGGTGCTTGATACAGACAGACAGGAATGGAGTTTAAAAAGAGAAGTGTGATAAAAAAATAAATAATAAAGGATAAATGGCAACAATAATACCAGATACAATTAGGAAATAAATTAAAATATATGTCAGAGAGATGTATTATATTCAGGGGATGGGAAGTAATTTTGGATACAGGGCTTAAAACAGAATGCAGAGTTGTTAGAAAATACATAATAATAATAATAATAATAATAATAATAATAATAATAATAATAATTTGACTCGATGAAAAATAAAATCAATAAAGCTGAAGTGTGGAGCAGTAGGCCAGACTGGCGATCTCTGAGTAGCGTGAGTGTTGAGGTGATAAATAGTGTGTGTGTGTGTGTGTGTGTGTGCCTAACATGAGGTAGCATAAGAACAACATACTTCCCTCTCTCCTCCCCCTCCCCCCACATGAAACAATACTTTAATAATTGCCTTGTAAATTAAGCATACCTATAACTAAATAAAGCAAACAATGTATACCAAACATGATAAGGAATACATGGAGAATCTAACAACACGTAGAGATGTATAAATATAAATATAAAAATTAATATAAAATAAATATAAAAAATGGAAGATAATTTATTTTTCCGTTCATGTGTCGTGTCGCCGATAACTTGGATGTCATCTTAAAGCTTTAGGGTTGACATACCAGCCTCGCCCATTGTCAAGGTAAAAGGGGGTGTTATGTGGCTATATTTTAAGGGATAACACTAACAAAATGACATGAACTATAACACTTACCATATGTCTATCCCTACGCATTAATACAGTACGAGTAAAAGTTAATGACAGTACTTACAGTGAATAATATTGAGGACATCTGTGCGTGTTGGTTAGCGTGACATCAAACATTCTGGACCAACTTCTGACCCACACTGGCTTTGCGATAACAACACTCACGCTTACTGGGACCAAAATATTTCCACTCGTGTTGACTATCTACCATTCGCAGTGAGAGAGTTGTGGCAGATGTAACCGTTGGGGTAAGTACCGTTGAGCGTGATGGTCCAGCGGTAAGCGGTAGTAAGGGCGGTGTAGCATCATTACCTGCCGGGCGGCGGGCGAGTCCTTGGTGCGTAGTAAGAAAATGCATGCTTTGATCCGGTTCTTTTTTAACGTACGTCACTAACACTTGAACAATGTCATTATTAAGTAGCACATTCCGTGATTAAGTGCAAAATAAACGAGTGGAGGGGAGGGAACACGTGCATATTTAATCAGTGAAAGCACAGACGAGGATCACTCAAATTTTTACTTCTCTCCGTGGGTGTAAAGTGTGATTTGATTGTCATAAATTATAAGACAAGTGCAGGTTTCCAGGGCAGTGCAAGAGGCGGCGGCCCCAATGACATGGCCTTCCTCACCGATCCAGACAGAACAGAGGCAGGGAGGGACGGGGGAAAAAAATAAAATAGTCCACGTACGTCGTTGTAATGGTTAACTTACTTTATAATGTATGTTATGTGACACACTTGCTATGTGAGTATTCCGACCCAGATCCCTTGTAATGAAATTGATGTGGTAAAGAAGTGTAAATAGGCGATTGTGATAAAAGAGTGATATGTAGATGGCAATGTGAAACCCGGTTTGCATTAAGGGAAATACTGACTCTCGTAAATACCGCTACAGTAACCTTTCTGTTACTACTGCAGCTTGTGTGTGGTGTCAATGATGTCCCTGTTTTATAGATGTTGTGTTGTATTGAGTTGATTTGCGGTACAATCGTTGGGGAGAAGCCTTAAATGAGACGCAGAAGTTGCACATATCCACTGCGTATATTTTGTTAACTGTATTTTATAGGTTGCGCGGTTTGGTGATGTATACAGTGCATATAATGACAGACGGTAGATCTAGACAATGTGCAATCTTTTCAACAGTTGAGTATCGGTTAGGACGAATATTACGGGCTACACATATTTGACAAATCGTGGGTTGAGTGGCGTGGGCCGAGTAAGCACGCCGCTGGCTGGCACACAATCATGGCTCTTATGGACCACGCTCAACCCCGTTAAACTATCTCATCGTGTGTCTCATCGGATAACTTTTATGCAAAGCTTATAGTGTTTTGTCCTTCAGTGATAAATAGTTGACAAATTGGTATATGAAGGGAAGGTGGTGGATGTATGACGTGGTTGTAAATGCGTGTTGAGTTGTGGTGTGTAGTTGGTGTACGTGTGTGTAGATGGGCGGGGGTGGCGTGCGACGCGCGGCGGGTGTCAGCGGGTAGTGCGTAGTTACGATGCCAGGCTTTGTCGGCGACGGAGCTCAGGCGAGGTAAGACGCACTCCAGCACACCTCTCAACTTGCACTATGAGGGGCCCCCCGCCCACTGGGAACATAGAGGAAGCCGGGACAGTGATGTAGGGCAAGCATCCTTCGTGAGTGTGGTGCTAGGTGAGGGCCGCGGCAGGAGGCTGCAGGAAGCAGGTGACAGTAGGTGCCGGCGAGTCGATGAAGTGCTTGCAAGACGGCTGGTGCGCAGTACACCGCTGCCATCACTCTCATCCTCGGGTTTCATAGCCACATGAGGCCGTAATAGTTAGTGTGAGGGTTATCTAGCGTGCCTGGTGCAGCGTCATGTCGTGGGGCTGCCGTGGGCTGCACCGCCAACTCACATTCCGTGGACAGTGACACTTGTTCTACTAGTGCAGTATGTTCGTTCATATCTAAATTTTACCTGTAATTACGTGTTATTTCCTGTCGTAATGTAATGGTTGAAGTGCCCAAGGCGTAATGATGTGTTAGAGCTAGTGTGAGGTGCCGTGGTGTGTTTGGTGGTTAAGTGAAAGGCTTCTGTGTGAGGAAGCAGCACTGTTTACCTACGATACACCGCCTCACCATGTACACATTACTATACTATTTGAACGTTATTTACTATGTACAATGTGAAGTTACCATTATACTATTGATCATTTCAAAGATGATGCAAGTTTGAGTGATTTGACCTAATTATGTATAAGATTGATACAATGTTTTTACTGTTACAGGGCAGCAAGCGGGAAGGCAGTAAGCGAGGCAGGAAGCCAGGCCGTAAAGCCAAGTCTGACATGAAGGCGAAACTAGGTAAAGATGGTTTGACGTAACTTTGTAACGTCGTATATTAGCCAGTCATCATATTTATTTAAAGTCATCAGCTTACCGTGAAAGAAAAATGTTTTATAACTATAAGTGATAGAATAGTTGCAAGTAAAAATGTTATGTGAAGCGGACTTACGTTAATCTATTGAATGACGTTTTCCATTTTTACTGTTATGCAGATTTTTTAGTGCTTTGTAGTACTCGTAAACATGATATAAATTTATGACCTCACATATGATGCATAGCCCTTATTCTTTTAATTAACAGATCATACTCTTATGTTCTTCGTACTTGAATATAGTTGTATGCATGAATTACAATGTTTGCAATTTTCAGAACGCAGTCGGCAGAGTGCAAGGGAATGTCGTGCTCGTAAGAAGCTGCGTTACCAGTACCTTGAAGAACTGGTGACCAACAGGGAGAAAGCTGTTATTGCCCTTCACCGGGAGCTGGAACAGGTAGGCTCGGCCCCCCTTGGTGTAGGATATCATGTCATGCCAGTGTATCCTTGGCTTACACTTTGGAGGTTCAAAAACTATGTAGGAGCACTCCAATCTGTCATGAGTTGTAACTTATTGAATAGTCTTCACTTCATGGAATATTATTTGTAATTATTGTTTGGTCCATATGTTCATTAACTCTAAATAAGCCCAGAAGCATCAAAAGTAAGAGTTTAAGGGACTAAGGTAATTTTGAATGTTACATTTAATGAATAAATGATGTGATGCAAGGCATCGTTTGTGCAATGAAATGATCGAGGATGTACATCCTTACCTATGAAGGCAGCAACATGTTCAAAACTTTGTTATTGCCAACAGCCATAACAGGTGTTATACTGCATTTATAAACATTCATTCTGTGTTGGTGACATCATCACAATAAGTCACAATATTGGCACCACATCCGTTGAGTGCAGCACTACAACGTAACCTACTTGGGCTTTGCATCAACTTGACTGCACATCACTATTCTCACAATTATTATAAATGTTGTTCAACTCATCCACATCATTATGTGAAGTATTTTAACATAGCCCTGTGGTGGGGCTGCAAGAATACTACCACCATTCCCTGCATATTATAAAGGGCAAGAAAGAGGTGGAGTGGAGTTTGGGAAGCCCCCCCCCCTCTATATTTTCTATGAAAAGACAGGATGCAGAGTCAAGTTTCCCTGAACCCTAAATGCCTTGTCTAGACTACCCTGTTCAATGGGGATATAGTCCAGGTATATACATGGATTGATAAATATTAATATTTTGGATCTAATTAACCACATCATGTCATTACTATTTCATGACACCTCTCAAGTACTATTGTTTGAAACTATTTTATTTTTTTATCACATGCTTGAATCATTATTATCTATCATTATATATTATTATCTTCACCTTCAATAGTAACCCGCATTTCATTTTTCAGTATCGTGTTTGGTCCAAAGAGCTAGACGAAGGCAAGGTCCCCGAGGGTGTACTGAAACTAATAGAGGACGAGAAAGTGAAGAAAAATGAACAAGAATAAAGTGCAACCTGGGACTCTTAATTAAGTGTGCTCAGACTAATTAAATCACAAAACAAACAGATACGTCACTCGTGTGTAATTGAGGAAATTGAGCTTAATGTTCCTAATTGAAGATGTCAATTCAAATGTTGTAATCTTTGATGTGATGTGTGTGGTGAAGGAAGGATGAGTCCTGCCCTGCCCTGCCTTGCCCTCCAGCTTGCTGCCGTCACAGGGTCTGCTTGCTGACAGTTTACCTTGGTTTTGTGTTTTATTCTTTATTATAAAAATACTTGTAGAATTAAATTGCTTATTCATCATGTGTAGAATTCATGCATTCATTCATTTCATTAGGTCATTCATCCCTCATTTCATGATCATCTTGGTGTCAGATTTGTTTACTAATGCCAAACTAAGTATAAAAAGTATTTGAGCATTTATTATTATTATATTATTGGAAATGTTTAAATTCATATACCAATTAAAAGTTAAAACAGTTATTAAATGTTTAATGTAAATCCTTTCTGTTGTACGGTACGAGGTTGTAATGAAGTGCAAGTACAAGCAGATGTTCCTCTACCCTCTACCTACTCCTGCTGGTGCCTGACTCTGCTGAAAAGAGTGTTACAGGAAAGGTCTTGCTTTAAATATTAAATGTTTTGCAAAGGAAGCTAGACTAATATCATCTTTCTGAGTCAATATATATAAATCATAGTATGTCCTGATCACTGGCAACTGAGATGTTAAACAAGACAAAAGTACTTGTTCCTCACTTGGAAATGTGATGAGTTGGTGAGGGATGTAAATGTCATTATGGATAATGAATGTACTCCCAACGTAAGTGTGATGCGTCAACAAGGAGTGTTTCATGTGAAGTTGAAGGCAAAGTTCTACCTGATACACCCAACTACAAACAACAGGGTGCATAGCATCACATACCTCATCAAGCTGCCACCAGCTGACAAATCCTCACCATTATAAGTATGGAACCTTCCTTTCAACACCATGATGCACCACCATTCATGGTGATGATACGATTCTGGCCACTGATACACCTGGATGTGAATGGTTTGACTTAGTTGTGTTTCTTCAAACATACACTATCAAATGCACTTCTAATGATGGAAAATCATAGCTGTAATATTTTCTGGTTAAGTGTTCTAAAATTATTGTGCACATATATATCAAGTGTTTTCATAATCAATATGTTTACGTTGGGAAAGATAAAGTATAAGTTCGCTGGTACAGCACAGTGATTTATTTCATAAATTTCAACTTATGAACTGGTATAATCAATTCATTAAATTCTGAACTCATAATAATAAGCCATAAAAGGAAATCATCAAACATTTCTAAGTATTCACGAACATTGTTTGCAAAATAAACATCCGAAATATACAGATCATCTCAATGTGACTAAGAAAGTAAAGCACACAACAAACAATACAGTTTGGCTTGTCAGTTGACTTGATGAATGTGTAGGTTGATATATTGACCTACTTTGAATATACACGACCTCACCTACACTCATAGTGTCCTGCCTTCATAGCTATATTCATGAAGTCTTTCCTTCAGTTGATATAAGTACACTCGTCACTATCACCTGTGTCTGTGTGTGTGTGTGTGTGTGTGTGTGTATTTACCTAATTATAGTATACAGGACCTGAGCTACACTCGTGTGGTCCTGTCCTTGTATCTATATCTGAGTGTGTGTGTTTTGGTACTTCATTTTCACACTTCAAAACACTCTTCCAGTATCTGTGGTAAGGGTCTATTCTTCCACACTGTACCAACTTTTCAAACAATAAATATATCAATACAAAAATTAAATAGTATTACATATCAATACAAATTAGTTTTCTTTCAATAAGAAAACCCAATAGTAAATAGAATTAAGTAGTCATGGTTGGCGAGATGTTATTTCACTCTTCACACAAGTATCACCTCTCTAAAGTACGCTAGTGACACTACACTATACACATTCTCACTATAACGTGTGACCAAGCTAGCCTCCCAACTTTAATCTCCCTTAAAAAAAAAGAAAATCAATAAAGATACAAATAAAATAAATAATAATGAAAAAAGTGTATATTGATCTCACTTCAATAATTCTCTCCTTTATATCCATTACATCACCTTTAAACTAACTGGAATTACTAACCAAAATATCAAAAATCAACTTTAAAATGAATAGCTTGTGTGCACCATTAGTAAAGGTACACACACATACTTCTATTCATTGTATTACCAACAAGCCAGACTGAGTGAATCACATATACTTTGCTTTACTTTACCGTCTAGCGAACACATTGTTAAATTATATTACGCTGTGCTGAATATTCTCTCCTTCCGATGCAGGTTTGAGTTAAAGTGACACAACCGTATGCATCTGTTCCTGTGTATACATCTGTCCTATGTATATATGTCTTGTGTATACATCTGTTCCTCTGTATACATCTGTTTCTCTGTATACATCTGTTTCTCTATATACATCTGTTCCTGTGTATACATCTGTCTTCTGTATAAATCTTTCCTCTCATAATATAGAACACCAAATCAACAGGTGTTTTGAGTGTAAGGTGGCGTCAACTTCACACCTGTTTCACTCACACAGATTAATGAAACACACATGGCACACAATCAATTAGAGAGAGGAGAAGGAAGGAATGGGAAT
This sequence comes from Metacarcinus magister, assembly GCA_029783475.1. Lineage (NCBI taxonomy): Eukaryota > Metazoa > Arthropoda > Malacostraca > Decapoda > Cancridae > Metacarcinus > Metacarcinus magister. Next base: position 5,578,245 of record JAPQNM010000037.1, on the reverse strand, counting down.
AAAGGAAGGACGAAGGAAATAAAGAAAGAAGGAAGGAAGATACAAAAGAGAGATAAATGGGAAGGAAAAAAGGAGAGAGAGAGAGAGAGAGAGATAATGTAATGCAAAAATTCAAATCTATCTCACAACACAAATCATAGTATATATTATAAATAAAATACAGCTCTCATCTTTTCTTGTACATATCAATCTTGGAGGATAAATAATTTGTTTGAACTTAATCTTATACCACAATCTGTGTTCACAACAACGGCTGATGTGATATTTACTTGTGCACATTCCCCTTACTGCCACCCTTGACCCAAAATGAATATATATGTTTTGAGTTTACACTACTAACGCTACAGAATGTCTACACAAAACAGTACCTAATGTTTAACAAGAGGCACTGTCCCAAAAAAATTTGCTACAGTGGACACCTTAAGATGAGAAAACGTAGTAGCAAAATTAGAAAAAAGTAAATGCAAAAATACATAATAATGACAAAAATAATTTACACAGGTATAAAACTTTTTGGTGATTCATAACAAATATCTATAACTGTACAGAACAGAAGCTAACTTACACGCTACATACCTGTCCTTTAAGATTCGGCTTTGGTTAGGGGGACCTGGTCTTCACTCTGAGGCAGCGGAGTCTTGCTCGACCCAAACAGCCGCACAAACCTTAGGCTAACAAACACCGCCACCAGCAGCATAACAGTGCACACAGCAAACATGGCCTGAGTGGAGCTGATGATAGTGTTGTTGTGCACCAGCATCAGACTGGCGCAGGTGATGATGTTGGTCGGCACTCGGAACCAATTCATGATGCCGGCGCGCTGCTCCTCAGGGATGACTTGTGAACGCAGGAACCCAATGGCAGGGAAGTACATGCCCACAGCCACCTCCAGGACGAGGAAGGCCGTGAAGGAGAGGTACAGGTTGCTTCCCCCAGTGGAGTAGATACAGATGGTCATGGCGAGGGTGGCCACCATCACGGCACACACCAACAGCTGCTCGGAGGTGAACTTCTTAGCCAGCATGATGGAGTAGATGGAGGATCCAATCATGATACACACCATGAAGCTTGCAAACACCATGCCCAGCGGAGGGTTGGCACCACCCAGCACGGGCGTCCACTGGAACACAAAGATGTACATGTTGGCTTCAAACAGGGCCTGCACCACACCCAGGTACAGGATGGTCTCATTGAACAGGATGGAGCGCAGGCCGTCCATGCAGGACCGACGCAGGTTCAGACTCTGGTTGCCGTAGTTTTCCTTCCATGTCTTGAGGATGAGTAGGCCGGCCATCATTAGGAACGGGATAGACAGCATGAATGGAGCCACGGGGCCGTATCCTAACGACTCGGCAAATATGTTGGAGAAGACACCGGCGTTGATGGCCAGCACACCGTTCCAGAAGGTGGCCTTGGTGAAGGTGACGGCCAACCACTCACTAGGGAAGTCATGTGTTTCTGTGTGCTCGTACACATACCACGACTCAAACGTGGAGAACAACATGGAGGTTGAAATACCACCAAACACACGCCCCAAAAACAACCAGAAGAACTGTGAACTCAGCTTGGTGAGACAACAGAACGAATACAACACGCAAAAAGTGAGAGCCATTTTCTTCCTACCAAACCTATCCGCCAGTGGCCCGGTGGTGGTGCCAAACACAACACTACTGGCAAAACCAACCACATATAACAAAGCAATCTGGTTACTTGCATAACCATAATGCTGGTACAGTTTATACACGTACGGTCCTTGTAACCAGTCCGAGAACAGTGCCATGAAGTACACCAGGAAGAAGGAATGTTGAAACCGTTTGAATTGTGGATTGTTGGCGGAGGAGATCTGGCTTTTTGTCTTCATGGAGAACACGTGGAAGACCAAAGCCACCAGGGCCAGGACGGTGAACGATCCATAGATGAACGCCTCCATCACGATCGCTGGCACTAAACGATCTGATTCCTGTAATAACAAACAAGGAAAATACAGGGAAAATATATCAACAATTTATTTATTTTTTTTTTTTTTTTTATTTTTTTTTTTTTTTACATTTTGTATTATATTCAATGTGATTTAGAAATGTATCTCTTTTATTTGTATCAAAATTTAAAATAGTTCAATGCTCAGATTTTTATTACCTAATTAAATTTTATGTGTAATCTCTATACTCTCAATTACTTCCTTGGACTAATATGATTTTATGATGATAATGTATGTGTGATATCAAGTATTTTTCTTAATATATTTAATGTTTTCTTCCTTCTATAAGTTCCAGCAAAGAGTGATGACAGAAAGTTTCCTAGTTAGCTCTCCTCAACTATACTTTATCATTACATTTATTGGTATTATTTTATATCTTCACCAGAATGCTCTAGAGAATTGACAGTTATATTATATTGTTTTTTTCTACTTTATCCTATCATTTCAAAACTAACTATTTCCCTTGATTACAAAACACAATCACTTTCCACGATCAATCAATATTAGTTCAGTAAAAAAAAATTAACACCCACAAAAATAATCTATACATATAAAAAAACTAAACAATATCACACAAATTTTCAATACTACACCACAAAACAACACAACACTTGAAAAAATGAATAATAAATAAATAAAATAAAATAGAAATGAGTATATACATAGTTACCATTTAAATTCTCTAACACTAACAAAACAGTAACTGGTTCCCTACGCATTATACAAAAAAATAAATAAATAAATAAAGGAAAGAACAATCAACCATTCAATCAAGCAGGTAAGTAATCAAGCAGGCAGGTAGGTAGGTAGGTAAGCAGGTGACATCTTACCGGAATTAGATGGGATGCATTTCCCACGCCTGACATGTTAGGTGAGAGGAGGCTGGAGAAAGAGTGAGAAAGAGTGAGAGAGTGTGAGGGTGAGCAATAGTAGTGAGTGAAGTTGATTCTACCCTTAGCTACAGGTGTTCAGCAAAGGCACAGGTGAGGGAGGAGAGTCTATGTAAAACAGATGAGGTGGCAGGAAAGGAAAATAAAACACCAACACACACACACACACACGAGAGAGAGAGAGAGGAAAGGGGAAACTCTATAAATTTTCTAGGAAATTTCTACTACCTAAATGGATAATATATATATTTTTTTTAGCTATATCTAAATAAAGAAATAAATAAAAACAGCTAGGGGCTATAAAACATGTAATAAATAAAATGCCTACTTGTATTGTCGGTTCAGTGAAGAAAATAAAAGAGTAATAACAAAAAGTGAGGCTAAGTTAAGGTTGCAAGTGTGTTGATACTCCTCTCTTAAATAGGTTCATATTAATCAGTGTTGTTTGAAGGTCTCATAAGGTGTATAGAGTAGTAGTAGTGTTTCTTTCTTTCCTTTCCTTTCCTTGTCTTCCTCTCCTTCCTTTCCTTTCCTTTCCTAGTCTTCCTCTCTTTCCTTTCTTTTCCTTGTCTTCCCCTCTTTCCTTTCCTTGTTTCTCTCTCTTTCCTTTCCTTGTCTTCCTCCCCTTCCTTTCCTTTCCTTGTCTTCTTTACTAGTCAATATATCGTATTCTCACATTATTTTTGACATGATAATATCTTAAAGTTCAGGTAAAAGTTTCTACTCTATATTTAAAAAAAAAGAAAATAGATAAAAATACAGATACCACGCATTCACTCTATTAAGCCTTTTCACGCATATAGAAGAGGCCTTTATACGGTTTGAGAAATGTATTTTTTACCTCTTATTTACTCCTTCATTAACTTTATTGACCCATCAGTGATTATCTATAAAGGCTAAACATGTGTTATAAATCATAGTGATTGGTGATGAATACTTAACTAAATTATATTTACCTTAACCTAACCTAACCTAATAGTGGCCTTCACATATGTTTAATCAATATATTATTATTATATTTGGTATTATTTTACATCTTCACCAGAAAGCTCTAGAGAATTCAGGGTTATATTTTTGCATTACCTGATGTATTTTGACGTTTTCTTAATTACATTTCCGTCACAAATTCTTAGTTTGTAAGATATTCAATGTTTTCTGTGAGACCTTCTCTTCGAAAAGTAAAGTTCAGTTTGGTTTAAACAAGGTTCTGTTATTTGTCAATGTAGGTTAATGTTTGGTTAATTTATGTTAGGTTATGTTAATTTAGAAGATATCACATGTTCTCTATGACCAAGAGTAAGGAGCTGGACGAGGTGCAGACGCCATTTTATTTCGTAAACAGACGCTATTATGGTGAAGATGTAAAACTTTACCTTATATTTACGTAACCTAACAATTCTAGATGTGTCACTAAATAAATCTAACCTAACCTTAACCTAATTATAGTGACCTTCACCTAAGTTTTATTCATTTATCATTATTACTATTATTACTATTATATTTATGTATGTAAGGAAGGAAGGAAGGAAGGAAGGAAGGAAGGAAGGAAGGAAGGAAGGAAGGAGGATAAAAAATACATACATACATACATACATAGGGTGAAGTAGACATGAAATAGGTATTATATTATATCACCGTGAAATATGAGGTTAGTGTGATTTAATAGTGAAAAATAAATTAATCTACATAGTACGTATAATTAAATAATTCAACCCCAACATTGTACTGTATAAAACCTCAACTATTATATTACACTACAATACAACTAACTAACTCACTCACGTTAACACACACACACACACACACACACACACACATCTTAAAACACATATACACACAGACAAAAAAAACCATACACACATATGCAATCACAAAACACACACACAAAATATCACACCTCAAAACATACACGTACACACACACACATACAGGTACACATATACAAGTGTCAGCTCACCTTGGCTTCTGAACACCTGTCGTGGTATATAATAATTGTCAACACACCATATGCATGATACACACACACGCACACACCACTCTTTCTCTCTCTCACTCACACACGCACACAAACAAACAGACACACACACACACACACACACACACTGCCACATCCACAATACTTTACTTTCCTTTCACTCAGTTTCACAATTTTTCGTTTGCTTTTCCTCAGAAGTTCAATGACATTCTGTACCTATGATTGTCTCTCTCTCTCTCTCTCTCTCTCTCGCTCTTTTCTTTTTAATAACTCTACATAAAAGGAAATAGAGTAGTGTTATAGTGTGTTATTATTATTATTACTATACCTTTTTCTCGCTATGTCACGGAGAAAGAGAGAATAAAAATAAGGAAGAAAAATAAGGAAAAAAATACACCGGTCTTCATTATCTTTGTCTTATCTTTCTCTCGCTTTTTTTCTTTCTTGATCTTAATATATAGAGAATTTTAACACGTGGCTTCTCTCGACAGCTGTTTGCATTACTATAATCGTCTTAAATTTAATTACTAAATTATTACTACGTTTATAATTTTTTTTATGAGGTACTAAATTGAGATAATGAGTTAATAGGAATAAATTAAGTGCCAGATATCAAAGGTTATTAATTTAAGCTAGAAGGCAAAAGGCAGAGGAAAGAAAGAAATAGCAAAGAAAATAAAGTATAGAAAAGGGAAGAAAGTATAGAGAAGGGAAGAAAGTATACGGTAGGGAAAAAAGTATGGGGAAGGGAAAAAAATATAGGGAAGGGAAAATAAGTCAGCCAGCTTGGATCCAACTGATAACTACTGATAACTGAACTCCTTGGTACGAACGAATAGATAAAACACACACACAAAAAAGAAATAAAAATAAAATAAAAATAAATAAATAAATAAAATAGAAATAAACAAATAAAAAGGTGATTCAATAGTCTCCCTTAACTAGGTAACTATAAACCATATGTATAGTTCTGTTAGGGTTAACGAGTGCTACTTCTACCACTAAATTGATGACATTCTCTTTCTTTCTCCCCATTATGACTCACTATGCTTACACATGTTAGTCTTGTTCACCTGATGACGGCTCTCCATGCAACACTCTTTCCCAGTCTGTCTAACCAGGCGTAGTTAATTAGCAATGTTCAACCCAGCAAACCCTCCTTCCAAGATGCACACCCACCTTCACTTCACCCTTCACTGCCAAGGTTCAACTACCAACAACCATTACACATTCCCAACACAAGCTACACACAAGCACCATCTAGTCGAGGCTTGTCAAACTCATTTACCCCAGCGGACCACATTTCATCAGAGTATACAGATAATTATGACCAGATCGATACCACTTATTAAGGGAGTATTATAATAATAATGACGATAATAGTAATAATAATAATGATGATAATCAGGTGTAACCTAAAAATAAAGGTGCAAAGGAAACCAACCTATTATTTACCTTAATTTGTAGTACTGCTGCTCACCACCACCACCACCACCACCTACTGCACTCACCATATCTCGGACAACAAAACTCTTTTACACACTTAAAGCTCTTGCAGGGTCAGTCCATTCTTGACCTTCTCTCACATAGTCTCCTTTAAAAATTGTGTTTTCAAATTACGCAGTATTTTGTAACTTGCTATGATACGTATTTTCTCCAAAATGACAACCTGTAAATAAGAAATCATTGGAATGTAAACATTCAAGAGACTATTTATTAGAAATATCACCCACATATCACAGCCCTTTCTACATATATACTGATTGGCTGTGATGTTTGAGGCTGTTTCATGACTGGCTACCCTTCCTTCCCATGCCAACCCACCTCCATACACTGGGTACTGGGTACTGGGTACTGGCAGGAACAGTCCCCACTACGTGTACACTGTCACTGTCCCCAGCAGCAGGTCAGATGGCCACACACACACACACACACACACACACACAGCCAATGCACTTTAGTGCCCCACTCAAACATATTTGAAATTCAAGAAAAAATAAAATGTATATAAAGCCAATTCAGATGTGTTTACAAAACAATGAGTCTAATATAATTAATTGTATTACATGATTATTTTCAACAATATTTCTCTCAATAACTATACAGTCATTTCTTAAATATATATACACAATATTATGTATGTATGTACAAAGCATTCACACCTCTCACCAGTTCAAGCAATTTACAGTTTTAATAAGTCAAAGTGGAAGCTCATATTTCTATAACTATGTGAAATTATTACCTTAAAAAAGCCAAGTTAAATAGACTAAAACAGCATAGACTGACAAACGAATTTGTTGATACACATAAACAATAAAATCTGTGTCTTGTCAACTCAATCTTTAATACAATCGAGCAGCTCCTGGAAGGGAGAGCCCGGGGTGGCCACGGCCTGGAATACTGCCTCAAACTTCACCTTCTGATCCTCGGTGGCAAGACTCTGCCTGAAGTGTGATGCAGCCAAGCAGAATATCTGTATATCCCTGGCATCCAGTTTACCCAGCCTGGCTTGGACTGAAGGGAAGGCAGCTCTGAGCCACCTGTTGCTGGATGCAGCTATAAAGAAGCAGGTGAGGCACCACACCGCCAAGGAGACAGGACTACGCTGGGTGAAGTTACTGAGTGAGAGCAGCACCCATTCCTGCACCAGACCCTCACCACTCTCACCCATGGCTCCCTCAAACACCTGGAACAGTGTGGAGGCCAGCAGGTGTGGGTGTGGCTGGTGGGAGGATATGTACTCTGTGATCACCTTGTTGAGGATCTGGCTGGCAGGGAGGATGTCCAGCAGGCAGGGACCCAGCAGGCCGGCCACCACCCCGGCCTCGTGTGGATACCCTACGCGGATCCGATCAAAGAAGATGGACAGTTTCTCCATGACTAGAAGGAGAGTCTCAGGGTCTGACGCGGTGCTGTCCTGCAAGGCGTCAGGCTCTAGAGTGGTGGTGTTCCTTACATTGGCATACAAAGCAGTGATGAAGAGTGGCAGAGCAGCTATGGAGGTGGAGGGAGTACCATTCAGAACCAGATCCATGACCAGCTTAAAGATCACCTCCACAGTGTTGCTGGAGAGCTGCTGCACCAACACCAGCCTCTCAACACCACGCAACACCTGGTGGAGGAGCCTTGGCGTGGTGGTGAGGGAGGCGGCGGTGGAGAGAGCCATGTGGAGGGCAGTGGAGGGGAGTGTGGGGTCAGGGAGGGTTTCAAAGTGCTCCACTAGATACACCCACACCTCCCACACCCCTACTTCATGACCCTCACACTCACGACTCTTCCTGAAATGTAAAAAAAAAAGAAGAATCACACACTTGTACTGAAAAAAAAGAAAAAAGAAGAAGAAGAAGAAGAAGAAGAAGAAAAAACCCCCCCCCCATTAAATAAGCGGAACTCCCCTGACTTACCCATCATTATATTTCAGGATGTAGTTGGCAGCGAGTATGATGAGGGGCGGGCTGTCCTCTGGTGGGCCCTGCAGCAGGTACAGCAGCCCTTGTACAGCACACGAACGCACTGACACTTGTCCACTCTTGAGTCCACCTTCCACTATGTGCACCACGCCTTCACTCAGCGCTGAACTCACCTCCTGAACCAACCAAGGAGGCCAGGAAAACAGGAAAATACAAAAATGAAAGTAGATAAGGTAAGGAAAAAGGTAATAATGTAATAGATGCATAACAAAATAAATGGTAACTATAGGCGATCCAAACTGACCTGCTTCGACTGCCTGAGAGTGGCCAGAGCCTTGCACGTGGCCAGGATGATGTACTGCTGTGTGATGTGGTCTTCAATGGGGTGGAGGGTGTGCAGGGGGACCAGAGCCTCCAGGACCCAGCGGTGGTGTGCCGCTGAGCAGAACAAGTCACACAGGCAGCTCACAGACTTCACCACCTCCGCCACCACAGACGCACACAGACCACTCTACAACACCACACCACACCACACTCTATTACTCACTATATGCACTCACTATATAATTAAGTGATAAGAATGGTGATTACAACAGTCAGTATTAGATTTTCTTCCCTAATACTAAATGCGTAAATCTTATGTCACACCCAATAGGTAAGTAATCCTGAAGGAGTGTTAGGTTACCTGAGGACGCAGCCAGGAGGAGTACAGGTAGTGGAGGAAGTGGAGGCAGGACTGCACGTCAAGACCACTGCTTGCTAACTGCTGTTCTCGGACTTCAAACTCATAGCAACCTGCAGGAAGATTTAACACACTATTAATTACCTTTATCCTCAAAACAACGTGAATAAAACACTTAATTGCTTGTATTTTTTAATTCTATACATCGAACACTTAGAATGTCGCGTGTGAAAAGACTTAGGCAGTGTAAAGGTTAATTCTCACCACTTTACTGACTCTCATGCAGCTGAACAAACACACAAACTTTAGTAAAACACATCACAGTACTGCAACATGTGTCAATTATGAAACATGTGTCTATTTTAAAACCTGTGTCTATTTTGTGTGTCAAGAATAATGAATCGTCTCTGTGCTGTTCCGTGCTGTGCCGTGCTGTTCTCACCTGTTTGTGGGCATGTTTCAGGTGAGTCTGGCGGCTCTGCGTGGCTATTCAGTGCCGTCACCAAGTACTCCACCGACACCTGACTCAAGTGATAGGGTGGGCTCTGCTGTGGTCCCCCTCGGATCAGATGCTGGACCTCACGCAGCTTGTCATGAAGGCGGGACATGATCTCCTGTAACTTACACCCAGGCCTGAAAATTGGATATAGTGTAAGGAGAGAGAACAAACAGCAGTGTATAGAGATGGTGAAGGATGATCATAGGTGTTAATAGAGTAAAAAAAGAACATAAGAATATAATTAGGTTGCAAAAGGCTAGTTGACCTACACAAGGCAGCTCCTGTGCACCTAATGTTTTCTTCACCCATTGAAATGTCCAAACCTTTTCTTAAAACTATCTACTGGAATACCAATACATACCAAGATAGCATAGCATGGTGTAGTTACAGGTATACATATAAGAAAATAACAACATCTCTATCATTCTATAACACAAATTCACTATAATATTCACCCACAATACTACACCACTCTATACAGTCACACAATACATTTCTTTATATCACATTCACCCATTGTTATTATTTCCATTGCCTCCCATAAAACAAGGATAAAAAACGGATGCCTGCTCCACGCACTTAGAGGTGAGGTAGGGCGGCGGCTTGTCCCGTGGTAGGCTCAGAAGGTGTCCACTGTGGGGGTTACCAGGGACAGGCAGCAGCAGGGTCTGTACGAGGAGGGCGGTGATGCCTCGGACAGCCAACGAAAGACTCTGTGTACGAGGAGGAAATGAAAGTATTTGATCTTCACTCATACGATGGTTAGATAATATTACCGTCTTCTCCCGAGGTTAATATTTACATGTCAGATAGAATTAAGGTTGCAGAATATCATGTAATATAGATCAACTTACGGAAACTTGCCCGAGAAATAAATAGTATGTGCCTTAAAATTAGTAGGCTAACTTTATCGCCATATTATCACAATGGTTTATTTTAGATTTATTTTCCTTTGTTTCATCTGTCTTTTCTTGCTTAAAATATAAAGATCGATACCTTCACTTATACACCAATTTCAATACCATATAATAACACAATAGTCTACATCTTTTCAGAATACAAATAAATGGAGAACTATCCCATTTTAACTTATTTTATATTTTTATTTTAATTTCTTTACGCATATCGTACGAGAGGAAATGTATATACGTATTTTTAGAGGCAGTTTCAAGTTGACCACACAATGCAATCCCCTTCTAACTTACTTCCAACAAGGCATAGGAAAGAGAAGTCATAGAATAGAGTAGCAATGAACCCCAAGTAAACCATCCAACACCTACACGTAAACACACATTGACTTGGGGTGATGTGAGGTTAGTTATACCAGGTTAATGAAGGGCAGCTCCTCAGGTGGTGTGTTCTCGCTGGGAGTGGAGTTGAGGACTGATAGAAGTGCCATCCACGTCTCCTCAAACTGCTGCCTCCCAATCCACCCAAACAGCTCCACCCTAACACACAAAAATAATATATAAATTCCACTCTATGATATAAATTACTTTCATAAATCAATTTCATATCTACAAATCATTATCTTTTTATTATTCAATGTTTACCTGAAGATGAATTGCTTTGAGGACATCCGCCTCCTGCAGCAGGTCTACAGGGATGGGGGGGAGGGTGGTGTTGTGTTCCCCGGAGAACTGAGGAGCCCACCCGAGGGCCCACACGTCAGGGGGCACACGCACCACGCTGTTCAAGGCAGGCACTCTACCCACGCCCATGGTTATGCCCCTGGAGAACACACACACACAGCCAGATCAGTAAGAGGTTAGGTTGTGTTAGGTTAGGTTAGGTTTGGTAGGTAGGGTAGGGTATTAGTATTAGTAGTAGTAGTAGGTTAGTTTAGGTTAGGTTAGGTAGTAGTAGGTGTGTAGGATAACAAACCTATATCATGTTTCAAATACAGAGTAAACAAGACGAATACAATCATAGAAAAACACGACAAAACAAAAGACAAACAGGATGAATACAAGTCTAGCAACACACACCTGATAGGCTGAGCAACACAAGGAGGGAGGTGACGTAAGTTCCCAGCCTCCAGCCACACCACAAGCTGCATGAGTCTGCGGCACGCCACCAACAGGCTGCTCTCCCCTCCATTCAGACACTGGGAGAGGGGGCCCAGGCAGACTGACAAGGGAAAGGGAAGAGTAGTGAGATCCAATGAAGGAACGAATGGTAAATATGAACACAGGAGTTGCTGATTTATGATTTTTTTTTAACCTATATTTGTTTACCTTTAGCCAATACCCTTTTAATGTACAAAAAATAAATAAATATAAAAACCTATATATATAATCCTATAGACATACAAATATAGTTCACAAAAAGCAAACTGCATACAAATTCTAATGGTTTATGGACAAAATATCTCCAATAATTTGATAAAACACTTGGTGACTTAAACATAAACCTTCAGTCCTTCCCTCACCCTAACCTAACCTAACCTAACCTCACCCAAACTTAACCTAACCTCACCACCTACCTTGGCAGTGCTCTGGGCTTGATGAGATGTGTGGTTGCAGCGTGTAAGCCGGCCACTACGGAACACACGTAAGAGGTTCTGTCCGAGAGCCCCATCAGGCCCACCAGCGTGCCACAGCGCAGCACAGCATCCACACAGCACAGACACAGGCTGGCCACCTCTATACTCACACTGCTCAGCCACACTTGCCAATGAAGGTACTAAGGGGTGAAGGAATAAGGAAAAAGATGAAGTTGGGTTTTTCATGCATACTAAAAATAAATAAATAAATAAATAAAATAAAAGTGAGAAACGAGTTAGGAAAATAAATAAAATAAAAAAATAAAATAAAATAAAATAAAAAGGGCACCAGTCATAACTATTAGATCGTTAGGTTTGTTTATATACAGCATTGATCTATTTTCAATAAATAAATAAATAGATCCAGCTTCTCGCCAGCCCCTCCTCACCTCCATGGCCAGGAGCGCAAACCTGAGGATGTGTTCCGAGTGTTCCGGCAGCACCTGAGCACCCCAGGGCAGGCGTGACATGCCCGCCAGGTACTCCACCACGGCCGGGGCGAGCGTGTCCACCACAGTGCCGATGCCATCCTCTCCCGCTAACAACTTACACACACGCTCACTGTACTTGTTGCCTCCACCTGGGCGAGGAGAGAAGGGGAGGTGAAATACACACTTACACACACACACGCGCACACACACTCTGTACATACAATAAATCACATCTCCTTCCCACCTAAGTAAGTAAAGTAAAATCAACAGTAAGTTTTTATTTATTTATTTATTTATTATTTTATGACCCACCTGGAGTGAATGTGTGGTGAGGTCGAGGGAGTGAGGCAGCGACCCTTGCCAAGTGTTGTAGAAGTATCACCTTGCTGGCCGTGTAGAGCGGTGCCTCGCTGGTGCCACTGCCGCTGCTGCACTCCTCACTGTCTCCCGTCTCCACCGAACTGTTACACTCCCCCCAGTCACGGTTAGCCTGCAAGTATGGGGTGTATTTTGTATAAGTATTGTATGGTTGGGACGGTAAGTTGGGTTGGAAATCAGTCAATGGAGAGAGAGAACAATAAAAAACTGAAGAAAAAACTGAAAAAAAAACCAATACAAATGATTTACAGTCAATTGAGAGAATAATAATAAAAAAAATTGTCTATCAACATATGAAGAAAAAATTATTAGAAGGCATCAACAACAATAACTTTACTTTACATTTACTTTACTTTACTTTACTTTACATTACTTTACTCCACTTTACCTGCAGTGTTGAGGTGAGTCCCAGCCTGAGTGTGTGTGTGAGGAGTGATGTGTTGAAGGTCTTGCCCGACATAACATTGATGATCTCACTGTACTCCAAGTGACTCAGCAGCTGTCCACACTCTAGGCCGCCCCCCTCACCACGCTGACACCTGCACACACACACACACACACACAAGGACACTGATTAATGGGGGAAAAAGGGTGTGTGTGGGTGTTTTCCTCATTCCTCTCTACATCCTCATTTACACCCATCCTTTTCTATACTTCTTACTGTATATTTTCACCTCTTGGGCTCCACATCTCTTATCAATAAACCGTTTATCATCATTATTATTATTATTATTATTATTTACATACGTACTCAACATATACCTGATAAATATTCATTGTTATTTTGTGTTAGAATTGATTGCATTACGCTATTCATTCTCTCTCTCTCTCTCTCTCTCTCTCTCTCTCTCTCCTCTTACCTGTTCCTGACCAGCTGCAGGTACCAGGACAGGTCAAGGCGGGTAGAGGAGGGTGCTGAGGAGTGGTGGGGGGGTGAGGGCAGGGCAGGGTCAGGTCCCGAGGTCACGGACACACCATGCACCTGACCTGCCAACCGCTGCAGCAGACCATACAGCTGACCATACCTGAGGGAGCACAGCGGGGAGGAAGGTCAAATGGATGTCACTTGAAACCCACCTTGATATTTTATTTTTATTTATTTATTATTTTTTTACATTAAACTTACAATTGGTTCTCGGTATATATATGATTGATAGTTTCTGGGTAAGGAAATGTAATTGAAATAGCAAATAAAAAGTCCAAAATAAATAATAGTAATCAATAAAATGTGTGGTTGCAATTACACTTTACATAAACCAAATATTAAATAAATCCGTATAATTTACGTAACATTCATGATACGCGTTTATACAAAATTTATATGAACTAAACACTACTACGACAAGGCAAGATTTTTTTTAATATCATTTTGTTGTCCCTTAGCCAGTACCCTTTTAATTAACGTTTAAAAAAAATAATAATAATAAAAATAAATAAATAAATAAATAAATAAATAAATAAATAAATAAATAAATAATAAATAAATAAATAAATAAATAAATAAATATATACACGCACTAACCGTTTCTCCAGTTTGTGATTCTTGAGGAAGGAGACAATCTTACTCGTGTCTTCAAGGGGGAGCTGCAACGCCACTTGACTCGGAGACAAGGTGAGGAGGAGGTGCAGGCGTCGGGTTGCCAGTGCACACGCAGCTCTCGTCACCACCAGGTAGGGCGAGGCAAGCAGCCGCTCCACCAGGAAGATGACCAGTGCACCCGACTGTGAGACGTGCACGCCAGACACCAGGTTGATGATGTGGCCTCCGTACTCAGCCTGGGGGGGGGAAGGTTAGGTTAGGTTAGGTTAGGTTAGGTTAGGTTAGGTTAGGTTAGGTTAGGGTAGGGTAGGGTTAGGGTTAGGATAGGATAGGATAGGATAGGGTAGGGTAGGGTAGGGTAGGGTAGGGTAGGTAAGGTTAGATTAGGTTAGGTTAGGTAAGGGAAGGGAAGGGTAGAGAAGGGAAGGGAAGGGAAGGGAAGGGAAGGGAAGGGAAGGGAAGGGAAGGGAAGGGAAGGGAATGTCTTACTCAGAGCTGATGCAGAATTTTACAAAGAATACAAATAATAATAATAATAATAATAATAATTTAATTTCACCCGAAGGTATAGAAAACGGCAGACGAATGGTAAAGATCCACACTAAGGATACAAAGACGTAACCTTGTAAGAGTAACACTAAGAATCAAGTCATCCGGCGGCTGACCTTGTGTACATAGTCACAGCGTGCGTGGATGGCCTGGATGAGGAGGGCGGATGCTGCCTGTGAGCTGTGGATGGACTGTAGCAGCGTGTGGATGGGCGGCTCAGTGTGCAGCAACACCACGTCACTGATGTGTTGCACCACCAGCCACGTCAGCCACTCTCCCTCCTGCATGTGTCTCACCTAAACACACACACACACACACACATAAGGTTTACACGCACACTCAGATAATTGATTATAGACTGTTCAAAGCACACTCCTAACACCATGATCAAAACAAAACAACACATATAAACTTTAAATATAACACTATAAATACCTTGATGCAATACACATAACACATTTTAATTATGAATGACACTTAACTAAGGATAAATATATACACACACCATCAAGGACAAGGACAAGGACAAGGACAAGTACAAGACAAAGACTTACCACAAACTCTGAGAACACCAGCAGCCCACACCGCCTCATACACTCCAGGGAGAGGCAGCTGGAGGGTCCTGTGCCCTCACTCACCACGGGACTACTGCAGAAGGGGAGACACACACACCATTGGTAAGACATCTACAATAATCTGGTAAAGCTTGTACAGTGTGGTCTTGTTGGAAGGCACACACACACACACACACACACACACACACACACATACACACACTCACACTATTGTTAAGATATAGTTTACAATAATCTGTTAAGGCTTGCATAGTGTGGTCTTGTTTATGTAGGTTGGTACAGTTTTAGTATTGAGTATTGTAGTAATTAGTGTGTAATTAGATATTTTACGACCAGGAGTCAAAATAAGTATAAATTCAAAATATAATCCTGATTTTGCATAGATCTGTCTCCTTAAGTCATCCAAAAAGTTGTCAGCAAGCTTAATCTGCGTCCTGAAGTCATCCCAAGAGTTACCAGCCACCTTGAGCCTCACCTTACAGTAGACACAGACTTGCGTTGGCATGTCCTGAGTACCCGTGTCCATAGGTGTTGTGAGGTGAGGTCAAGGGAGGTGAGCAGCTTGCACCACAGCAGGGTGAGGGGAGGGTACCAGCCAGACACAAACAGCAGCGCCTCGTTGATCTCCTCTATCAACTCCACCTCCCTGTTGCAGATGTCCTTCAGGGAGGTGATCACTTCCTGCCACTGGTCTGAGGAAGGTGAGGTGAGGTGAGGTTAGGTTAAGGTTAGGTTAAGGTTAAGTTAGGTTAGGTTTAAGTTAACCAATAAATCACAAAGGAGAGAGAGAAAGAGAGAAGAAAAACAATCAACACTTACCAGAGACAGTGAGGTGTAGGAGGGTGAGGAGGAGGTGGTGTGAGAGGTGAACCAGCATGTTAGGGTAGTGCTGCCCCCCTCCCTCCCCCGCCAGACCACTGCTCAGGAGGGCAAGGCGAACACTCCTGATCTCACTCACACTCACACGCACCACCTCCAGCAGGAACCTGAAGAAGGGGAGGAAGAGGTGAGGTTGTGATGTAAATAGTGATGTAATTTTGAACATCTTGGATTGAAATAAAGGAAAAATGAGCTAGTGAAGTACAAATGAAGGGAAAGTAATGTAGGAGGAGGAAGAGAGGTGAGGTTGTGATGAAAAAAAGTGATGTATTTTGAGTATCTTGGGTTTAAATAAAGTAAATATGCTCTAGTGAAGTAAAAATAAAGTGAAATTAATGTATTTCTCCAGCAGGAATGTGAGGAAGAGATGATGATTATAGAACTGATCTAGCAAGTGTCTATAATAAGTGTGTTTTGTGTACGGAGATCTAAAAATAAGGAGTAAATAACAAAAAAAAAAGTTTAGAGAAATCAAGATATTTTCCTCCAATCAAAATTCGGGAGAGAGAAACACATTAATTAATCAAAGTTATTAATAATTTCAGAATATATTATAACTCCCTTTTCCCTTAGCATCACATGACCTCACCTTGCCATGGCAACCTGTGGGAGTGTCTCAGGCTGGGTCACATTCAGAGGGTCACGGAAACTGGTCAAAGCCTCCGAGATCTGGAGTGGGAGGGAGGCCGGACGCTGTGGGCCCTGGGGATGCTGTGTGCCTGTGGTAGTAGTAGTAGTAGCAGTGGTAGTAGTGGTAGTAGTAGTGGTAGTGGTGGTGGTGGTGGTGGTGTCAGGGATGGTGTCGGTGTGTACATAATCCATGCTAAGTCCGAGCTCCTCAAGGCGGGCAAGGATGAGTTCCGAGGTGGAGTGTGTGATGAGGGCGCGGAGGAGGAGTAACACACCGCCCACCCATCGCTCCACTCCCACTGTGGTCTCCTGCACGAGGAAAGAGCTTTTAATACAAACAGAGAAATGTGGGAAAAAGAAAATATATAAATAAATAATAATAATAAAAAAAAACAGGGATGAGTTTGAATGTAAGACTCCACTGTTCTAAGTCATCTCCTCCTTCACTTCATGCACCAATGCTAACACTTTAAAACTACACGAAATTTAACAACAAATTAATACTTGAAATATATCAACCTGCATTTTTCTGCAAATGTATGTGGCTCCCAAGAAAGAACTAATCAAGAAAAATGAAATATAAAAACACACAAGTAAATTAGATGTGTTATAAAGGCAAGTCGTGTTGCTTTGTGTATTGAAGTCCCTTTTTAAAACATTCAGAAAATACAGACACACATTCTGAACGTATGTGTAACTTCTAAAGAAAACAAGAGTCAAAATTATCAGCACAAAGAATAATAATACACAGGTAATTAAAAGGATATCTGAAAAATTACACCTGAGTAGGATGGTGATAATTAACAAGATTATGAAAACATGATAAGGGAGAGAAAGATTAAAACCTGCACACACACACACACACACACACACACACACTCTCCCTTACATAATACTTAATCTGCAGAAACAGTAGAAATATAACAAGAGTGATCACAATAAATTCCAACATAACTGGACTGCAGATACATACACTTATAACACAACCATAAATATATATACACATAAGTATATCAATGTATATTCCATGCTGCCAGATAAGTTAAATCAAAGGAACATGATAGATAGAACAGCATAAAGATACACTTATGAAGCCACTATCTGCCTGCTGATGTAGTGGTTATTAATGGCTTACAACCAAGAGTTACAGCACGACAGACACACACATTGGGTTAATCTCCTTGCACGTGGCAGCCCTTGTGCACCCACCACTCAGTAAACATGGGAGCAACGCCAAGGAGTTGTTACCTCAAAACCCGGCAGGAGTGGAAGGCTAGCAATCCTGCCCTCCTGGATGCGTGTGTGATCCAGCAGGAGGAGTGGAAGGCCGACAATCCTGCCCTCCTGTGGGTGTGTGGAGCGTGTGTGTGTGTGTGTACGTTTCCTACACCCTGCTACACAACAAAAATAGTCTATGCCATACCATACCACAAAAAAAATAAAGTGGTAGCAAAAAGGCAATGAAAAAATAGTAACAAATAAATAAATAAAAATAAAACAAATGATATGTTTATGAAAAAAGGATAATGGCGTATGTTTGTACTTCCACTCACCAGTTCACACGGGGATGTAAAGAGAGCCTTGAGCACACAGTCAACAGGCCGGTACACAGACGCACACACTCCATTCATCACCTCCTCAACGGCACACAGAGATTCCTGCACACAAGGACAAAATGATATTAGTGTACATGGCATTCAGGTCACATCACCATACATTAGTGCAACACCATCCTACACCACACCACACTATACTACCACCACAGCAAGGCACAATACTATCCTCTCATCAAGTTATTCTGCATCACAGGACACCATGACCCCATGAATTACAATAAATAAATAAATAAATAATTAAAATCAACCCTGCCTGGTCCCCTCTCCCTTACCCTTACCCTCAACCTTACCCTCACCCTTAACCTTACCTCAGAGTCTAAATTGACCTGAAGTTTGGATATGAAGGGCAGGAGAGTGTCAATAACCTGCCGTGATAACTTCCTCCACCGGTCCTTGTTGACTTCCTGTGTCGCTCCCAGTACTAACGACACCAGTTTGAGTACCTGTGGAAAGAACACTGTAACTCACCACACTCATCACACTTGCATCATCAACTCACCACACTAGAATCACTACACTTGCATCACCACATTCATCACCACCTCAAGGCCACATCACACTTGCTACTCATACAATACACATTAATTAATCCCCTTTCAACACTCTTTGGATAGTGTTCTAAGCATAGAGTGGGTTCAAGTATTTATTATTTTTATTTTTTTTTTTTATTATGAGAGAAGGTTTACCTGCAAGGATGAATGTGTTTCCAGTTGTATGTATAGATAATGTAATGAGATAATAAATAATGGAAGGAAGGAAGGAAGGAAGAACACATAAAGAGAAGAATAGTATAAGGAAAAGAAGGAAGAAAGAATAAATACTGTGTTTTGAATTTGGTATAATGCTACTTTTGAATATTTAAGTAGAATGTGTTAGGTAAGTCTTATACATAATGGTGCTGTGTGTGTGTGTGTGTGTCGGGTGAGTGTTGGGGGGCAGAGAAAACACAGTAATGAACACAGCATCACAGCACCTGGTGGTAGTAAGCCAGGCGCAGCAGCATGGAACACAGCACCTCCCTCTGTGTGTCCAACTCTCGCTGGTCTGCTGTGCTGGTGGTGCTGCGGACAAGGAACAGATCCTCCACCAGGGGCTGCAGGGCCAGGATGCCTGAAAACACACCACACAATCAACACACTTAACAACACCACACAACACCACAACAACACTCAACAACAACACACAACACACTCAACAACACACAACACACTCCTTCCTGGCCAGAGCTCTCTTAAAAACACACCTACACACCCACACACACACACACACTCACAATGGGATAGGGGAGGCTGTCCGCTTGCCATCAGACCGTCACACAGCTGGATAATCTTCGGCACTCCAATGATACTCTTACTGTGGTGCCGCTCATATGACAGCAGCACAAGGAAGCGGAACATGGAAGGGATCAGCTCCTCCGCCTGCCTGTAGAAGGATGGGTGGAAATACTATGAAATTAAACACATTATAGAACAGTATTGACATCTGACGTTACCGAGAATATCCTTAACTTATCCTTTTTAGAATGAGTTGTGAGTCTATCTTTGTGGAAGTAAAGAGAAGTTATTTGGCTGATGGAGATGCTTTCAAAAATAATCAATTTCAATCTCCCTTCAATACTAGAATATAAATACCATAAATAGATATATAAAAAAACACACATATGCACAACAAAACCACATAAAACAATACACATTCTTCCAATAACACACCTTGGAAATATACATAACCATCCCCAAGAGGCAGAGAGTTAACCCAACACAAGCATCAACAACCTAACACTAATAATTACACAGTAAAATGAGAAACCGTATCCTTTGTACAAAAACATGACTTTCTTCCTCATTTTCTCGCAAGCTATTAGAGTTATTGGAAATATCATTGCAGCATCTGATAGACCTAATAAAACTCTACAACTTTGTGTATGAATATAATACAGCCCAAACACTGCCTCCTACTCCTTCTTCACCTCCTCCTCCTCCTCATCCACCTCCTCCACCTCCTCCTCCTCCTCCTCCTCGTGGTCATCTTACTTGATCTGTCCTTCCTCAATGTACTCGAACTGCTTGATGACGTAACCAATGAAGATCTGGTCAGAGTCAAGGAGGCAGTAGTTGACTCGGATCTGAACCAAGTGTATCAACAGCTGAAGCACTGATCTCTGCATGCTCACATCACTCGACACTGTGTACAGCTGGAGGGAAGAAAGGACACGCTCACACACACACACACACACACACACACACACACACACAAGCTTGATTTTGTTACTCTTGCTAACCTTGTCACTGTTATGTTATGTGTTATTCTTTTACACTGTGTTATGTTGTATGTTATCCTATTAAACTGTCATCAATAAAACAACAACTTATATTCATAGTGTGCTTATATAACCATGCATTAGTC